>NW_019379791.1:292050-314789 GCF_000648655.2 Copidosoma floridanum | reverse complement strand
TTGCTTACGTTCCCGGGTATGTCGTCTGTACACGATTTAGAACGAGTCCATTCATAAATTGCAATAATCAAAGTATATTACAGTTGATATTGCTCATAAAAATCATTTATTTATCATCCAAATTTACATACTTTAAAATAATACGTTTGAAAATGCTCTAAATACTATCTAATTATTTCAACAAAAATTATAGAACATCTATTCAAAAAAATCATAAACTTTACAGTGTATTGAATAATAATTTAAAAATGTCACGTTAATAAAATGTTTGTTTGATGTACATCTTTATTCAGTTGAAACTCAACCATTAATATAAACTGACACATTGAGAATAAAAAATAGTTTACAACATACGGAAAATAAATTTAATCGAACCAAGTCCCCACCAAGTGCCCGGGAAGTACCCGCCAAGTGCCCGGAAAGTACCCGCCAAGTACCCGGCAAGTGCCAGAGAAGTACGCGCCAAGTGCCCGTGAAGTACACGCCAAGTACCCGGCAATTGTCCGGGAAGTACCCGAGGAAGTGCCCAGGAAGTACCCGCCAAGTGCCTTTAACGTTTACAGTAAAGATCTGCGTACCATCCAATCCTTTATGAATAATAGTATTTTGTAAGGTTTCTACAAAATAAATTTAAACAGTACTATATTAAAGTGTAAGTTATTGTGACAAACTATCCTAACTATACAACTTTTTTAAGTAGAATGATTTCTGTACGTGATTTTGTGGAAAGCCATAGTGCAGTACATAAAATTTAGTTGTAAGAAAGTGGTGCATGCTTAGCCCCTACGTAGTTAACACGAAAGCTGCAAGTGAACGTAGTTATGTTTTTGTAAATATGTTTTAAAAGTGTGGTTAATGATTTTCAAGCATTTTTGGATCAGTAACCCTGAAGTTAATGTTTTAAGTTTGAGTTTTATGTCTTAAAAATCTTAGAGTGCTTTTTGTACAACAATAATTATAGAAATGAGAACAACAACAATTGTTAAGTAATATACTGATTATACGGGAGATATACACAAATACATATTTTCGTGCAACTTCTTCCTATCAAACCGTATAGTCACACTCAAATCACCCAAGTTATACATTCTCGTCTTTACATCAACTGTCTACAAAATCAAACCACAAAAAACTCTCTCGTTGATTTAGTATTGCTGCATTTTTTTCAATTAATGTCCAACTGCTACTAATATGCGGTTATTAGCGAAGATGAATAATTTCTCTATAAGTATATCTCGTTGCGTATATATTCTTGTTGGCATTTAAGTTGAATTTATTGGGATTTGAAGCTCGTGCCGTCAGGGCCGCCCTATCGCGTACGACAGAAAAGGTCATTATATAATTTTTTTTGAATGGTTAACTGCCCATTGTAACTAGGAGAAGCCTCTCCTTCTTTTGCGATGGCTAGACCGCTGGTTCGTTGGCTCGTGCGGATCGCCTCTCTCATGTCTCTTGCCTTGAAGCCCTCGAACAGCAAAGATCATTTAAGTAAAACGTTCTGAATTGCTGCACAAGAAATAAGTTTTAATCATTGTATTATTGTTGTGCGAATCAAGCTCACTTCATTCTTGGATCGCCTGTTGCTTCGCTGGCTCCCATTGGGTTAGCAGGTATCATAGACGAATTTCGTTGTCATTTAATTTTATCTCGCTCGCTAAAGGAAATTTTGTAGTGCGCACAGCTCATTGAAAATCAGTTTCATTTAGTTAACATTCAAGCAGTATGTGTGATTATTAATTTTATAACGTTTGTATAAGCGATTGTTTTATCAAAAGACTATTTGGGTCTAGATTTTATGTTATTTAATGGATGCATTTTAATTTAAAAAATCAGTCATTTTTTTTAAAGTTACTTTTTATTTATTTAGTTTTTCTTACTGTTATTTGTCTGAATATTCACATATAACAGTTATAAAGTATAATGGCTTTCAATGATTGAAAATAGGTGGTAAGTTCCCATCAAACAATATTCATGAAAGCTCAAGTACAAAAAGTTATAATGATTTTGTAGTTTTACTGTGTATAAAACAATGTGAGTACATTTTAATATCCATTACAAAAAAATACGATGAAAAAATTATCTTCAAATCACGAAGTCAGTTTAACAATTTCAATAATAATTAGAAAGATATGATAAATAAAATTAACAAATGTAACGTATTTTATAAAATAACATGCAAGTGCGGTCAATGCTATGCAGGACAATCATCTAAGAAATGAGAAATAAGAAAAAATGAGCATTGTAATGATATATTTATATGTAAAAACACTTCTGTATGACATAACCACATCTCTAAGAGTTACCATATACCTCACTTCTCAGCAATATACAGCATAATATGTAACGGTGGCATTTCCTAAGAACCGCGTGTAGAGCGATTTTTTTTGACGCGAACCCCGTCGGAATTAATTTTTTAGGGCAAATAGCTTTTAAATGGAAGCCGATTGAAAATACGTTCCAAACTACCCCTTAATGGGGTTAGAAGGCTATAGCACGCCCGCATGAACTCGCAACGTTGCCACATTGTTATTGGAGCTTAGTCGGTAAGCAGTGGGAACTATATCCATGTGCGCACGCAAGAGCGTCAGCTACTGCTGGTAACTTGAAAGTTGGATGTAAAAATTTTTACCTTAAGGAGGCTTGGGCGATTTTGAATTAAATGCTGGCTAGGTCTGAAATTCAGAGATTATATAGATAAAGTTTGCTAGATTTTTTTAGGAAAACAAAATAGGTAGGTCAACACATTTATTTTCGAGAAAATCGCTTGTAAAAATTTGTCATTTTAACACGCAACCTTACGGAACCCGAAATTTAATAGACTACCGTACCGCAATAAAAAGCTGTGGGCCCACACATTAAATTGGTACATGTACTTGAAAGTATAAAGAATATACTATTTCAAAAAAAGAATAGGATCAACACGTTAAATTTTGAGAAAATAGCGAGGAAAACATCGAACATGAGAATTGTTTTGTTTAGGTACTGTAAGTGTGCATGCGCTGTACATTCATAAACATACAAGCATGAAAATTTAAGTCTGACATAAGTATAGGTATATAATAGCAGATGAGAGCAAGAGAGTACAGTATTGTCAGCTTTATCGTGGCAGGGCCGTCTTCTTTACACAAGGTACCTCGGAAAAACTAATAAATTTTTTAATATCGATTTTCCCAATGACTTTTCCGCGTATTATTGCTATTTTATTCTCACATGTGTAGAATCAAAATGATTATAAAAAAAATTTTACAAAGAATCATTTGTATGACAAGTACCCCACAGGGGCCCCTCAATAGATACGACACCAAGCGCCCAAGCCTCCTTAAGGTAAATATTGTCTGCTCCTTATGTTGTCAGTTGTTTATCCACGTGCTTACTGTGTTTCTCGCTCTCATGTTGGACAAAAAAATCTTTAAATTTTTATACTTAAGTAATGTTACCTCAAATAAAAGTAAAATACCATATCAGTAGGGATTTTTCCACTCTACACGATAGTATTTTTGCAAAAATAGTCGACCTCTTGGTCAAAAATATTGTTGTTGGGTATGTCTTGCTTACGTTCCCGAGTATGTCGTCTGTACACGATTTAGAACGAGTCCATTCATAAATTGCAATGATTAAAGTATATTACAGTTGATATTGCTCATAAAAATCATTTATTTATCATCCAAATTTACATACTCTAAAATAATACGTTTGAAAATGCTCTAAATACTATCTAATTATTTCAACAAAAATTATAGAACATCTATTAAAAAAAATCATAAACTTTACAGTGTATTGAATAATAATTTAAAAATGTCACGTTAATAAAATGTTTGTTTGATGTACATCTTTATTCAGTTGAAACTCAACCATTAATATAAACTGACACATTGAGAATAAAAAATAGTTTACAACATACGGAAAATAAATTTAATCGAACCAAGTCCCCACCAAGTGCCCGGGAAGTACCCGCCAAGTGCCCGGAAAGTACCCGCCAAGTACCCGGCAAGTGCCAGAGAAGTACGCGCCAAGTGCCCGTGAAGTACACGCCAAGTACCCGGCAATTGTCCGGGAAGTACCCGAGGAAGTGCCCAGGAAGTACCCGCCAAGTGCCTTTAACGTTTACAGTAAAGATCTGCGTACCATCCAATCCTTTATGAATAATAGTATTTTGTAAGGTTTCTACAAAATAAATTTAAACAGTACTATATTAAAGTGTAAGTTATTGTGACAAACTATCCTAACTATACAACTTTTTTAAGTAGAATGATTTCTGTACGTGATTTTGTGGAAAGCCATAGTGCAGTACATAAAATTTAGTTGTAAGAAAGTGGTGCATGCTTAGCCCCTACGTAGTTAACACGAAAGCTGCAAGTGAACGTAGTTATGTTTTTGTAAATATGTTTTAAAAGTGTGGTTAATGATTTTCAAGCATTTTTGGATCAGTAACCCTGAAGTTAATGTTTTAAGTTTGAGTTTTATGTCTTAAAAATCTTAGAGTGCTTTTTGTACAACAATAATTATAGAAATGAGAACAACAACAATTGTTAAGTAATATACTGATTATACGGGAGATATACACAAATACATATTTTCGTGCAACTTCTTCCTATCAAACCGTATAGTCACACTCAAATCACCCAAGTTATACATTCTCGTCTTTACATCAACTGTCTACAAAATCAAACCACAAAAAACTCTCTCGTTGATTTAGTATTGCTGCATTTTTTTCAATTAATGTCCAACTGCTACTAATATGCGGTTATTAGCGAAGATGAATAATTTCTCTATAAGTATATCTCGTTGCGTATATATTCTTGTTGGCATTTAAGTTGAATTTATTGGGATTTGAAGCTCGTGCCGTCAGGGCCGCCCTATCGCGTACGACAGAAAAGGTCATTATATAATTTTTTTTGAATGGTTAACTGCCCATTGTAACTAGGAGAAGCCTCTCCTTCTTTTGCGATGGCTAGACCGCTGGTTCGTTGGCTCGTGCGGATCGCCTCTCTCATGTCTCTTGCCTTGAAGCCCTCGAACAGCAAAGATCATTTAAGTAAAACGTTCTGAATTGCTGCACAAGAAATAAGTTTTAATCATTGTATTATTGTTGTGCGAATCAAGCTCACTTCATTCTTGGATCGCCTGTTGCTTCGCTGGCTCCCATTGGGTTAGCAGGTATCATAGACGAATTTCGTTGTCATTTAATTTTATCTCGCTCGCTAAAGGAAATTTTGTAGTGCGCACAGCTCATTGAAAATCAGTGGCAAGTCTAGGCACATTGTTCATTATAGTAATTCTTAATTATTATTGTACTCTGTAAATGTGTAAACAGCCGTTACTTGAATAAAATTTTGTTAATTATATTCATATTGGAAAGTTGCTTCCACTGCTTATTTCACAGTTAAGCATTATCGAATTTGCTGCAACATCTCAGTGACCTTTTTTCCTTCACCATTAAAATCGGTCGAGATGCCAATTTAACATTTTAGTAGCAGAACGTGGTTCAGAAACAGCAAGCAGTTATCGAAGAGAGAAGTATCGAGAGGCAACAAGAGTACGTGTATTGTTTAGATCGGAGTCGTCAGTGCTTCGACAACAGTTTCGTGGCTTTCTTTCGCCAAATTGCGTTGGGGTCAACGAATTCTTCAGGGTCAACGAATGGTGTCCGGAGTTTGACATCGATGCGTAAAATGCCTCCGTTTTTCTCAGCGGCACAATCAGCAACAGATGGCCCCGCTACCGTCGATCAGACTGTAGCCACAGCGTCCTTTTTCGGGCACTGGCGTGTATTACGCGGGCTTGATTCTAGTAATCTTTTCGAGAGGTAGGGGTGCGAGATCTACAAAGGCCTACATCGAAATTTTTGTTTACCTCGTGACCAGGGCCGTGCACATCGAGATAGTTTCGGATCTGTCAACAGAAGCCTTTTTAGCAGCGTATGCTTGATTTGTGGCTTGGTGTGGATGCTGTTCGGTACTTTACTCCGACTATGCAACGAATTTTCGAGGAGCGGCATCCGAGCTTAAAAGGATGTTTTCACGATCGTCTGGATTCGTTAGTGAAGTCTCGGGTCGCTTGGCGGTGCGGGGAACGGCATGGAAATTTATTCCCTCCCCCCTGCGCTCCTCACTTTGGAGGCTTGTGGGAGGCTGCAGTGCGCAGTTTCAAGTATCATCTCCGACGCGCACTAAGAAATGCTACATTGACCTTTAAGGAGCTCTCCACGCTCGCTGCTCAAGTCGAGGGATGTTTGAACTCGCGTCCGTTGTGTCCTTTAAGTGGAGATGCCTTGGATGATCTGGCCCTGACTCTGGGACATTTCTTGGTGGGATCTGCTTTACTGTCGCATCCTGAACCATACAGCGAGCCAGACGTCTCTACAACTTTGAAGCAGCGCTGGAGTCAAATAGTCGGCATACGGAACGCATTTTGGTCGCGTTGGCGTAAAGAAATGCTAAATCAGTTGCAGCAGCGAAATAAGTGTCTTAGACCAGTTCTCAACTTTAAAAAGGGAGATGTTGTGCTGGTCAAGGACGAGCTCACTCCACCAGCTCAATGGCCTTTAGCACGAGTTTTGGAAGTACATACGGGTAAGGATAATCTGGTACGAGTCGTTACGTTGAAGACATCCACTTCTGTTTTCGTTCGTTCAATTTTAAAGCTGATTAGGTTGCCCACTAAGCTAGAAACTGAAGAGTACTTAAAAAACCAATCGATAGCTGAGAAGTGATGTAAAATTAGTAGTGAAGTGAAATGAAATGAATGGACTGTTTTTAAATATGGACTGTAAATGTTAATTATTATAGTAACTGTTAAATTAGAAACTGGACATTTTTTAAGAGCGTAAAGTCATTTAGCTTGGTTGAATGTTTTGCATTATATTCTATATAGTATGTTATAGTTGATCATACATTTGAATGTTTTGCATTATATTCTATATAGTATGTTATAGTTGATCATAGATTAAATGTATGGCTGTAGTTCAATTAAGCGTCTTTGTGTTTGCGGCTCAGGGCATTTTTTAAATATCTTTTGTCGAACTTTAATTTTGTACGAACTTTGCCACTTGATATTAATAATATTTAATTTATATTTTAACGGTATTAGATATATTTTGTAGAAGGTTACCTTTCAAAAATGTGAGAATATTGGTTGTAAAGCAAGCTTGCGTTAGGATGTTTTTTTTTTCTAGCTTGCTGACAGGGAGTCAGCAAGGCAGGGAGTATGTTGGGATTTAAGTTGAACTTATTGAGATTTTCAGTTAGCGCCATCAGGGCCGCCCTGTCGCGTACGAAGAAAGAGGTCATATATAGTTTTGTTTTGAATGGTTAACTGTCCATTGTAACTAGGAGAAGCCTCTCCTTCTTTTGCGACGGCTAGACCGCTGCTTCGTTGGCTCGTACGGATCGCCTCTCTCGCTTCTCTTGCCTTGAAGCCCTCGAACAGCTAAAATTGTTAAAACAAACGTTTTGAATCGCCGCACAAGAAATTAGTTTTAATCATTGCGGCTCGTTGAAAATCAGTGGCAAGTCTAGGCACATAGTTCATTATAGTAATTTTCAATTATTATTGTACTCTGTAAATATGTAAATAGCCGTTACTTGGATAAAATGTTGTTAATTATATTTATATTGGAATGTGGCTTCCACTGCTAATTTCACAGTTAAGCATGATTGAATTTGGTGCAACATCTCAGTGACCTTTTTTCCTTCACCATTAAAATCGGTCGAGATGCCAATTTAACAATTCTTAATGATGTAGCTATATACCCTTATTTCTAACTAACTTACTTTCCTTAATGATTTAATTTAGGAGTGATGGAACTTATTGTTGAGGAGAGAACTGAATGTGGTACCTAGCACAGCAAAGTAAAAATCTAAAAGATAATGTTGTAAACTAATTAATGCCTTCAATTAGTGACCGATATTGATTCTTTCCCTACACAATCTTTAAATTATTTAAAAAACTTGCATTGAGGTTTTGATATTTAAAAATTTGTTGACTGAATGTTTTAATTAAAGCCCCCCTTCAAAATGAAGAAAAATCATAACATTATTCTGTTAGATTAACTCATTTAGAAATAACTGACAAAAAAGTAGCCCTTTATCACCCGCCCCCTACTGACTTATATTTTCTGTGGATTCTATAGACGTTTTGTGTGAGGCTCATAATAGACTTTTGCCTCCCCGCTACCCCTACGCTACTCTACCCTCCTTCACAGCCTCCAACATACATGCACATTAAGGTAATATGCTTTCTAATATGTAATTTACAAAATAATAATAAATACTTTTTGCTCTCTTCACCACCCTATCCTTAGCACGGCCCCCATTCTCCCTCACCGCTTGCCATAAATGTTATACACTGCCTTACAATATCATATTATCATTGGTTCATCTTTTTACACTTTATTTTGATACTAAAATTAACAAAGATACAATAAGTTAAACATTTTCTGATTCACAAATTTAACAAGGCCATGAACTACTGTAGCTCAGTTATTATTTTATTTTTTGTCAAAATGTTTTCGGGCTTTTAACACCTTGACAATGCAACATATAAATCATGGTGCGAAATTAACGGTTTCTTTAAGTACAAACCTAATTCGTTAGGACTTTCAAACTGTGACGTATGAATAGTCATAGAAAACGCTACTACTAAAAAAAAATTTTTTCTATACAACATAAAAGGTAAAGCAGATAAAATACCTATATTTAAATTTATTTTTCAAATTAAATCTTCGTTTCCAATATTTTTGCCATTATATCAGCATAAAAGTTGTGTTTGAATAATTTGGTTATTCATAGTCTCGTTCCATGATACATCCTTTCTGAAATGCATCAATGAATAAATAAAAAAGTCAATATTAAAATGGTATTTATTTTTAACTTTAGTTAGTAAGATAAAAGACTTCTTCGAATCCAATTCCAATCTTTACATGGAGTATTTATATTTCAAAATTTTCACAATATTTTTAACTCTCTTATGAGTTGCATAATCTTGGCTGTAATAAGTTGTTTTTTTTTGAGTTATTGTTATGGATGTTTTGTAATATAAAAATGTTTGTATCTATTATAAGATGCAAGGATAAGGTTATTGGCTTTTTATTCATTAATCTATTAAGAAGTATAGAGCACACATCATGGATTTTTTAATTTCCTTAAATTTTAAATGACTTTATTTTACTTTCTCCAATTTTAAACAACCATGAACATGATTTTTATCTACTCAATATCTGTTATAAAAATCTGAATAGAATCTAGAAGCTCGGTGACTGGTCATTCCTTCAGGAAGTAGAAAAGAGGCGATGCCTGTTAATGCTATAGACAAAATATTTTTGCCTAGTCAACCGAAATGGTAAATCCATTTTTCGAAAAAAATTTTTGTCATGTCCTACTAGATAATCAAAAATAAATTTTCTGATCAGATCAATGATTTGATTTCTAATGTTTCTCTGATGTTACAAATTTATCTAACAAATCGTACCAAGGGTTATCTAAGAAAGCAATGAGTTCACCCAGAAATTTTATAACAGAGGAAATTCTCAACAATATTCTTCAAAAGTTTATAGCTAATTTTTAAGAGTACTTCTCTATTGATTCAGTCATCGCAACTCAAGATGTTGTTGACTGTCCTTAAGAATTTTTAAACTCTTCAACTTTATTAAGATTTCCACCCAATAAGTTTAGTTTGAAAGATAGATCTTCGATTATGCTACTACGTAATCATCAATCCCCGAACTTGTGTAATGGGAACAAACTTCAAATCTAACCTTTGTGAAATAATATTATAAAAGCTACTATTTAAACAGATCTAGCATCAGGACAAATAGATTTTATTCCTAGAATTTGGATGATGCCAACTGATTTATTTTTTCAGTTCAAGCTTTTACAGTTTATTTTGCCACGACACACTGACAATTAACAAGTCGCAAGGACAGACTTCAATAATTTATACTCACAAAATCATAACTGACTTCCACATGGATAGTTGTATGTTGGGCTTTAAAAAACGGATAATTTACTTTGTTAGATTAGTTTGATTTTTTCTAAGAATAGAACAAAAAAACTATACATACTGCAGTTTAGTGATGAAAAGAATAATTTAAAGTTATATGTTTTATCACTTTTAAATCCTTACATCTTTAACATCCTTTTCACAGATTATAACGTAAGAAAGTGTGAGTCCAACAACTTTATTATGACGTAAGGGACGCGCAGTACTTTTCAGCATTATTATGCCTTTTTTTCTTTTACTGTCATACAGCTTCTTATTCGACCAAAACTGCCTGGATTCCAAAAAAAATTTTCTTCCATCAGACTTTATTTATTTTGAGAAATATCCAGCATAGATGTAAGATTTTTAACTGAAATCGTTTCACTGTATGTATCAACACACTACGGTGTTACTATAACACAACTATAGTATTTTTCTGAAAAATTTTAATTATTTCAGATGTTCATGTAAACAGCATTTTTTTCTCAAAGCACTATTTCATATGTCTTTAAAACTCTTTCAATCATAAGAGTTATTTACCTTTTTATTTGATATCTGCTAAAAGTGAACTCTCCTGTTTGGTTAGTAATATAAAATTTAAGGTATCTAGCATTATTATTTTTACTTATTTGCGTTAAACTACTCTCTCAGACTTATTATTAAATATGTAATGTCTTGGTATCTTAATATGTTTGAAAGTGTTGGTAAACTTGTCATTTTTTCTGAAATTAAACCGTGCTCTTTATGTTCAATTGAATACTAAATTTTTTCCTTATACCTTTTGAAGTGAGAAAATTACCGTAATATTTGAAAAGTAGATGAAAAAAAACAACTAATATTGAATTTAAAAAAATGACGTAAAATCGGTAAAAAATTTTCTCATTTACAGAGTAGCCGAAGAGAGGTTCTTTTAAATTCAGAAAAGCTGAGAGAGAGGGGCAAATATCAATTCAACCAACAAAATTATGTGCAAACCGATAGAATGTTAGCTTAATTAGTGTGGTGTAAGGGGGGTCAAACAAAAATTAAACACAAAAAAACCAATTTAAAAATCGATGGAATCTTACTTTAATAAAAAATGAGGTTGCAGGGATTCTTTGAAATTGTAAGTGGAGATAAAGAGTCATTAGAAGGGGGTTGAGTTGGTGGGAAGATAAAAATTAAATTTTATAAAAATGGTAGAAAGGTGACTAAAGAGAGAAAGGTGGGGGATAGTAAAAAAATGACCCTTCAAAATGATTGTATGGTATGAAAAAATATATGCTAGAAGGGCTTTGTTCTATGTGCGCTTTACGTACCAATCTTCACAAACAGATTGTAATAGAAAGTTGAAAACTTTCTCAGAAATTTGCCTTTTTAGTATCTGGTTATCTTACTAACTATTACTGTATTATTATTTTTTACTTATGATAATTATAACTAATTTATTACAAAAATTTTATTACAACAGTATCTCTTATTTGCCTCCCCGCTACCCCTACGCTACTCTACCCTCCTTCACAGCCTCCAACATACATGCACATTAAGGTAATATGCTTTCTAATATGTAATTTACAAAATAATAATAAATACTTTTTGCTCTCTTCACCACCCTATCCTTAGCACGGCCCCCATTCTCCCTCACCGCTTGCCATAAATGTTATACACTGCCTTACAATATCATATTATCATTGGTTCATCTTTTTACACTTTATTTTGATACTAAAATTAACAAAGATACAATAAGTTAAACATTTTCTGATTCACAAATTTAACAAGGCCATGAACTACTGTAGCTCAGTTATTATTTTATTTTTTGTCAAAATGTTTTCGGGCTTTTAACACCTTGACAATGCAACATATAAATCATGGTGCGAAATTAACGGTTTCTTTAAGTACAAACCTAATTCGTTAGGACTTTCAAACTGTGACGTATGAATAGTCATAGAAAACGCTACTACTAAAAAAAAATTTTTTCTATACAACATAAAAGGTAAAGCAGATAAAATACCTATATTTAAATTTATTTTTCAAATTAAATCTTCGTTTCCAATATTTTTGCCATTATATCAGCATAAAAGTTGTGTTTGAATAATTTGGTTATTCATAGTCTCGTTCCATGATACATCCTTTCTGAAATGCATCAATGAATAAATAAAAAAGTCAATATTAAAATGGTATTTATTTTTAACTTTAGTTAGTAAGATAAAAGACTTCTTCGAATCCAATTCCAATCTTTACATGGAGTATTTATATTTCAAAATTTTCACAATATTTTTAACTCTCTTATGAGTTGCATAATCTTGGCTGTAATAAGTTGTTTTTTTTTGAGTTATTGTTATGGATGTTTTGTAATATAAAAATGTTTGTATCTATTATAAGATGCAAGGATAAGGTTATTGGCTTTTTATTCATTAATCTATTAAGAAGTATAGAGCACACATCATGGATTTTTTAATTTCCTTAAATTTTAAATGACTTTATTTTACTTTCTCCAATTTTAAACAACCATGAACATGATTTTTATCTACTCAATATCTGTTATAAAAATCTGAATAGAATCTAGAAGCTCGGTGACTGGTCATTCCTTCAGGNGGATGGTGATACTAAAAAAAAAAACTTTAGTAGATAATTCGACGGTTTAACCTTATAATAAATTTTTGTTAATATGATGTAAATATCATATTAACGTTGAATTCTATGCATCTATTTAAAGCACAAAATATGTTTAAGACTACATTCCTTAGGGTTAGTGATTGAGTATAAATCAATAATTATAAATTAAAAGGTCAAGACAAAGCAATATTTGATGAAATTAATAGTTACGTCGATGCTGGATATGTAGGTCCGATGGAAGAAGCTTGGAGATTGCAAGGATTTCTTCTTTGTAGTATAAATCATACGGTTGTAAATTTTACTGTTTACCTTAAAACAAAACAAAAACTTGTATTGAAAGAAGATGATATTCAATAAGTTACGAAAAACTACGAAATACAGTTAACAGTTTGGTTTGAAATAAATAAAGATGATGACTCTGCAAAATTCATAGAGTATGTAAGCTTATTAGAATACTACATTTTTAGTTGAAAACAAGAAAAAATGTAATACATAACACTGCCATAGGTAGATTCAACATTGTATTTTCAAAAGATCATGAAAGATTTTTCAAATCTGGTATTAGAGAAAGTAACTGGTTTGACATTGTTCAAAGATATTAAAATATTTAACGAAATCATATATGTAACGTTGAAATATATTGCAATTGCAATGGGTTTACCAGATAATATTGAAAAAATAGATGACGAATAGATTTTGAAAGAAGTAATGTCTGTTAATTGCCCATATAAATTAAAATTTTTTTTGCCCATATAATTTTAAGTTTTTTGCATGGTTCTGAGTCTTAGAAAACATTGAAGGTGACAAAATATTGAATAAATAAAGAAAATTTTTCAAAGGGGATTTGCCAATTGCTAAAAAAAATGTAGCTTTTCTACATATTAACTGAATTTTAGAATCCGAATTCGAAACCTGAAGTGCTATATTTTGCCTACACCAAAAAAAAAAGACAATGATCGAAATTATCTAGATGAAAAAATACGTTTTAGTAAAGAAATTTTTAATTCAATGTGTATAAGTTCTATGAATGGCCAGAAAAAAATATTAAATATCATTTGCTCACGAAAAAAATTATATTCTCTATCTTGATGCTCTGGGATGGTCGGGAAAAACTTGTTTATACTGAATATTGATTTATTATATGATTTCTTAAAATATTAAAATTTTCCTAATTGCATGGACTGGCATCACATCAATTTTGCTTTTAAAAGAAATAACATAGGACTTCAAAGTCACGATATCTGAGGTCAGTTGAATTCCACTACGACGGGATTGGTTCGTAACTTCAAAAGACACTTCAAAATTCACTAAAACTGTGAAATCCGATAATCCTAAGTGGTGTCAAACATAAAACTTGCTCGTTCATCAAATCTTCAACTCACTTTCTAGCCCTGACATAAAAATACTGAAACCGTATCGATTAATCTTTTACCGTAAAAATATTTGTGTCGTAGCTTTCGTAGGACTTAAAGAGACTATCGTCATTATAGTTCAGTTAAGGAAGCAAGACAACCTCATTTTTACGTTACGACGCTTTTTTTTTTTTTTTTCATAAATAGTAATGATATTCCCTGATTACGAATTTTGCTACACATTGTTTCAGTTGATGATGCAACATATTTTAATTACACGATTTCTAGAAAAAAAGACTTCTTTACTTTTTGCAGAATATTTTCTTCCAGTGCGTTTTTTGCCAAATGTGCTTCATAGATTTTTGTCCCCCATCTAATTACTTACAAAATGGCGGTGGTTAAAAGTAGCTACGTTTTTTGTTTATTAATAAATTGCGTTCAAAGTTGAAAAAATTTTTTTTTCACATTTAATATCTGCAACACTTTCGTATTTACGGACTTAAAGTTTAAAATATATTGCTATCACTAATACAAGTAAATATACTAAGTTTTAAAACCAATTGGTTTTGAACTTTTTGATTAGTTAACGATCGAAATTTTTTAAAGAGCTTAGTTTTTTAATATGCCAATGTCTCTGGTACCGTCTAATGACGATCAAACCTTGCTTAAAAATTCAAAAAACTATTTAAATTTAATATCACGTTAGAATTTTGAAAAAAAATTAATTTTTATCTATTTTATATCGATTTCTTCAACAGTACTAATTTAAAATAGACGTAAGAAACCTTATAACTTTTTGAATTGTAAATATTGAGGATTTGCTTTTCTACAGCTTATAAGCTGATATTTCCTTACGAAAAAAAAAAAATTTTACCGTAGGACCTTCTGGAGCTAAGAAAAAAATTTTTTTTTTTTTTTTACATTCGTTACAGCGTATTTTACGTTGTTGTTAAATTGTAATTTGTAAAAGAATAACAGCTTTTGAACGGTGCAAAAGCGAATTCTCAATATTTACAGTTAAAAGTTACATGGTTTTTTACATCTGCCACAAGCCAATATGGTCAAAGAAATCGTTAAAAAATCGGTAAAAATTGATTTTTTTTTTTTTTAATTCATGGTTGATGTAAAGGTAGTCACTGAAACCTACCAGCATGGGGGTATGAAGGATGCTGAGTTGGGTCTTCCTGATATTGTGTTGTACGGAAGGGACAGATATATAAATGGCTCTACAAGCCTTAGTAGTGGGATCCTTATTGCAGTGAATAAGCGGTTTGACAACACTATGCTAGTCTTTGATGAGATTTTTGAGCAGTTGTTTGTTAGTGTAAAAGTGCCTGGTTTCTCTTGTACTATTGAATGAGTCTATTTGTGCCCCAGATTACCATTGGCTATCTACCATTGCTGTATGAATACTGTTAAGACTCTAAATGTTTAGATAAACATCAGAACTCAAATATTATCCTGCTTGGAGATTTTAACTTACCCAATACAACTTGAAATGAGTTTTCTGATCCAATGCCAATCTGCACGGATGGTGATACTCTCATTCGGAAGTGTGCTCAAGAGATAGGTCATTAGGTGTCATTGCTGAGTCTTTGTCAACTTTTTCTAGTCCACTCACTCGAGGGTTACGGGCTTGATCTCCTGCTCACTGATTTATCTGGTGCCGGTATTAGTTGTCTGCTGGTACTGGATGAGCTTTAAAAATGCTGCAATTACTTGGAAGAACAACTAACTTACATTATCTTCTTAAAAAATAATCCAGAATCGCAATAACTATTGCTAAAACTAATGACAACTTTTTTTTGTTTTGGATACAATTTTTATGACCATATTAGTGTTTTTGTTCGTACAATATCAATACATTTATAATTTATTAGCATTAAAATGTGACTATAGGAAGAAAAGTTTTTTTAATCAGTAATCCAAAAATAAATTGTGTAACTGAAACCACGAACTCGCGACTCTGGCGTAAATTATGATACATCTCAAAATACCATCTTGCAACTTTTTAGAATTCAGTCAGTTTATCGACGGCAACATGGTGTCAAGTAGTCATTGTTAAGTAATAACTTTTTCAATAAAAGAGTGGTCTTAGCTCAGTTGACTAAGGCGCAAGATTTGGTTAGCGGAGATACGGCTGCTCAAGCAGGGCGCAGGTTTGAATTCCGGTCAGTGCAATTCTTGAGAAGTTTTTACAAGAATTGTTTCTGTCTGATATTTTTTCCCAAGCATCTTAGCTGATTCTGCACCACAGGCTAACTCACACTTCATGGAGGCCCTTGGTAGGTGCCAGACCAGTTGGGGAACTTAGGGGTTATAGGGGTGGAAAGAGAAGAGGACGTTACCACAAGACAATCTGAAGATAGGCTTTGTGGGCATCTTAAATGGGTGCGAACATCAGGGAAAAATTGCAGAGACCTGGGCTGAAAAATAGGGGTTAAGGGGTTGAATGGTAAAAAGGGGGGATAAGGGTTACGGCACGTTGGAATACTGAAACTGGAAGCTTGGGGCTTAGGATGAACATCCTCCACAAAATGATGGTAGAGGGTGCCCGTAAAAATCAACTTGAGTGGTGTACGGATGGAAACAAAAATATTAACTTTGTTAAAAAGATTTTTTTTCATGAAAGCTACAAATACTTTAATTTTATGGCCAAGTATTCTTTCATGTAATTAATTGTAGTTATTTTGAAAAACTGGTGAACTTTTTTTAGTCTTCAGTTATCTGTAAGCACATACAGTTTAAACTCCATTCAATTAAGACAAAATCTAAAAGTTTATTTTTTATTTGTTACGTATTATTACTGTTATTTTCGGTGCCAAAAGAAAAAAAAAATGAAAGTTATTCGAAGTGAAAATTTTTAAGAAGTATCGGAGTGAGTTTTTAATTATATCAGGCTTCGAAAAGCAACTTAATTATAAAATGTTAAAGCTACTTATTTAAATCGTCTTTAAAAATCATCATCTCAAATCGTACAAAAAACTGTTCAAAGAAATGTCAAAATGTTTTCTCGTTTTTCCCCAAAGTTTTCGATGCCATATTATATTTTTTTTTAAACATTCAAGCTTTTATCACTCTCGTTATTTAGAAAAAATAACTTTATATTTGTAATACTACTGATAATAATATTATGCTATTTTTTCAGAATAAGACTTATGCAATGACTGTAAGAACACAAGCACACAATATTTCTAAGGAGTATCCAGTTGTTGCAGTTTTGGTAATTTCATGTAATCGAATAACTGTTAAAAGATGTCTTGATCAACTTATTAAGTTTAGACCTCATAAGGATATGTTTCCTATCATAGTATCTCATGACTGCAACCATAGAGACACTAGTGATGTCATTAAGAGATACGACAAAGAAATAATTTATATGCAGGTAACAATAAAATATTACCATATTTTTTAAAACGTAGCGCTTTTAGTACATTTCGAGTCAATCTCTTATTTAGTAGAGTGTTTTAGGGAAATTTCTTAGAGAATCTTTATACTTCTTACTACTTAACTCATTAAACTAGCCTGAAATAATTTTGACCTTAAAAAGAAATGTCGAGGTTAGTATAAAAGTGAAATAATCACAGTGAACAAAACATAGCTAATAAACTGTAATTTAACTCAGATCTCTTGTCCAAAGATATTTGTATATGTGTTGCACTTTAGTGACCAAAGTGGAGAAATAAGAATTATTTTTTTACTGCGTATTTTTGGGTTTATTAATTATCATTAATGTTAAGATTATTGATGTAAAGAGAAACGACAACAGTCTGAAGTGACAAAAAGTCAACTCTTCAACCTTTTTTTTCAATAGGCCATGATATCAATAAAATAAAATTTTTGAAACGTCTTTTCAATTCAGACCGAAATTTTGTGTGTACAATGCATTCCTTTTGCTACACCTTACAATCGACCCATTTTAATGTTCAAGAAAGTAAATTATCAAATTCACTAGAGTTATCACACAAGACCAGCCATTTGATTTTTGGGTAGATAGTAGTCTGAAAATGAATAAGAGTCAAGGATTTACATTCTACATGGACCTTAGAGATGACTACTGCCATTTCTTTTGTTAAGTCTTAATTCTTACAACAAATGTTTTTTATACAACTAACATTATTTCTGTTTTCAAGAAGCTTAAGTCTTATGTGCGAGCATCAGAGAAAAGTAACCTTAGAGTACTTTTTACCTAATACTCGTGCACTTTCAAATTTTGTTTTTATAAATTATTTTTCAATCTTATTGGTAGCTTTTGGTTCAGTAAAGGATATGCTGAATTCACAACTGATCAGTAAATAACAAAGACACATAAAACAACGACAAATGTAGTGACTTATTAGGCGTGATCTTCGTCAGTCGTCAGTATGAATACTTACATATGCACGAGTTAATGTATTACTGAGAGCACAACGATCGCTCATCTGTATTTATATCAAATTTAAAATCTAAACTGTTATAAGACATTGTCAAGGATACTATAAATTGGGTTCAATTTTAAGTGCCTCCCTTCTTTTTGATTGAATTAGCTGCACTATTCATGAATAACATTACCAGTTCAATGTAGAATGAAAACAAATTTGGTTGGTTGAGCAGGACTATTTATTGTTACAAAAATTACATCTGACTGATATTTCGGCAATTTAGTATTGCCATCATCAGAAAAATTTTGAAGCTTCTGTTATACATTGTGAAGGTACAGACATGGTTATTAAATTGTTTGTTGCTACAATTTGTATCGCTATGTACCAGAAGTTTCTACATGTGGTACCATATGCCTTTACCTTTTCGGTGGTCGAACATTATGTACGACTATATGGATTTTATAAAGGATTTTTCTGACCAGGTCTACATAGATTTAGTTGTAATTAGGTTATATTCTGATAGATTTCAGACAGTTTCAAAATTTTTCCATTATCTTTCCAGTGTAACTGATTTCCATTAGAAGAGAAAATTCTTTTTTTCTGCGTTGTAGATAAAAACTGATGATGGAAATACTACATTGCCGAAGTATCGGAAAGATATAATTTTTGTAACAATAAATAGTCCTGCTCAATTAACCAAATCTGTTTTCATTCTATACTTATTTTTTGACAATTAAGTAAATTTAATGGATTGGAGGTGATTGGAATTTCTGTTGATTATTACTAGTTTTTTTATACTTATATTTACTTTCTAAAACTACAACAATGTCTCAATCAAACTTATCAGCTTACCTAATGTTATGAACAATAACAACCGATCCTGATGTACAACCATTTTTGTGCCTATTCATGCTGTGTTGGAAAGCGCGTTTTGTTTAACCTTTGTATTACAATATTACTAGGTAAAATTAACGTACGAACCAATCCTACACCTTGACAATATACAACGTTACTTTTATCTAGTTTATAATTTTTTTCCTCACTCAATTTCAACTCAACTGTGGGACGGCGTAAACATTGCACATGTTTAAAGAATTTTTAAACGATGGAAAAACCAAGCTCATACTGACGGCTCGATACTTCGAGGACTCATGGCAAAGTTAAGTGTTTGAACCGTTTTATCACACCCACTCTCGTGCAACTTGCTGAAAATTTGAAATAATGGGACACAATTTTATATAACGTCAAGTTCACGATTAATAATACAGTTTGTCGTTCCATGGACAAGGCACCTAGTCGTCTGTTATGTGGAGTAAGTCAAGCAGTCGAGCCTAATAATTGTATGCGACTTGTGACACATAATAATGAATGTTGATACGTCTGCGGGACCTGAAAAATCGGTACCCAAACACAAAGGACCGTATGAGGTCAAATAAATAGGAGAAACCAGGACGGTATACATCACTGGGAAATATGAGTCTTGGCTTTATTTATCAATTTAACTGACCTATAGTCTTATTTTTTTTTCTTAAATACGTTTTAACAAATAATTTTTAATAACAATACAAAACACTCAGGTAATCAAATAAAAAACTTGTTCTTATCGATTAAAATTTTTGTCACGAAAAAAAAATTTTAACAAAACCTTTTAAGTGAGAAAAGTAGTATACATTATTACTAGATAACTTATAGCTTTTAATATCGGAAAATAAAGTAGTGTACGTTAACTTTATGTCATGAACAAATTGGTTTTAGCCACTATTAACTGCTAGTAATCGATATTGATAAAAGTGGATTTAAGGTGGTATAGATCAGTCTTGCAGGGCTATATAGGTCAACATTGAAAGCAAAGCAGACGACTGATAAAGACTGCAACATGTAGTTGAAGCAGCATAGGGGAAATTCTTTTACGAATTAAACGGATTTTGACCTTCACCTCTTTGATTCGGATGAAAATTTATTTCCAGTTTCTACATTAAAAAGTAAGAGATATGTGTTCGAGAAATTTTTTTTTTTCGCCTATTTTCAATTTTATAAGTTATAAAAAATTTTATAACAGTGGTTGGAGACTCATTTTAAAAATAACACAAGCGCCACTTCCCGCTTAGCCCGTGGCACCTACTGGTCGCTCTAATAAATAATAAAATTTATTAATTAATAACTCAAGCGCCGATCGACATACAACCCAGGACGCTTACTGGTTGTTTTATTTATCAATCATATAAATATGATAACGAAAGAGCCAATCACCACACAACCAGGGGCGTTTGCTGATTGCTGTGATAGTTAATAAATTTTATTAATTAACAAGGCAAGCGACAATAACCACACAATCTATGCTGCTTACTGGTTGCTTTATTGATTAGTCATATTTACATAATAATGCAAGCGACAATTACTACTCTTCCTAGGGCGCTTAGTAGTCGCCATGATGATTAATAAACTTTATTAATTAAAAACCCAAGTGCCAATAACTACTTGAGTTGAGGCCCTTACTGGTTCTTTTATCTAGTGATAAAATAAACGTTATATCGCTAGCGCCAATCACCGCACAACGCGGGACGTTAATCGGTCCCTTTTGTTATTGATGAAATAAGTATAATAATGCAAGCGCCGATCACCACAAAACCTGAGGCGCTTACTAGCCACTTTAATAATTAATCACGCTAGTGCCAACTACCTCTTAACTCGATGCACTGACTGGCCAATTTGAGTTTTTGATATTATAATAATTATAATGCAAGCGCCATTGACCATCAACCTTGGGCGCTTTCTGGCCACTTTATTTATTGATGAAACAAATATTAATTATTAAAGTGGCCAGTAAGCGCCCTGAATTTCGTAGTGATAGTGACACTTAAGTTATCATATTTTAGTTATGAGATTTAATAATTAATAAACGCAATCGCCAATCAATAAAAAACCCGAGGTACTTTCTGGCCGCTTTAATAATCAATAAAATAAACGTCATAACGCAAGTGCCAATCATGGCTAAACTCAAGGCGCTTTCTGGTAATTTCAATAAATCATCGAATTTATAAATTCATGAAACGAGTTCACACTATTAAACAACTCCAGAACCCAAGAGGTCGCCTTAAGTACTAATAAAAGAGATATTACGACGCAACTGCCAATCCCCCCTTAACATAGGACGCTTGCTGGTTTTTTTTTAATGATAAAATAAGTATAAAAACGCAAGCACCAATCACCACTTAAGTTAAGGCACTTACTGGTTATTTTAATAATTAGTACAATTTATTAATTATTAACGCAAGTACTAAAGACCTCACAACCTAGGGTGCTTACTGGTCGCTTAATTTAATAATAAAAATAATATGATAAGGCAAGCGCCAGTTTTCTCAAAACCCTGGACGCTTACTAGTTGCTTTATTTATTAATCATATGAATATAATTACGCAATAGTCAATTACCACATAACAGGCAGCGCTTAAGGTCGCTGTAATGGTTAATAATTTTTATTAATTAACAACGCAAGTGCAAGTTACCACATAACCTCGGCAGCTTACTGGTCGCTTTATTGATTAGTAAAATAAACATATAAACGCAAGCGCCAATCACTACACATCCCGGGGTGCTTACTGGTCGCTGTAATACATAATAAAATTTAACAAATTATAACATAAGCGCCGATCACTACACAAACCACGGCACTTACTAGTTGCTTTTTTTATTGATAATCTAAACCTAAGAATTGAAGGCAAATCACCACACAACCTTGGGTTTCAGACTGGCTGCTTTATTTATTAACAAAACAAATATAATATCGCAAGCGCCAATTACCACACAACTGGAGGCGTGGATTGCTTGCTTTATTTTATTATTAATCTAGTTCTGAGAATCAAAGTCCAATTACCACACAACCTCGAGTTCTAAATGGCTGCTTTATTTATTGATAAAATAAATGTAATAACGCAAGCGCCAATCTTAGCAGAATCTGGGGCGCTTACTAGTTGCTTTTTTTATTGATAAAATAAATATAAAACGCACGTGCAAATCACAACACAACCTGAGATGCTTATTGGTTGCTTTATTTATTGATAAAATGAATATAATAACGCTAATGCCAATCACCTTACATCTTAAGGTGCTTACTGGTCATAAAAATAATTAATTTTATTATTTAACAACGCAAGCGCCAATCACGACACAATCCAGGGCGCTTACTAATTGCTAAAATAATTGATAATAAAAAAATTAATAACGCGAAAGCCAATCAGCACACTACCTAGGGTGCTTACTGCTCGCTGTATTATTTGTAAAATAATTATATTAACGTAAAAGCCAGTCAACATCAACACGGTGAGGTTACTGGTCGCTTTATTCATCCATAAACTGTTTATAATATTCAAGCAGCAAATTATCACACAAACCAAGGTGCTTACTGGCTGCTTTATTAATTTATAAAATAAACATGAATATCATTAAAATAAAA
>NW_019379791.1:237900-256232 GCF_000648655.2 Copidosoma floridanum | reverse complement strand
TCTTGCGACTTTTGGCATTTATAATACTTACTTTTATAAAAAAACACAATTTTACTGTTTTATTAAACGTAGATATCATTTATACATCTACGGTTATGCTTCACTAAATCGATTTGATTGAAAAAAAAATTTTTCTTAAATGACTCCTTATTAAAAAAGTTAAATGTGTAACATTAAAACATTAAATTAGAACATGAATACATATGTATTTGAATACTTCAGGTCGGTATAAAAACATATCAACAAATTATATAGATGAAATAATTATTAAGAATGTGGTGAAAAATTTTCAAAGAAGGTAAAAATGAATATTGGATCATTTCTCAGACTATACTTTTAATGAGTGATAATTCTTTACATAGACTTGGAGGTAAGAAGCAGAAGGTTTCACTCAAAAAATAATACAGTATTTAAAATAAAAATTGTGTGATTTAACATAACTACTACAGTTTTAGCTCTAAATTATGAATCACGTGATTTTATACTTTAAAAAGTAGTAACTAATGTTAAATCGCATTAATGGGAAAAAATCTTTTGAAATATTAAGAACAGTTATCGGTATACTATGTTGTTATTGCTTTAGATTAAGTAAAACACGTTTTACAAAATCATGATATTTTTGAAGAAGCATGTTTATTTATAAATTAATTAATTCAATTTACATAACTGGTTGTTATTTTACACACCAACAGACACACACACTTACACACGCACGTGTGTGTGTGCGTGAGAGTGAGTGTGGGTGTGTGTATGTGTTTATAAAAGGTTACTTATGCAGACTTTATGGACTTTCAAGACATATACTAAAAACAGTAAAGTTATGTGGACTGTCCGTATGAGTACGATATCCACATAAGTCTTCTTTAGTTAACACACACGCGTGCTCTCTCTCTCTCTTTTTCTCTCATACACTCACATTCATATTTACATACTTGCATGTACCTATGTATACACTTTTTGATGAGCTAAGCTTTTTTTTGTTAATAGTAGTAATACGCTATGCATGAAATTTTAATTTCTTATAAACTTTTGTATGACTCGATGAAATTCACAAATTTACATTACACTTAGTTATGCAATAACCTGAGCCGTGGAAGTATCTTCTATAGGCTTATTATTATTAGTCTACTTATACAACCAGTCAAGTAACTTGATGAGTATTTCTTGTTGTGTTAGATGTATACATGTTTGTAAAAAAGTTGTATAATTATTCGTATTTCAAGTAGAAAATGACGAAAATAAAAAAGAGGAGATTTTTTATAAACTGTCTCTTAATTTACATTAACTGGAAGTTATATCGAGGAAAAAAATTTTCTCCTCCAGAGCTCATGCAATAGGATAAAAACAATCATAACTTGTCATTGAGACTGCTTACATACTTAGAATAAAAGTATCGTAACTCAATTATGTCAAATAATTTTTTACATTTGACGAGTACTTTTATAACGTTTTTACTACGGAATTGTTGATGTTCACATTATACTAATTAGTTTTGGACTTCATTATTGTGAAAAGTTTATGAGTTTTTTACAGGAAACGAGCAGGTCCTTGCATTATAGTACATCCTATTTTATAATTATAAAATGCTGAGTATCAGTCAGCTTCTACCTTATAGTGGTGAAATAAACTATGATAAATTGGTGTAAATTTAACTTGATATCTTGTGAAAAATTGCATATTATCTCTTTTAATATGAACTTGTCACTTGGCTAGGGTAGAGGAGTTAAGAAGTTTATAAGTTAACTATGTTTATCAATGTTATATTATTCGAAAGTTATTATGCCAACATGCATACATTATGTCGACAGATTATGTTTTAGTACTGCAATACAGCCACAAGAAAAAATATTAGGATTTGATGAGCCAAAAATTGACGTTTAAAAATGATTAGGGTTTGTACAAATTTCTCATTGCAGAATTTCAGGAGTTTCCCAGGATTTTCGCAGGATTTTGTAGTATTTCTTAATGATACAAATTCTTTAAAATTTTTAATTTTCGTAAGATACTAATTATTCCAACAGTTCATTAAAAAAAAAAAAAAATATCTTAAAAATATTATAAAACAATAGCATTAACGTAACCTACCATGCAACGTGTATTAACGGCTATAACGTTTCTATTTGTTTTTCTTAGCTCGGTTTTGCTAATAAGTGTCCATGGCCAATTGAGGTTCATGTAGAAAATTTTTTTTATTTGATATATTTTCAAACCATTAATGCAGTTAAGAAGGGTTTTTGACTTAATTTATTGTTGATTAATTATTTGTTAATAACAATTTTTGTAAAAAATTTTTAATAAATGTAACGTTGGAACAAAATAGTTTTTTTTTTATATTCCTTGATTTATTTCAATTTAGAAATGATAGTAATTATAAACTCATGCATTATAAGGTCAATCTATATGATAATTTTATAATACTTACTTTTATAAAAAAACACAATTTTACTGTTTTATTAAACGTAGATATCATTTATACATCTACGGTTATGCTTCACTAAATCGATTTGATTGAAAAAAAAATTTTTCTTAAATGACTCCTTATTAAAAAAGTTAAATGTGTAACATTAAAACATTAAATTAGAACATGAATACATATGTATTTGAATACTTCAGGTCGGTATAAAAACATATCAACAAATTATATAGATGAAANAGAAGGGTTTTTGACTTAATTTATTGTTGATTAATTATTTGTTAATAACAATTTTTGTAAAAAATTTTTAATAAATGTAACGTTGGAACAAAATAGTTTTTTTTTTATATTCCTTGATTTATTTCAATTTAGAAATGATAGTAATTATAAACTCATCATATCATCACCGTATATTCCCCATTTGCACAGTCGTATTAAACATTATTTTACAATGGATGATATAACTGAGCCACTCAAAAAAAACGTTATTTTTCCGTACCATGTGCAAACTGCAACTGCTGTTATGTCAGTAAAACATCAAGGGCTCTAAAATTGAAATTGGCAAAACACAAAAGAGACATAAAAAACAAAAAGTATAGATCTGTACTATACAACATGGCATTGAATTTGCACAGAACTTCAATTTTAATAGGATAAAAATTTTAGACATATATCATGATCAAAGAAAACGCCTTTTTTCCTAAATGTTAAGGTATTTTAGACACTAACCTTAACTTGAACTTATTGTATTGTATATTATTGAAATTTGTATTATAAAAATATTTCGTATTACTGTGATGAGGGCCAGAACGTAGTTCAAGTGGCCAAAACGTTATTTTTTTTTTTTTAATAAATACAACAAAATGACAGTATTACCATTGAACGTTCTTTTTAATTATGAACCAACTGTCATGGGACGTCTTTTTTTAATAACAATGAAACAAGCCATAAAGCAAGCAAGCATTAGTGATAAGGATCCTAACAGTTTTTCAGTATTATTTATTAATAAAACTAGCCGCCCCCGTCTTCGCCCGAGAATTGCTATAGGGAACACCGTAGTGTGTTGAAATATTATGTAAAACGTTTTCAGTTAAAAATTGTACATCTATTTCTGACACTTCTCAAAAAAAAATCTTCTTATTTAAAACATATTTGTTCGGAATCCATACAGTTTATATGGTCAAGTAAAAAGCTGTAAAATGTGAAAAAAATATAATAATGCTGAAAAGTACCATGCATTCCTTATGCCATAAAATAATCGTTGGCCCTAAAAGGCCGTTGATTTGCAGTTTCTCCCGTATAATCTATGAACAAGGCTATTTCTTTAAGCTGTAAGGATTAAAAACGCACAAAAAATATATAATTAAAAAAAATATTTTTTCTCTTATCTCAAAACTTTATTACCACAGTGACAAAGTCCTGGAGCTTAATCTCTACATTATTTATCGCCACAAATATACTAATACATATTCTACCTATTTGAAAATCTCGATGATTCAAGAGATGACTATGAGGATTAGAGTGAAAAGCTGATCCCTCACTTAATAAATTCTTTATTTATCGATTTTGATGTTGCTTTAATCTCGATATATGTTCAGTGTGATTTCCTTGACGCCTAAGATTGTATTCAATAAATATTTTTGAAGTTTTCTTTCCAATTTGACTTCTTGCGACTTTTGGCATGGTAAAGACTTTTGTGAGCCCTAAAAGCTATTTTTTTTAAACTTTATTAGGTTGTACTATATTTGTTGGCAAGGTAATTTGAGGTCCGATTACCTTGAAAAGGATCGTTGACCTTCTTAAGTCAACTCTTTCTTGACTGAAATTTCCAGCAAATGTGATTGCCTCTATACCTCAAGATAATCTTTTCTGGCCTGTTACTGTAGCACCACACTAATCAGGAGAAAAACTACGATGTTTAAAGCTTTGAAGCTAGTTGTAGAGCTCTTTCCTACCGTCTCCTGGTGTTACGCTAGAGATGTTGGTACCTAAAGCACCTTTTTTTGCAGACTTAGTTGTTTTAGTGATATAAGGTGAAAAGATAGGTTCGTGATGCTTGCCCGTTGGAGACTGTTCCGTTGGCTCAAGTTTGTTTTTTTTCTTCATAGCTGTTAGGTTCTCCCAGCGCAGACCCTAAAGAGGATCGGTGATTCGTGGTTGAATGCTTCGAGTCGAGAGGGTAATATAGCGTCGTTGGTCACCAGGGTTTCCATCCTTGCGACGAACAACTATGTTCGTGACGTCTGCCAGTGAATGACTGACTTGTTTTAATAGTGGCCAGCTTTACATGGTCTATTAGTTGACGAATCGTTTCCGGAAATGGTAGTGAAAATGTATTTGTTGGCAAGGTAGTTTTGACTTAGTTGGCCCTTAAAAGAACCGATGAGATTCATGGTTAAGTAGAAAACGTAAATACTTGTATTGGCCCTGTAAAGGGCCAGTGGTGAAATTTCCAGTTATTCCTTATTATTATTCTTGATGATGGAGAGCCAGCTGCGGGTAGCTTGAATCTTATCCTTGGAGTCTCTGTGTATGGAGACCGTACTGGAGGGAGGTATGCCGCTGATCAAAGAATATCTCGTCTTCAGGTCGTTTCCCGGATAACCAACCGCTCATCGATAGTCGGGAAAGTGGGCCTGGAGAATACCTTCTCTGTAGATATGCCGTTGGAACGACGACTACGAAGTTGGCCGTTGTGGCTGCCCGTACTTTTCAGGGCTGTCTTCTCTGGCTTACATTTGTAGCATAAAATTCTATGATGGCACCAGGCCAGATTGTGGTACAGCCACATAACTCTGAAGTGCTGAAGCAGAGTTGTGCTCTGGTTTAACACGTCTCCTGGTATTCCGCCGGAGTTGTTATCGGATGGAATGAATTTTTTAATGGTGGCAGTGTGGCACTGGTCATTCCTGGAGGATCAGGGTGAAAGTAGACCTAGGTCACTTGTCGATTCGAGAAGATCATTATCGGTAACCGGGATATCCAGTTGCACGACTATCACTTACATTTTCGATGCAGCTCGGGGACCTGCCAGTAAGCGACGACAGGAAAATTGATACGCGCTGGGCTATTATAACCACACTTATTTATTTCTGTTGCAGGTAGCTTCGATTTCATGTCGACGCCACCTAGCGGATCCTACTGAACTAACGTAAAAAGCTGGAATATTTTTGAAAAACTTTGAGCTTATTTATTGCTATTGTTATTAAATTTTTCAAGATAATAAATATACTAAAACCATTAGGAAGTGTCAAGAATAGGTATGCAAAATTTTAGCAAAATCGGTTCAGTAGTTTCCGCGGTTAACGATTACAACGGTTTTAGCGACTTTGCTTTATATATTAGTAAGATTCAACCTTCACGATGAAAAAAGTCCGATTTAGATTACACTTAAATTGGTAATAAAATTCAATTTTCAAGTAAGCAGTTTATTTTACAGCTATTTTACCATTAATCTAAGGCAAAAATTGAATTTATTCAATAAGAGATATTTAGTAGACTTCTCTACAATTAAAATAAGCTTTTGTTGGATACTCTAGGATGCCGTCCGGCTGTAGAAATTAGTTGTTAAAAAACTGATTTTTTTATAATCAATTGCAATTGTGCGAAAACGGTTAAACGTATAATATCCAAGTTTGGAGGTGTTGTAGTGCCATACAAGAGCTTTAATTTCTTTGCATTTTCAGAAGTTTTATTTTTGTTGTTTGTTCGTTATAAACAAATTTAAAAAACAGCTATTTTAGCGATTATTCGTATTTTGCAACTAAACCAATCATCCGATGGTTAACCATCGTTGTTAATTTTTTAGGTCTTTTGAATACCTAGCTACATTTTTTAAGATAGGAATGTTTTTGTTAATCCAAAAGAAAAAATATTAAAATCAGAAAAGTACTTTTTCATGCCGTTATTAGCGTTATTAGGCTAAAAAACAATTTTTCATTTAAATTCAGCTGTCCAAGATAATTTATTATTGATTCTTACTACAAAAAGCTTTCAAAATAGGTGATAAACTTACTTTTTGAAGAGAGGGGTATGAACGTCTTTTTTTCCTTGTCTAAAAAGAAATATATACGTAAGCGCTCAAGCTTTCCAGTAGTCGATATGCATTTTACATGTACGTTGTACAGAAAGGCTTAGCATTCAGAGTCTGATCTAAAGCATTCCAACAAAAAGTTAGTGCTTTGGACTATTGTAAAACATTTATAAGAGTTCAATGTATCTTGCATACATACAAGTGCTCAGCACGCAAAGTCTAATGCGGAGCTAAAATTCCAATTCATTCAATACAGTACGCATTGGAAACGCATACAGCTGGATAATGAGCGAGGCAAATGCTGCTGTAACAGTTTAGGAAACTTCTATTACGCTACACTAATGACTTAATCTTTTAATACTCTGGTTACTGACGTTTAGGGACTATTCGCTGGACAGCTCGTCAAATAGGAGCGGTTAGCATCCCAACTTGCATGTGAAGCCAAAAATGATTTTCGGAGGAAAAAAAAACACGGACTCACATACGAAACAGAATACGTGCTATCAATTTGTCAACGCCAGCAGTACTCGCAAAGAAAAATAGAGAGAGAGAGAGAGAGAGAGAGAGAGAGAGAGAGAGAGAGAGAGGGAGAAAGGGGAGTATTTCTACTTTTTTTCATATTTCTAAGAAAAAAAAAAAAAAAAAAAAAAAAAAAACCAGTGGATAGTAAGTGCTTGAGAACCCACGTAAGAAGTTATACTTCTATAAAATGATATGGCAGGTAATAAAAGTATAAATGATAATATACCTTCTGTGAAATGCTATTATGTACAAAGGAGGTACAATTGTATCGATAAAATAGGTATACCTACGTTAGTTGGGTGTGGTTTGAATAAATATTTTATTATTTTATAACCAAACAATTGTAAACAATAAATTTTAGCACAATACAATATAAACAGTATGAAGGCTAGCTAGTACAAGTCTGTGCACTTTTATCGAATCTTCCGATGGTTTCAAAACAACACCCTAGTGGGGAGTCCCTACTGCCTATGCTAATTACATCTGTAGTGTTACACTCACGTTTGTCACATACGCTCACATACTTATTCTTAGTCCATATTCAATATCCAAAATATAATTTTTTTTCAAAAATTAAGACAAAACATCCTGTAGTACCGCTTTCCTAATAGTATAGTACATGCCAGTGAATGTCCCTTCAGGACGTTCATCGCACATAGGTTTTCTTAACAGATATTATTCAAGCATTAAAAGTCTACTAAAAATACCATAAGAAATACCTAAAAAAATTGCAGATCGTTTAACTGTATCTTTTTTCACATGTTTAGTTTTAAAAATTTGCATGAAAGTTATGAAAATATGTGAAAAATTGTATAAACAATTATTTATTTATTGTAAATGTAAGAAATTAATGATAAGTAAATAAATGTTTATCAATACAGATGAAAACTGCTCTGCTAATATGTACTGATTTCCAAATTTCTGAAAAAAACATGTCCAAAAAAAATGTGTGTTATTAAATAAATTATTCATTTATTCAATGTACAAATGAAAAATAAATTAATGTGCAGTGAACAAAAAGTTACGAATTCTACTATAAAATGAAGTAATGGATTCTCCATCGTTGGGGCCGCTCATAGTGAAGCGGGAAAGGGCCTTGGCTAATGTGCAAGAGATCGGAGGTTTAAATCTCTTTGGTAACTGTTGTTTTTTTTTTTATTTTTTTTAAGTGCAACTTCTTAAAGCGTGCCTCATATAAGAAGTTAACATGTGAAACGAGCGAGTGAGCGAGCAAATGCTGCCGTGCACGTATGTATGTATGTATATATATATACTGAGAGACTCGCGGACGACGCGCGGCGGGGTCTACGTGCCTGGCTGCTGCGAGCGCNTATATATATATATATATTATCTGTGCGTATACCAGCGGTGACTGCGCTGCAGGCAGGGGATCGGTTTTTATCTGTCTCCCTTTCTCTCTCTCCCTCCCGTTCGCATGCCCACAATAGAGCATTTCTATATCTCTATGTATAAAGTAGGTATACTTTTTTTTTTTTTTTTTCGTAACGATAAAGAGACAGTCAATCGATTCGAAAATCACCAGCGTAAGCGAACAGAAGAATAGTCGAGCGATCACCCATCCGACTACCAACCGTGGCCAACTCTGCTTAACTTTCCAGATTGACGAGACTGCAATTTTGCTGCTGCGCCACCTGTCGATAGTAGGTATACCTACTGCTGCATGGTGGAAATCGTAACGTGGCTGAAATACAGGCTAAACTGGGCCTCTGTTACAGCTAAGGTACTGTCCAGTAAATAATGTCTGACACAAAACATCGCTTGATCTCTTTGAAATCTTCAAAAAACAAAGTAAAAATCGTTCTTTTTTCCTATTTATCGTTTCGTACATATATCTATATGTAAAAAGCGAACGTAAAGTATTAAATATGTATAATACGACAACTTAACTTTTGAAAACAAGAAAAAATGCTGTATCTTGACAGAGAAGCAAAATTGGCTAAAAATAACAATTTCTACGGTTTTTCTAAAGGAGATCTACATAATCGAGGTGCACAAATAGAAAGGGGTAAGACTATGAACAAGGAAAATCTCAATTTCTTTATTTTTTGACTCTATCTTGAAAAGAACAAGTCAAATAATTTTTTTATTTGTATGGCATGCTTGGTAAATTAAAACATACGTTGACAAAATCTTTGAATAATTTTTGTTACAACATAACCTTCCAAAATTAGAAAAACAGTTTTATCTTGACAAGTAAGCCCGATAGGCCAAAAATAATGCCAAGTATAGAAAATAATTATTGAGGTGCAAAAACATGTTACACGGATTCATACGAATAATCGTAATGATTCTCAAAATAATAAGTCATATCTCAAAGGCAAAGCTACAACCTTCATATCCTACCTATAAATTGATTTATTTTCTTTTCTTTGTAATGTAGTATAAAAGTTTTTCCGTGACCAAAACCTACATTCTTTTTATTAATTTTGAGATCAGTAGAAATTAGTTAAGCACAGGTGAACTTTAATGTTTAATTATGAGTTATTATAGAAAACAAATGAAATGAAAAATTTCAATTTTATAATGGAAAACAGCTGTATGTCTATTGTTTTCCTTAATCTCAATAAGATGTGGTGGATTATTTTACTATTATGGTAGCCAAAATTTTAAAATTTTGTATTTGTCGGATACAAAGATTCGAACAAGAATTTTTTGTATACATATGATATCATTTCAAATGTACGACTATTAATTATAATAAAAAAAGTTTTTCCCCTCCGTAATGAAACAAAAGTACCTTCTTTTGGCGTAGAATAGTGAACATTTTTGTTTCATTCTGCATTATATGACCAAGAATTTTGTACCTGGATTATATGTATAATAGTAAACATAGAAGTACTTAAAATGCGCGAATTATAACACAATTAGTATATTAAGGTATATGTATTCTATGCATGCGCATGCTCGAATACGCAATAATATTAAAGTTTTCACTATTTTACTATGGGATTCTTAAAGATCTATTGAAATTAGGTGTACTCTAATTTTTTCAGTTTTTATTATACGGAGTTAAGTAACATGTGAGTTGGAAGTTTTACTTCGGCCGGTGGTCTCGAGACCCACACATGGTGTTTTTTTTTTTTTTTTTTTTTTTTTCTCACAAACTCGTTAATAGCAAAAAAAATGCAAAATTAAAAATGTGTGCTGTAGTAAGGTGGGATGACGTTGTGTGGTGTGGTCACCTTGTGTGGTGCAGGGGACCGGAAGTATGTCAAGAGGGGCGGGGCGAAAGGAGGAGAAACAAGTAAAATCCACTTTCGTTACACTTTTTCTCAGGGTCACCAATCTGAAATCGTTGATTTACTCTGTGGGAAAGAACGCGCCTATAGAAGCTTAGCTTAAAAAAAATACCACGTACCTGGTATGCGCTCAACGGAATTTCCCCCCACGTTTGAGTCAGAACCGGCCTCGCCCACCTACTATACTACGTTAACAGTATTTCAAAAGTTTTTTTTTATAAATGGTCGATTGCTTCCGATGTATGGAGGCAGAGAACGAGCTTTACCCTCCACACCCATTTCAGGAAATGCCACCTCTTGATCCCGTACAACTTTAAGGAAAGGAACATGGAAACCACTTTTTTTATTTGTTAACGAATATTCTTTATACATATTGCAAAAACTTGTACTCAAATTATGTTGGACGACTTTCTGCAGTCGTAAGATTGACTCTTGATTGGTAGTTCTTGGTCTAACGCTGAATCAAAATCGAGTGGTTGCAGGCAATTTTATTTGAATGCACTTTTGATTTTTATATTTCACGTTACTGCTAAAAACCACAGCAATACTTCGGTCTATTTACCAGGCCGTCAAGCATTGTCTTATAACAATTAGTATTTAGTAATAATAAGAATTTTTTCCGTACAGAAAATAAATAAGTAAAGCCATTTAAATCTAAAATAATTTTCGACAAAGGCTAATGTAAGAATGATCTTGAAATCTCTAGCAAACAATTTTGAATATATTTCTCATTGTATAAAAGTAAAATATGCATTGACTCTCGTAAATGATACAGTTGTATTTGATGTGATGAAAAATACTGCCTTATCTTAAAAAATTTAAACAAATAACGATTAAAATTACTCTTTTTTTATTACAAAAACATTTATAGCTTATAAATATTGCATAAAAGTTAAATAATGAAGTCGTGACGGCAGTATCATGCTAAATTGAAACTTGTTAATTTATCATAATACATTTTTTCTCAAAAATTCTCGCCTTCATCTACCTATTATTTATAAATATTAGTACTAAAGAAAATCATGTATCAAATGAAAGCTCGTAAGATATGGAATCATTTATTTCATAAGTCTACGGACAACTATATATTTTTAAAGTATACGCACACATTTACATAGAGCACATGGCGACTCAAGACAGTTATACGAAATTGCTCTCAGAATTTTTCTGGCATTTAATGTTGTTACCTGAAAGGATCCTACACCAACTCTATGCACCTCTGGTTATCTGTCTTGTTTTCTATTTGAATATGCTGTAGTAAGTGATCTGATTTAGAGTCCTAGTAAGCAACTTCTGAAAATGTACATATTTTAAAGAAAGAATGATGTAAGCCACCAATTGTAATAAAATTTTTTTTGGCAGGTGACACAGTACAGTCCAGACAGATAGTGCGCGAATAATCGATGGACGTATGATACTGGAGAGTTATAAATAGTTTTCAGTTGTTATATTTACCTTTCCTTTTGCGAATTAGCTTACACCTTTGCTTCAAGGATTACGATGCACATAGAACATTCGAATGATAGATAATTACGCAAAGTCCGACAACTGAAAAATGCTCTGAAGTCTGGCCGTCAATAAAAAAATGAGATATATTGAGAAATAAATCTCATTTTTATTGATAAATTAATCATTGAATATTGCTCTACAAGGTTTACAAGAAATACAGATACATTTATTACCGTATTCATTAGCACTTATATAAAGCGTGTTACTTTTATAGAAGCACTCTTAAAATCACCCATGCCTCTTTTCGATGACAAATATACTTACAATTAGAAATTAAAATACACTCATTTTTTATTTCAAGAAAATTTTTAATAAATAGGTCACAATCAGAAAAATATCCTCCCCAGGTATGGACCAAACACACAACCTCCTGTTTGCTAGCCAGTTGCTCTACTATTTGAGCTACCAAAAAGCCGTGCATTCATTTGCCCTGTAGGTTAAGATAAGCTCTCATTTTTAATTTTCTTAGCTGTTTCAGCTCAAGCTTGATTTTAATAGATACATTGTAAAATGATTCTAATGCTTGTTGATAAGTTAGAAATTAGATATGACTCTACGAAGTACACAAGCAATATTAATAGATTTATCACCGCATTCCTTGTTATACATATACATGCCAGAACTTTTATAGAATCATTCTTAAAATCATCCATGCTCTTTTTTGATAAGAAATATACTCAACATAAAAGTTAGCTTAAAAAATTAAAAATAAGAATTTATCTAAACGTGCGGTGAAGGAGATGCATGGCTTCTCAGTAGCTCAAGTGGTAGAGCAACTATCTTGCAAACAGGAAATTGTGCGTTGGATTGGCAGCCTGGAAGAATAGGTGTATTTTAATGTATTTTAAAAAAAATTTTTTTGAAATTGAAAAAAGTGAATTTTAATTCTCAATCTTAAGCATATTTGCTTTTGAAAAAGAACATTAGTGGTTTTAAAAGTCCTTGTAAAAAAGTGCCGCCATTTGTATGTGTGCCACTAGATACGGTAATAAATGTGTCAGTATTGCGTGGGCACCTCGTAGAGTTATATCAAATTTCCAATTTTTCAAAGTATCTATTAAAATGAAGCTTGAGATAGAACAGCTTATAAAATTAAGAATGAAAACTTATTTAAATATAAGGTCATAGGAAATGTATGGCTCTTTGGTAGGTCAAGTGGTAGAGAAACTGTCTAGCAAACAGGAGGTTGTGTTTCGATCAGCACCCAGGGAGGATATTTTTCTGATCGTTACTTCTTTCTTAAAAAAATTTCTTGAAATAGAATATGAGTGTATTTTAATTTTTAAATGTGAGTATCTTTGTTATCGAAAAAAGACACGGGTGGTTCCAAGAGTGCTTATATAAAAGTGCCACCATTTATACATGAGCCAATGGATACGGTGATAAATGTATTAATATTGCTTGTGTATCTCGTAGAGTCATATTAAATTTTAATTATTATCAGTTTAGTTTCACATTAAACTTATCAACAAGCATTGAAATCATTTTTAATGTATCTATTAAAAGCAAGCTTGAGGTAAATTGTTTTGTGCCTGCAACAGTTGTTTTGCATTTGTTGTTTAAGGTTAATGTGATTATGGTTGTCATGGAATTAGTTAATGTGATGATTTCATGACAAATTTATATACAGCTGACAGACAGATGAATCGGGCAGCTGCAGCCAGGAAATGTGAAAGATATTTAATTTTGAAATGCAAGCTTTTTAAGAAAAAAAGTGAATGACGTACATTGTATTTTAGAAAAAATTTCTGCAGCAAACAATGTGCGTATTATTCTACTGTCAAGAAAAGTTTGTAAATAGAAGATCCTTTCGTAGTCCACATGCCAAAAAATGGGTAATACATTTGGCTTATAACAACGTTAATGTTGAGTATACCTTTTTAACAGGCAATAAAAAGACATGGTAAGCATAACTTTAAAAAAAATTTTCCTTTTTTCGTGCCGATTAATTATTTATCACACTTGAAAATTCAGTTTCTATATTCTTTCATTTCTTCGAAAATAACTCTTGCATTTCTTTGACCTGCCTTAATACTTATGGACGATTAAAAACCTATTAAACTTTTTGATGCAATTCTACCGTCCTGGTGATGGTGCCAACATGCAAGTGTACCTCACCAACTGAGAAAGAAGTTAATAAATATACACAACTAATAGTATACTATAAATTCACGAATTACAAAAAGTAATGATGAATCTTATAAAATGCATAGTTTATTTTAGAGTGTGTATCTATGGTGGTAACAGCAGAAAAGAGCAAGTCAAAGTAGTTGCAAGAGGAAATTTAACATTGCCTCATTAGGAAGCCTCAATTTAAACTAGGAATTGACTAAGTAGAAAGTGAAAATTTTAATGCTACATATGTATCTTATTTAATTCTGAGTGAAACTATAATCGCATGCTGGATATGGATTTGAGGCACCAATTCAGAAAACTTTGCTTGATATCAAATCCGATTGTCAATCTATAACTAAAAAGTTAATTTCTCTTGTTTCAAAGTGTGATTTAAGTTTGAATGGTGATACAATATTACACATGTCAACTAAGGTTATATGTAAACAAGTAATGTCAGTGTCATGGTACTAATAGACTGGTAATTCATGGAAAAGTTATAAAATCTGATGTGCTAGTAAGATCTCCAGTTAAAAGTCTTCAGCTCATTTTCTTATGGATAGTCTCACTTGATTCATGTACCAATGAACTTGTATGCTTAATTCTTTGGACTCAAATAAAACTACTGTAATTTGATGTAACATAACTTTCTAAGATAATTTGATTTATAATTTGACCAATCGATCAAAAACTAAAATTTATCCAAAAAGTCAACAAACATGTACATTACCTAAAAACTGAAACGCAACTGACTTGAACTGCTTTGATGTTAGGAAAAATACTCAGCTTTGTTTGTGTTTCAAGGACTTCGAAATTTTCAATCTTTTACATAAAGTTTTTTTTGTTAACAACCACGTATGAACTTGTATTTTCAATCAATTATTGCTGTCAGGTTCCTGTATCATCTTAGACAAAGAGCTGAGGCCCAAAGGGGGTAAAAAATTAATACCACCCGCAACTCGCCCTAAAAGTAAGAAACCTCATAATGTAAGGTGATAAGAAAACTGTTATTATATTTTACTATGTTAAGAGTTTTGTTAGTATTTAATGAATGCCATGTTGTTAGTATTATATATCAGCCACAACCTAGACAAATAGATAGAAAATGAAAATTCGTCTCCTCAAGTGTCATTTGCGGCACGATTATAATTTATTTTCTACCTGACAATTGACCTCCAAAAAATAGACCCCGCTTTCTACTTAAGTTATGGCTGATATTACATATTTTTCAGGATTTTATTTGAAACAATAAAAGTTTGAAAACGAGTGTGCTGATTAATTTAACACATAATAATCTCGTCACTGCTTATTCAACGAAGCTTTCAGGGATAAATGATTTTCACAGCACTTTACATACAAAATTCAGAGAATGTGTGACACACAAAATTAATAAGTAGAGCCCGGCAAGTGATGTCATCAATGTTTATAATAAAGCTACTGCAAATCTTTTGACTCGCCACGACGTCATGTATTTTGGCAGTAGTCATAAAATAATAAAGCACGTTATATCATTGGCATAATTCAGTGAGCAGCTACATTAAATTTCCATTCTAACTTAAAATGCTTATTATGCTGGAGTTTTGTTACAATTTGTATAAAATTTACATAATAAGGTCTGTAATAAAAATGTTAGAGTTCCTAAATACTCATTTTAACTTGTAAAAACAATTTTCCCTAATAAACCTAAAAATGTAAAAAAATAATTTTTGCACTCATATGAATCATCACTCCTTGTAAAAGTGATAATTAGTTTAAAAAGCATAGTTATGATAATTTGTATGTTAGAGAAATTGAAATTTCTCCAGAGATTTTTGTACGTTAAATTTCACTACGAAATATAAAACTTGACATTTTAAAATCAATTTTATGACTTAACAAGTCACAAGTTGTATCATTTAAATTTATTTTTCTTTTTCGTTATGTATTAGCAACTATTAATTTGAAAAGCTGTTGTGTAACATTTGTGTAATCGATTTGCAATGAATAAAATGATGTATTTTACATTATGACAAATATTAGTTGTAGTTATAACTTTTATTGGAAGATGATATAAGTGCAGAAAGGAGAAACGCACAATTAAATTTACAAATCTTATCCAACTTTTTTTTCAATTCAACTGTGTAATCACAACAAATTTTTTATTTATTACTATTAGTAAGAATGAATAGCTTGGGTCACTTATTGCAACATTTCAAACTTGCGTAACCTCTTTCTTTTCTTAAAGGTTGTTTATATCGAGATTCCATATACATGAATTACCTTTATCTCTCTCTATCCACACTTCTCATGCACTCTTTGCAGATATCTTACAGATCTTTCTTCCCTTCTCAAAATTCCAAATTAATGATGTGGTTCGGTTTTTAAGCCGTGATGTCGCCTCGGCGAAGACACGGTCAGTAGATCATAAGTGTCACATTAAGCTGGATAAAACGTAAATTGCATTATTTGGAAGCAAGCTTGCATTGTCCTGTCTAAAAATTGCTACTTATACCCGGACCGTGGTTGGTGAAGTTGCATTGCCTCACTTGACTGAGGCAAAAAATCTGACAGTGTGGTTGAGGTCATCGCTTACGTGGTCTCATTATGTTAGCTATGTGATCCAGCGAGCTTATCACTACACCTTTTGCGCTTTCACAGGTACTCGCTAAGGTTTGACATGCATAAATATCTTATCGAGACACTGGTCTTTTAAATACTTGACTACTGCTGTGCCGTTTACTAGGTCATCGATGAGGTCCATGAGCTGCGGCTTCACCGTGCCCAGAACGTATGCATTTGTTTCATCTTAGGGGACATCTCCTACCGCTTGCATGTGACGCCCTACTGCTTTTGGCTTGGATGGCTTACGTCTGATGCGCATCGTGATTTCTTACTATTTTTTTTCCCTACTCTGTCATTGCTCACATCAGTTCTAACTCCTTTCTCTCACGCTTTACCCTTTTATCTATATATATAGATACATTTATATATGCATACATGTCCATACTTTAGACATTTGAAATTTCTTTCCATCACAAACCTTTTCTTAACAAGGCAAGTAACGAATCCAATCTTGATCCGTCCTGCGTGTTAGACTTTCTTGGTGACTGTTTCGTCAAGGGTTACTAACGCCATTCTTTGTCTCTTAACGTTTGCTTTGAGATGTTAAACCTTTAAGTCTTGGTTCTTGCTTCTGATAACCTTCTTAAATGGCTTCCTTATTTTCTCTTCTTCGACTATACTGTCTAAATAGTGAACTTAGAGCGTTATTTTTCGTGCAGTGGTTATCGCATTTCTTTGGCCAGCCACTGCCTTTTCTACATTCTAACAGAAACTTACAATATCTTTTGCTCCTTTGGCTTTCAAGAAAAAATCTCTTTTTTTGGTGGCTACGGTACTTTCTACAGTAGCTCCTGTTTTTTCTGGGTTAAAACTTGCTTTCATCAACTTAAGTACTCCAGCAAAGGTTGTTCCTTTATTTACCTTCACTGGAACTTTTCTCGTCAATATTGAAGATTTTTGACTCTCTCTCTTACTGCTCTGAACGCTCTCTTCCAGTTTGCACTCGCTAATCCTTAATCCTTTTTCCCTTAGTCATCGCAGTACTTCACCTTTTTTCAGGGCTTTCTGAAGGATACCTAACTCTTTTGGCTCGTTTTATTTCCTTAAGAGTGGTGTTGAGAGTTTTTCTCTAACTATGCTGCCGTAAACAATTCCTTCTATGCTCCCTATACTGCAAATATTTGAACCCCCGCTTTCTGGATCTATAGTGCCTTTTTTCATCAACAAAAATGTCCTGTCTAATCATTTCTGACGATTCAAGATGTTAAAGAGCAGCTTTAAGGCCATCCATAATAACCTTTGCCGTGTTACCATACTTCTGGTTAATTTCTTAAAGTTTCTTCTTAATCTCCTTTGTTTTAGATTATACTTGCAGAATCTCTTCATTCCGTTTAACGCTCAGTTCTGCACCAGAGATTTTTTTATAGAGGCAAGCTTACCTTGCATCTGGTTTCTAAGTATACTTAAACACTTTCCTGGCTTACGTTGCTACTTACTCTTAAAAGGCTAGGTGTCCTACTTTTATCCAACGATAGCCATCTAAGGTTTAGCAAACCCTGCTGTACCCCCCCCCCCCCCCAAAATCCGTGTGCTCTGTGACAGTCACCCAGGCTTTTACCGGATTGGAATTGCCGGTTGATTCCCTGTGAGAGGTTGCCGCCTAGGGTACTTGTTTTACATTAACATCATTTATAATGGTATCTTCTATGTAAATCTGGGAAGTCCCTTATTGTAGGTAGTAACCATTTAGTCTCTGTGAAACATTATTATTATATTGTTCTTATTGTTGTTGTGATGATTGTTGCTGTTGCTGTCATTATCGCTGCTAAAATGTTATTATTTTGTTCTTATTGTTGCTGCTTTTTTTGTATTTTTTTCTTATATTCCTCAATTTATATTTTTATTTAATTTATTTTACTCTTGTAAAAACAATTTTCCCTAA
>NW_019379791.1:217193-237784 GCF_000648655.2 Copidosoma floridanum | reverse complement strand
TATTATATATAGTTTATATATTATCATATTATATACAGTTTCTTTAGTGGGACAACTCACAACTCCCCTACACGATATTCACACCACAAGATAAAGAAATATTTGCGTTATTACTCGTATACTTTCACGCAATTCTTTTTCAGTGTTACCCGCACTGCCTCCCCCTACACGATTCTTAGAGGCATCTCAATACCCCCCCTCTCATTTGAAATTTAGCCCCACATCTACTTAGCTAAGCACCCACATTATAATTCATTGGAAACTGTTAGTACTTGTATTGTATATCTTCTTATATTATTCTTTTATAATTTAACCTGATACTTTTCTGGTAAGATCCATACTGACCCCTTTCTCACTATCACGATGCTTAGAAGCATTTTTTGCTGAGAAATACTCTTTTTTCACACGAAACCTTGTCCCCTTTCTACTTAGCTTAACATACATATTATAACTTAATTAAAATCCTCTGTCTCTTTATTATAAATCAGCTCTTATTATTCTCTGATTTTTAAATCAATACATTTTCGGTGAGACTTGCTTTTTTCCCTAATTAATAACTAATATAACGTGAACATTATAATTAAATGTTTATAGAAACAATTCATTATTTTCGTTTTTATTCAATACAAAATCAACTCTTACGAAAGGTGTACAGAGTATTCATTAATAAATAACTTATAAATATAAAATTATCGAAACACAGAACGGAAATTTATGCCAAAAATAAAATTTTACAGAGAGTATACAGCAAACATTCCTTCTGTCGTTGAATACTGCAGCTGTTAAACGTTTTTTACCGTGAATATTGATAATCATCTCATGAAATAAAATAAAAAAAGTTGAAATAAAAGAAATTTCGCTTCCTTTTAATGAGAGGTCGAGGAAGGTTAAAGAGGTAAAGGAAAGGGGCGTGAATGGCCCTTCCTAAATAACTATAGTACATAGAAATATATGTATAAATTAATATCGTTAACATGCTCTATTCGAGCTTTTCCAACCCATGAACACACATGTGTGCGCGTCTACATAAACAGAGAAAGGAAAAGTGATAGCTTCGAAATATTGCATTTTATTAAGAATTTTAAGCAATTGAGAAAAATTAAAATATTTAAGAACATTTATTTTATTCCGAATTCGCATCTTCTTTTATAATTTCTTCTAACGAATTCATTTATTATTTCTTTTAAATGAAATCCATTCGCCTCCCCTCTGTAATTATTTAAAATTGCCAAGTTATTTAAACTCGTCTGTGTCATAGTCAACCTTAACTACGTTTTAAACCGTCTTAGAGAAGAAAAAAATCTTCCATGTATGCATGGTACATGAGAAACAACTAGTAGCAGTTAAATCAACTGAACGTACTTGGGTGTCAATGGATGGATTCCTGATTTTTTAAAAAGTTTTAAAACGTGTTTTAACTTTAATTTGAAATCTTTCTGTACTGCGTATTTAGTGAATAGAGCTCCAGCTAGCTAAGTGTACACATACAAACATAGATTAACGTGTCCCTTAAGTGATGTCAATAACATTACGTAGCTTAAGCTTACTCCTTCTCACTTGAAATTGACGGTAACTTGTAAAATGACTTTATACCTGAATCCATTTCTATAAGGGTACATGAGCTTTCTACTTGTGGATTTTCCCACCTAAAACAAATGTGCGTGGGGAGTTCACTTTCCATCGTAATCTATTTTTCCGACCTTGCTGTGAAGAAAACATAAAGAAAATTTTATAAAATGATATTATCAGACCCATCAACACCATCATATGTTGCATGATCTGTACTGTAATGAGTTCATACATCTCCTTCTAAATATTTCAAACTGTTAAAATTAAAAAAGTAGTTATACGTGTTAAGAGAAGTGAACATCACGCTTTTTAAATTAAATTAAATATGCGTTGACAGAGTCCAACTTTTTAAGTGTTACGATTTTACTGTAAGTTAATTTTTTTTTTTTTTAGAAATAGTAAGTTTAACAATAAGCATTATTGACCCTATATTTAATAAAATAATAAAACAAAAAAAATTTAATGTACGCGTTAAAAAACACGATATTTTATTATTCTAAGAAAAATACTTTATTAAATAACTTTTTCATTTTTTCTACATATAATTACCTTGAATGTTACCTGACATAAAAAAACTACGCAAAAAACTGTCGTACTTTTAAAAGAAAACTAATTGTTCTAACTTTATTTAAAATTCTATTGATTTGTGGATCATGATTAAACAAACCCAGAGCGATTGCAGTATTTTTTTAATGTTTTATGTTTGATGCTGTTAAGTGTTTTTTAATTTTTGAATAATGTTGCTCTATACTTTTTATTTAATAATTACTCAAAGAGCTGCATCGCTTGATCTTTAGAAACTTATTTAGGTGATTAATAAAATCATTGTTTTCTGAAAAATGGACGTTTCTTAACAATTTTGAAAAATAATTAATCTTACATAAGCAAAACCAGGATGCTAAGGGTTTCTGGTGACAGTATTTAGACAGATAATTAAAAACCAAAAAAAATAACCTTTTAAAAAAGATTGTAAAAAAACTAAGTCATACTCTATGTCACAAGCTGGGAGAAGGGGTTCATGCGCAAATGAAGTATGTATTATATTATATTCTATAAATGTATAATTTTGAGGTTAAACTAGCTCTCCTTGAGTAGAAGAATTTTAGTTTTTTTCACCCGTAAAATTTAATCCGATAAACATTGGGTTGATTAACCCCTACATAAGTAAGTGACAATACAAGCACCTCTAACTAAGCAACTCACTGCTCGTACTATAATTAAATACAATAATTGAATTGAATTAAAACTAAAATTAAGACTTAAGTAAAACTACAGTAAGATTTAAGTAAAACTGCAGTGAAAAAAAAATACATATACGGACTGCAATTAAGACCCTGCAACTAAATCTATATTCTTAATCATTTGTCATGTTAAATACACTGTTGAAATAAACAATGATGTATATACATACACAGTTTATCGAATTTTATTCCCATACACTACACATAATACGGCTGCAGTCACGTGAAAATATTTTAACATAGTCCAATTCACGTACAGTAGGGAACCACAGTTAAAAGAAAATGAGATTTGATCACTTAATAAACTAATTTTAGAAATGTGTATGGATAAGTAAAATAGTGACTGCTTGTTACAAGCAGAAGTACCTAAGCAATCTTGAATACAAAAAGAAATCAAGGGTGAATATCTAGTAAGTCCTTTTTTCTCGTACTCTTAGAGAGTACCTTATCGATAAAGTTTCTCTATAACGTAATTCATTTAACAGCAAGCTATTTTATGGAAAAAATAGGAGTAAACGCATATCCTCGCCACTTTACAATATAAATCAAGCCCAAACTTAGCAAAATTTATTAAGAATCCAAGGAAAAAAAAGAAAATCAGGTGCTAAATTAATGAAGTGTCATCTGATTTTTCGCTTTTCTTCTTAAGATTTAAATGAATCTCGTTAAAATAAAGCTATATTTATCTTACTAATATATGAAGTAAAATCGCTAGAACCGTTGTAATCGGTAACCCACGGTTCAGTTAAATCCACTAGGTGGCGTCGAAGTAAAATTGAATCAACCTGCAATTAAATTAAATAAGCGTGATTAAAATGGCTCCTAGAAACGTACCTAAGACACAGTCGTTCACTGACAGTGCATGTAGCCCAGAGTCGGACGTCGTGCAGCTGAGTATCCCGACTACCGATGACACTACTCTCTAATGGACAAGTGACTTACGTCGAACTCCATCCGGAAACACTAAGATTGACAAGTGTCAATGACAAAAAAGTGGTCTAAATGCTAACATCTTCGGAAAAATACCAGGAGATGTGTTTAGCCAAAGTACAATTTGCTTTGGCATTGTGGGATTTTGTGGCCATGCTTTTAACCGTCCTGGGGCTACCGGAGCAGATTATATTATGAAAGCAAGCCAGGAAAAATAACCACGAGGAGTTCAGTGATTCTTAGGAATGACATGTCCACAGAGAAGGTATTCTCCAGGCCCACTTTCCCGACTACCGATGAGCGGTTGGTTATCCAGGGAGCGACTTGAAGGCGAGATATTCTTTGGTCAGTGGCATACCTTCCTCTAGTACGGTCTCCGTTCGGAGAGACTCCAAGGGTGAGAGTTAAGCTACCCGTACAGCCAGCTCTCTTTCATCAAGAATAATAATAAGTAATGGCTAGAAGTATCACTACTGGTTCTTTTCAGGGCCATTATTAGTATTTACGTTCCCTACTTAACCATAAATCTCATTGGTTCTTTTAAGGGCCACCTTAAGTTAAACTACTTTGCCAACAAATACATGTTACTACTATTTCTGGTAACGATTTGTCGACTAAAAGATCATATAAAGCTGGCCACTATTAAACCAAGTCAGTTATTCACTGGCAGACATTACGAGCGGAGTTGTTCGTCGGAAGGCTGGGAACCCTGGTGACCGACAATCCTATTTTACATTACTCTGTCAACTCTGTAAGCATTCAACCAGAAATTACCCATGTTCTTCGAAGTCTGCGCTGGGCCAACCTAACAACTATGCAGGAAAAATCAACTTGGGCAAGTGAGACAGTCTCCAACAGGCAAGCATTACTAACAAATCTTCCCACCGTAGATCACTGAAACAACTGAGCTCTGCAAAAAAGAAGGTGCTTCAGACACTGTCGTATCTAGTATAACACCAAGAGACGTTGGCAAAGAGCTCTCCAACTAGCTCTAACACTTCAGACGTTGTAGTTTTCCTCACTATCAGTCTGGTACTACAACAGCAGACCAGATAAGATCACCCTGAGGAATCTAAGCAGTCACGTTTGCTGGAAACTTCAGTCAAGAAAGAGCTTAGCTCACTGGGTTTTTTTTAGGGCCATTTGATGTCGAAATACCTTGCTAACAAATACATTACAACTCAACAAAATTGATAAAAAATAGCCATTAGAGCTCACAAAAGTTTCAACCATGCTTATAGTCACGAGAGAGCGAGTTGGAAGAAAAATTTCAAATGCTTTTAATGTTCAAATTGTTTGGCGTCAAGAAACTGACGCAGAACATTAATCGAGTTTGAAACAACAGCGTCAAAATAGACAAATAAAGATTCGATTATGTGGGAGATCAGATTTCTATTATCATAACCTTGACAGTTGATCACTTTAATTTTCCAGATTTTCAAATGAGTAGAGTGATGTGTATTTGTTTTCATTGTGGCAGTAAAAAATGAAAAGATCAAGCTCCAGGACTTTGCTGCTCTGGCAATAAAGGTGTAAAATTGGAAAAAATAATTTTTCAATTATATATTTTTTATCAATTTTTAATACTTAAATTTTTTTTAAATAGCCCTTTTCATTTATTATAACGTGAGAAAGTACAAATCAACGGCCCTGTGGGGCCAGCAATTATTTTATGGCGTAAGGAACGCACGGTGCTTCTCAGCATCATTATATTTTTTCACTTTTTACAGCTTATTATTCGGCAAAATAAACTGCATATTCATTTGGGCTCATCCGGTTGGTCAGATCCGAGAGATCGTCCAGGTGATTGATTCTGACTTAAATCGTACCTTAAATTGGGCTGTTTATAACTGCTTCATAAGAAATAGCAGGATATCCCTGTTAGCGTGGTTTGTCTTGCTTGATAGTATGGTTACTGTCCGCGGTTTTAACGACATGCTGCAACCCTTAATGGAGTTCAGATACAACTCACTCAGTACTACAAGTTGCTTGGGACAACCCTTGACAGCACTATGTCTTGGGAACCTGTCGTGACTGAAACTGCTTAGAAGAGTAACGCAAGTCTTATCCATATTTGGAAATACCTTAATTTTATACCTCGTTTAATTCACCTTACGCTGGTCAGCGCATAAATATGTCTATACTCCAAATACTGCAAAAAAGTGCTCTAGACATGTCTGGTGTACAGTGTACTGTGTAAAAATGTGTGCTTGAGATTTGTCACCAACAATAGCTGTTCAGACCACATTTCGCATTGTATAGATTCCTTGCGATCTTTTCTTGGAGCGCCGAGTTTACTTGGCTTCATATCTGCTCTTTCCTATCTATCTTGTAATATATTATATCGCCTTGTACTTAGACCTTCTTTTATGTAGTAATTTCGCTCTGCCGTTGACCAATCTAGTTTTGGTAGGTGACTCAATGGGCATTTTCTAGAGTTGGTTTTTGCAAATGGGTAAGCTCAAGCTTGTACGAGGTGGTGATGTAATGTTGTTTTGCCATGGATCATTGTATATTTTATTTTTGAATATTCTATCATTTTTAATATTATTTTCATGGTCATTATTGATATTATTATTGTTATTATTATTACTTTTCCGTTATCCGAGGTCATCCAGAGTGCCTTGACGCAGGATAGAAGGGGGCACAAACCCCTTCCTTGTGTAAGACTCGCAGTCTGCCGGAAGGTGTTGTTTTCCACTTTGACATTCTTAGCAACACAGACTGAATTCTGACTAAACTGGCAAGACCTATCTCCTTGTGGGATACCTGGCTCGGATTCCGCTTTCACATTTAAACTTCAAGCCAGGGCTACGAAGTGTTGACTATTGACATGGCTTTTCATTGGAGTATCGTCACTTTCAGGATATTGCCTTCTCTTTATTCTGTTTGATCATCTGCTGTTTTGTGGAAACATCGATTCCTGTTGCTTCTGCTGGCTGATGGCTTGAGTGAGTCAGCACAATTTGGGTCTGCAATGGTCACCCCGCTTTTGTCCTTTTAAACTTTATCTGCTCCTTGTAAATACCTTACTATTGGCCTCTTCTAGCACCTTTCTATATGCTGGGCAGCAATCGCTACCTGCTGCGTGTTTGGCACCTTCTGTTCCGCAAGCGAAACATTGGGCCTTCTCCTTGCAATCTTTCCTGCAGTGATTTCAGCTACCGCATCAGAAGCATTTCTTGGACTGGTCCTCCTTATTCCATTTTCGTGGTGTCTATGTGTCTGAACCCAGGGCACTGGTAGCATCTGAGAATTTCAATCCGTCTCCTCACTTGACAGCTTGTAAATCCTATTAACAAGCTCCTCATTTCTTCTGTAGTTCTGTCATCTGTTTCTTCTGTGTTTACCAGAGCTACCTTGTGCCCTCTCTTATTCGCTCCTAGCAGCGTTACTGATATTATTTGTGGCGAACAGCTAAGGATCTTACTCAATGCAAGTTCGACGTAAGCCTTCTCGGTAATCGGATCCAGATCCTGAACTACAAGCGTTATCCTTTTCTTATCCTTTTTAACGGATCCTAGCCGTTTCACGGTTTTAGCTATACAGCTAACAAGAGCCCCTCCATCCTTTACTCCTTTTTCTTTTGGAAGATCTCCTTTTTAAGTCGTACAGACTCCTTTGACTATGATCTTAGCCTCTTTTGGCTTGAAATCAGTCCTTATTTTCCTTAGGACCTTGGTAAAGCTCTGCCCTCTCGCGATTGTTACGAGAATTTTCTTGTCCTTTTTTCTGGCATTATCTCGTTTGTCGGTATCACTACCATTTATTATTATCTTAAGGATAATCTCTGGATTTTTCCAGGTCTTTTTTCCTATTTAGGAGTGGGATATTAAGTCTCTTCTGGAGCTTCTGGGCAACTGTTCCGTTTGCCTGCTAGCACGCTTTTTACAAATTTAAATCAAATAGAATATGTGATCCTTTCATTTTTTTCTTTTTTTCTAATCCGTACGGCTTTCTCGTCAGATTATCATCACCTTGCTCAAGAAAATTTTTCATTTTCTTTCTCGTCCTTTCACGGCTATCTTTAAACTTACACAGTAGATTCAACGCCACTTTTACATCTTTTTTTATCGGCATCGCTGTTTTCGTGTACATTGTCGTTGCTGCGTCTACCATATTTTTAATTATTTTTTCGAGTTCTGTTAATACAAGATCCTTCTTTGTCTGCTCTATAGTTAGTTTTGTACTTAAGTTTCTGGTATATTCCAGATCCACAAAACTGACGTCCCTCGATCCATTTCTAGTACTTAGCAGCCTGTCTCGTTCATTGCTGAGCAAGAATATTGAGCCGTTCTGTGATTGTTTTTTATCTGAGGTTGTCTCCTCACTTCCATTTTGGACGCCTTTGTGGCCTTTCCCAACATCCACGAGGCTAATATTAGTCACTTGGGCTTGTACCAGGTTAGACTTGATAGCGGATCCCCTTTGACAGGTTACTGCCTGAAGTGCTATGTTTTCATTAAGGTCACCCATTTTTGGTTTCATTTGGAAAACTACCCTAGATTATTTAATAAGTTTTTCTCCTTGACATTTCCGTTCAGGGGAACTACTTTATTTTGTTCTAACCACCAGCGGGCATAAGTTCCAAACACCGCAGGTCCACGTAACCATACACTCACAGAAAGCTTACCTTTATCTGCCACCCAGAGGACGCCCCCGTAGGCTGACTGCCTTAGCCCGAAGATTATTATTGTTATTAATATTATAATTTTTATTTTAAATGTTCGTCTTTTTTGCCATATTTTATGTTTCCCTTATTCTATATTTAGAATTGTGTTTGATTTAAATTTATGAATACGTACACTGTAATTTTTTGTTAGACTAGAGCTCGTACGTGAGCTTAGTAAGTTTTGGCTATCAAACTATTTCTTTTTTTTAAATAAATACTTACTCATTTACCTTTCATCTCTCTCGTATACACATATACTTTTACACACACACAGGCGCGCACGCGCGTCAGAATATACTACAGCCAGTACTTGCAGTAGCCACTGCAATGCAATGCCAAAAATAGTGTGCTAGTACGTATATGTATATGTGCAGTAGAGTTTCCCTTCGTTACCAATTTTTTTTTTCACGGTGCCGCCCCCTAGATCTCTTTTTTGTGGTGAAAAATAAGGATCGCACTTGGAAAAATCAAGAAAAAATTTCTTAAACTGTGCCAAAACAACCAAACGTATTTTTAATTTACGTACACATTTTATACTTGACCCAATGCACTTTAATGCTGAACTATATTTAAAATTAACCTGAAACGGTTTACATATAAAATTTTTGTCATGTAAAATTTGACGTCGAATCCGAATCTTTACTTTTTTTTAGCCACAACTCACATCTGATGATTTAAAAGACACTTTAACGTCAATTAAATGCTGTTTTTTGATGATTTTTTGCATTAAAGATTTCTCTAAGCTCGCTTAGACTCTTGTGACTAAATTAAAATAGCCATCCTTTGGTGAAATTAAGCGTAAAATTAGAATTTGTGCTTATTTTGCACCGAAATTTACATTTAGTAGTGTAAGAAACACTTTTACAGCAAGTAACTGTGTTTCTTGGTTATTTTTACAGTTTAAGTGCCTTTTTAGCTGTAAGAAGCTTTAAAAACGATTCTTAGTTACGTATATTGCGTCGAATAACAAAAACGCATGAATACAAAACAATGAAATTTTTATTCAAAATTTTGTAGAACATTCAATGTTCCCTTTAATATAACTTTTTTCTGATTTTTTAAATTTCCTTACCACTGTTTGTTTACTTGAATTTTTAAAATCACTTCGAAATTGACTTACGTTCTGTACTAAAAATAATATTTGATTTTCATCTTTAGTCCTGTTTATAAAATTCTTAAGCAAGTTGTATAGTTGTTTCAGCTGCATCATTTACCACGCGTAGATCTCTCACGATCTTTAGGATGTTGAAGTAATCTATATTAGTCGACCAAATCTTACAATCAGTGTAGGAACAGTTCTTGTTAATATTAAATTTTTCAAAAAACAAGAGTGATTGAGAGTTTATGAAGTAATCTAATTAAGGAGGCTTGGTCGTTTGGTGTCGTATCTATTGAGGGGCCCCTGTGGGGTACTTGTCATACAAATGATTCTTTGTAATATTTTTTTTATAATCATTTTGATTATACACATGTGTGAACAAAATAGCAATTATACGCGGAAAAGTCATTGGGAAAATCGATATTAAAAAATTTATTAGTTTTCCCGAGGTACCTTGTGTAAAGATGACGGCCCTGACACGATAAAGCTGACAACACTACTCTCTTGCTCTCATCTGCAATTATATACCTATACCTGTGTTAGACTTACATTTTCATGCTTGTATGTTTATGAATGTACATCGCATGCGCACTTACAGTACCTGTACAAAACAATTCTCATGTTCGATGTTTTCCTCGCTATTTTCTCAAAATAAATGTGTTGACCTACCTATTTTGTTTTCCTAAAAAAATCTAGCAAACTTTATCTATATAATCTCTGAATTTCAGACCTAGCCAACATTTAATTCAAAATCGCCCAAGCCTCCTTAATTAAAGTAATCCTACATTTTTCCAATTCTATCAGTTACCATAGTAACAAGTACCATAAATGCCTTTGGATCCTTTCTAAGGCAGCATTGGATACCAAAGCACTAACGTTAGCACAATCATGAAGCTTTTTGATAAATTTCAAGTTGTTATTTGGAGCTTGCACAGCTTTTGGATCTAAAAAGCAGGTTCGTGCATACACAAAAACAGTAAATAAACAAAGGACAAAGTTTTTTTTTTAATTTGACAGCACTGATGTAAAAGAATTTACGAAACAAATATATTTTTATCGAGTAGATAGCTTTAGACATCCATCTGACATTATTACATGTTCCATGTTTACAGATGTTAGAATATTCTGGAAATGCTTCTGAAAAAACTAAATACAATCCAAGTAGCTCCTTGTAGTCATCATAAGGTTGCTGTTTTTTCAAATATCTTTTTGAAAAATTTATGACTTTGACACAATGAATGCAGATCTTTAAGTTCATCAATATCGTATGATGCTGGATCTAAATTATGCCACTCATCACGAAATCTCTTGGACAATGGATTATCTGATCTTTTTGTTTCAGTAAGTTTTAATTAAAAGACGGACGCCACAATGGCTTCATAAATATGGTAACGACAAGGTAAATACAATAAACTTGTATTGAGAAAGTGCTCAAGAATAGTCAGAGCACCATTTACATTCTCCAAATTTGAAATCTTTGTATCACAACATAAAGCTTTCACTTTGTCTTTTAGACCCCAATCATCTAAAGCCTCGTTAACAGCATTCACTTGCGTAATACCTTTCCCATCAGGAAGTGCCTGCATATTAAAATTTTTTTTCTAATTTACCTTCGCTAACGGGAATAGGTAATCGATCAACTTTTTAAAAAGTCCAAGCATCAGGTATGATTTTACCATCCCAATGGATAACAGCTGCTTTCAAATTGGAATCAAATGTATTTTTAAAACTCTTAGCTTTTCTTTGTCGAACCATTAAACAGGCTCGATTAAACGAACTTTTATTTAAAATAAGATTTTCAAATGTAAATAACTTATTACATTTGTTTTTATTTATAGATTTTAAGTTAGTATATTGTTATTAACATTATTTCATTTTATAATTGTTAAAGTTAGTTTTTATAAAGCATCATTATTGATACTGTAAGTAATTATGAAATATGTATCGACAACCACTAGTGATAACGTTACAATATTATTAATTAAAACTAAACTTGTCTGTTTATTTCAAGTAGTTATCTCCTTTTACATTTAAAAGTGACTTATGAATCTAGAACTCAGTTAATATACTTTTAAAACTAAAGTACTAGAAAAGTTTTGTTACTGAGAAAAAAGTTATCAAAAAATACTTTACCACGTTCATCAGCCATTTCATAAAAAATCAGTCTTTCTAGCACTATCGTCGAATTTACTATGTTTTTCGGCATTTTACGTAAAGAAGTTTCAGTATTTGTTACATCTGAAAAATTATTTAACTTAAAATAAAATCTTTATTACAAATCTTTATATAATAAATATTTTTTTAAACTTGATTAAACCTTAAAAAGTATTATACGTAATTTCATTTAAAAAATCTGCTACATTTATTTTTGGCTCTATAGATCTCTGGTCTCATGAGAAAATCTTTTTGTTTATCAGTTACAATATTAAAAACATCACCATGTGCCACGTCAAATAACAAGCTTAATTGAGCAGTAACATTTTTTTCGTGATTCACATTACTAGATACACCCACAATTTTTTGTATCTTTCTGTACTCTTCATATAAATTGGCTAACTTTTTACATTATCTGCCAAACTTCTGCGTAGGTATATTGGCTTTTTCCCAGAACATCAAAGCTTCTTTGACCGCTAATGCTATACTATCCTTCACTTTATATGTCTGGTATTGAAGAAAAGAACTTTCAGTATTTGTTTGTTTGTTGGTAACTTATTACCAATAATTTGTGGCACATCATCACCAATTAGATAAACATCATTTAATTGTATAGTACAAGACATGGTCAATGTAATTATCCAAAAAACCTTTAAATAGAATGTTTTAAGTTTATGTATAAATAAATAAAAAACGTATTATTGTTAACACTATACACCTGTAGAAACTAGTTTTTTTTTAAGTTATTGATTCACAATTTAACGTTTATTAATAAAATTTACAAATTTACAGTAATAAACTTAGAAATAGTTTAAACTCAATTTCACTTGATTTGAATTTTAAATATTATCATTTAATCATTGCACCAAATCTTACACTTTGGTTTAGAAAGTTTATTAAAAATACATTTATTGAACATTAAAACATGATTGGTAGTGATACTATGTTTACAGGTAATAAAAAGTTAGAATAAAACTTATTTTAATATTATCAGCCTTAAGGTTTAATCACAAAAAGAAGACAGACTACAGTCAATCATAAGAAACGGAAATATGGGGGGAAAGCACAAAGTTCCCAATACGAAGCATGGTGTGTCTATTTTATGTTTTTTTTTTTCAAAAAAGTTATAGCTCCTGATAGGAAGAACATATACAGATAAAAAATTATCAGCATCGAAGAGAGTTGTAGAACATAGAAAAATTATAACAAAATCCCTTTCACCACCAACCTGGCCAGGAAGTTGAAGGTAAAATAAACTTTTTTTAGGTCTGCGTTAAATATGGCTATAATTCGTAAAAGTAAATTGTGATGTTTACGTACGATCGATAACTTTGTATTGAGTTATGTGTGTATACTAGTCACATTCCTATGACCCTGATTAAAGTTGATTTTTGCTAACGTAACCTCTAAAAAAATGAAATTCTAGTAATTTTTGTTTTATTGTTTACAAATTTCCAGTCAAAGTGACTTTATTCACGCTTTTTTCGCTGTCCGTTAATGTAAAATAATTGATTATATTTATTAAATTATATTTTAAGTGTAATAAGCAAAAAATATGCTAAATTTGGTCGGAAACATTATTTTTCTATTCTAAAAAATCTAAAATTGTAAAAAAAAAAATTTTTCAGCTTATTTTTCGTATACTAATTACAATTTACATTGAAAATTTTTAGAAATTATACAAAAACTAACGCATTTTAAGGAGGCTTGACACACCCATTGAAGTGCTTGTGAAATGAATGAAATTGAAATCCACGGTCAATGAGTATGTTTTTTACCTCTGAAAAATTTCAGCATAGATTGCTGCAGAAAATTTTTAGTAAAACGCGTTACAAGTAAGCGTCTTGTACATAGTTTCTTATAGAGATGGTACTTTTTTCACCAGAAATCTCATCATAACTCTCTCAAACCACTTCATATATAAACAAAAAACTAGAGACATGTAGTTTAACTATCACTCTTTCAATTAAACATAAAAAATATATAGGTTGCTTTGGAGTTTATTGAGATATTTCCTTCTGAAGTACACTTATAGACACGATTAGAGAAATGTTAGGTAGAGTGTCGTCTACAAAAAACGCGCCAAGCAGAAATGTATGAAAAAATTTATTATGAATGAGTTGAATAAATATATTTCTTTACTTTGGAAGAACGTAGTGCAGTTTGATAATAAAACCATATGATTTAGAATACTTTAATATTTTAAAATTTAAATAGTATAAACGAGTTACATAAATAAAATTGTAACAAGCATATCAGAAAAATTTCTAATGAATGCCCAGGTCCCCCTAAATTTTATGAATTAATTTTCGCAACTGAATATTAACAATATATATTTTTTAGTAATGTTAAACTGCAAATTTATCGTGTCCAACGCGACCAATATCATTTTCTTATCAAGAGCTATGACTTTAAAAAAAAAAAAAAAAAAAAAAAAAAAAACCGTAAAGATACACTGTGCAATGTATTGTAGAACATAAGAGATTCGTTACTTGACTCTTCCACTCAGTGCAGTCCAGTTCAATTTGGACTAACTTTTGTTGCACTCCTTCTTCTTTTTCTGGTTCTACTTCTTCTTAATTAACTGACAATTTTTCATAAGTAATATGTTAAATAAATTTTTATTTTTTGCCAAAAAAAGCAATACTTAACAATAAGTGTCTACCGACGATTCTTTAAAATTTTATTTGAACTATTTCTTTAAAACACATCATAACACTCAAGAGATATGATCATTTGAAGGCTTCATGTGCAGTCGAAGCTACGACACGGTACTTATGATAAGAGAATATTTCTACACATCTATGCGCGTGAACAGTGTCCTCACCCCAATCCCTCTACTTCCGCACACCGGTGCTGCCAGCAAAGAAGTGGGCCCCAAGCATGCTTCTCTTGCCAGTAAGTTTCCAAGTAATAGGGAGCGAATATGTTGTAGTAGTATTTTTTTTCACAAGTACACATATTGAACTAAAAACTCTGAAAATTTCAGTCCTTAATATGCAAAGATGAGGGCACTAGATTATTTCCAAAAAAAAAATTATTTCGGCTCCAAAGAAACGTGCGTAAAAAATTTTTTTTTGTAAATTTATTAAAATAATACCAGCTATTTCATACTGTTGTCGAAAATAAAAAAATAAAATTTATTCTCGAAGAAAAATCATTTTTTAGAGTTTTTTCAAAGTATCCGATTTTTCAACCGTTTTTTTGCCAATCAGCGATTAATTAAAAAAGCGCGCAGTAATAAACAATATATTTGCACCATATTTCAAGAAAATTTTAAGATGAAAAAGGAGTACAAAAGTGCAAGCGTCTATAAGATATAGAGCCTAAAAAAAACATGATTTTTTTTGAAAATTTTAATTTTTTAAAAAACTTAAAAAATTCTACGGGAAATTTCTAATTTTTTACGCATTTTTGTTTACTATATCTTCTCTAAAAGGTCAAAATCTATTGACAGACTGCACTTATGTATGAATATATAAGTCGATGTGCAAACACACCTTTAAAAGTTCGTTTCACCTCGACTGTCTTCTTTATACAAAAGATGTAAAAAAATAGCTCGCTTAGAATATTAATATAAAGGTACAAAGAATATTTTATAACAACTTCAAGGTAAAGGCACTTTTATGAAAATAGAAAATCCTTATCTTTTTCAAAATAAGCAACAAATTGTTACTAAAGTGTCACATAACTAATTAAAAGCTAATTGAAACAACCTAATCCACAATTTTGTTACAGAATGTAGCCACATTCAAATTCCAGTTCTCAACACACATTGCCATTGGCCTAGTTTTAAACTAATATTTTATTATTGAAGTTGTAAAAGTAAGTGATTATAAACACAGAGTTAGTGGTAATGTGTCTAGATTGTGTGATACCAGTTATACTTGTGATCGTCGCTCTTAGAAGAATCGTACACTTTTTTTCTATTCAATTGGCTCGCTGCTTGGAAAATTTTACTAAGGCGTTAATATTACTGTAGTAGGAAAAGTGGTAAAAATAGGAGCTGTGATGGAGACTAAGCAATTGGTCGATGATTGGTTAGAATTTTTGATTTAACGGCTTTTCAAATCGTGTGGAGAGGGCTGAGAAAGGACGTGTGGGAAAACTGAGGGTAGCTGTCAGAGAATACGCGAGAATCTGGCAGTTTCTGCTTATCCATGGTCTCAGCTTACGGAGTTGTTTAAATCACGGTAGTTAAAGTGAGTAATTTCCGCTTAACTTCGATACGGTTGAATCTGCAAGGTCTTAATTAAGCTGGAGTACAAAGCGACTGACGCTTAATTTATCAAATAGAGGGTGGCCCCGCTAGGAGTGCATTTAGGGAATGTTTACTTGCAACGACTTTAGTTGGCCTTCTGTGCATTTCTGTTGTGAAACTTTTATTCCATCGTCACATACATCGCTGAGAAACTATGAAATTGCTTCGTTCAGGGTTCCTAACACCCCACACCTTGGCTTACTCCTTTCTCTATTATTTTTCGTTTTTTTGGATCTCTTATACTTAGCACTTGAATTCAGTTATTCAACTGAAACAATTTCATATGATACCTGTGACGTCCGTTGGTGCTGAAAGGTCTTTTAGTGTCCTGAAGAATTACTGATAAATATTAGAAGTACTATGACAAAGTAGAATTGCACAATAACTGTTCTCTAAGTTATTACTTAAAAACTTGATCTCAGAATTCGCTAACAACAGAAGCAATGGAGGAAAATTGAGAAAACGCTAAGTTTTTTTTGTGCAAGAATAATTTTGTACATTAAAAGTTAATTGAACACTTAATACATGTTTCAGATCTTGTTCCGTTTATTGTAATTATTCTTATTTTTATAACTTTTTTCCTTTTTTTAAAGACATTATTAAAATTGTTTTAATAATCATCGTTTTTGTTATTATTGTTATTATTATTACTATTATTGTTATAATAATTATTGTTTACTTTTGTTATTGTTATTGTTACTACTTTTTAATTGCTATTTCCTTATTATCCAACTCGTTTCTATTGCACATTTCATTATCTATCCCCTTTCCAAAATATATACAGTTCCTAGTATTTTCAACAGCTTAAACAACATTGTTTCTTATGTCTGGTCCTCTTAATCTAAAAAGATTTTTATTGTTTGATGAATCCTAGGCTAAAATTTTTTATAGGACACCAATTTAGTGTTTCAGATAAAAAGTCTTTGATTCCTTAATATTTTATAAATTAATTTTTATAACGATAACAAACCTTGACATATCCTACTTTTTTTTTCAGCAACCAGATCAAAGTGAAATAGAGATTCCTCCAATAGAGAAAAAGTTTAGTGGCTATTTTAAAATTGCCAGACATTATGGATGGGCCCTTAATCAAACATTTTTTAAATTTAACTTTGAAGCTGCAATTGTTGTTGAAGGTATTTTATTTTAGTTTTTTAACATTTTTATACATTATTACAGTTATGTATTTTCATTGAAAAAATCATTACGTTTACTCTTACAACTAATTGTGTTCTGTGCCACTTACTCATTTACTTACACCATCATAATGTTCCTAGAAGTTTCACTACTTAAATTAAAATTCAGTGTGATACGTACTATTCAAACAAAGTAAAATTGATTTGGTGCATTTTTTTATAAAAAGTTTTGTTCTTGAGCCTTCTGTTGTCATTTTATTCAAAAATATTTCATGTAACGATTTTATTTAATTACAAATTGTTCGTAATTTTACTGTTTGAATTCTACAAAATAAAAAAAAACTCACGCTAGAGTTTGATTAAGTGTGTTTTTTTATTATTAAATTATTTACGTATAAATGAACAAAATTGTACGTGTTTGTGATTAGTGAATTTATTTTTTACCTTATGCGTTATAGTATTAATTATTTTAACTACAAGATTTTTTTCTACACTGTTCGTTTTTTTATTTATTTTTTATTTTTAAGTTCACAAAGTTTAATAGTAAGCTTACTCTTTCACTACGGCTCTGCAGATACTCAAAAGCCTAAAATTACTGTTATTTCGAAAAAAATTTTGTGTCAATCTGAGTCTGCCATGCAGTGTTGTAATAATGATAACATTTATTTATTTGCTTTCATTTACATCACTACTCATTACTTTAAAAATACAGTAATAGTATATTACGCCACGAGGGAGGCAAATAGCACACTCCCATTTGTGTGTATATTGTAAATATGCGGACGTGGATGTGCTTCTTTCCTATCAACTGGCATATACGATTTCTCTCCATATCTGGTGAGAAGTTTGTAACTCTAAAAATGTAAACCATTCAATTAACTAGAAAAGTCAAATTCAGTACGTATAGAAATTTTGTCTGCTGCAGTCGTTAAGTCATACGTGGCTTGTAGCGCGTGCATGCGTTTTTTAATTAAGCGACTTCAGAGGACCAGCAGCTGCAGTAAAATAACTATATCTACATTTAATGCACTTCTCAGTTTGCATAGCAACAAAGTATTTTTGCGCGTTTAGAGTTTTAAAAAGTATTGAACTCATTTATGATTACTTGGATAGTAAGAGCTCTTGATTAGCTTTTCCCAGATGTTTTTGTAAGTTGACTCAATTGTTGTACGATGTGTCATAGTGAAATTTGTTATATGTAGAGACAATGATTCTAGCATTTATTATAAGCTTCTCCCGAGAGGTTATACAGTTTTTACATATCCCTAACTTTTATTATTTTTTTATGTGAAACATTTTATAGTGAGCAGTGAACATCCGTGTAAGGGAAAATATGCAACAAAAAGTCTACTGCGCTCCTTCGTTACGGTTCACCCCACCACTATGGCCTCCTTTCCACTCTCTCTCTCTCTCTCTCTCTCTCTCTCTCTCTCTCTCTCTCTCTTAGAGACATTGCCATACAGACAGCTCATTGAGTATATCAACATGCGCAACTTGCTGTGTAACTTTCAGTCTGGGTTTCGTAAGGGACATAGTACCTAATCTGCCCTGATTAAGATTGTTGATGACATACTAGCTCATGCAGACAATCGAGAAATTACACTCTTGATCTCAATAAATATGTCTCGGGCTTTTGATTTTGTGAATATCAATTTGCTCTGTGTGAAGCTCATCTCCTTTGGACTGTCAGATTCAGCTTGCTCCTGGATACGATCTCACCTAACAGGGAGATTACAGATTCTAATTGATCGTGGAGGCTGGGCTTCTGTACCCTTAAGCAGAGTGAGTAGAGTGCCTCAAGGTTCTATACTGGGGCCTCAACTTTTCTCGCTATTTATTAATGATCTACGAGATGTCTGCGACTGCTCTCACCATATCTATGCTGACGACTTTTGTTCTTATGTTCATGGCCCCTTATTTGAGGCACACCTCACCGTTGACAAAGGTAAGAGCATCCTAAGCAATGTTGGTGAGTGGACGGATTCCAATATACTATATGCAAAACCTGATAAGTCGAAGGTAGCTTGGTTTGGCACGCGCGGTTTTCAATCCAAACTCATTTAACTAGTCATATTAGATATTAAGCTAAAAAATAGTATTATTGTTCCTTCGCGAGTATTGAGTCACTCAAATTGTTGGACGTAACCCTTGATGCAAGTCTAATACTTAGACTACACACTACTGACATTGCTGGCTAATGTTTTAGGGCACTTGCACGCTTACGGAGAAATGGTTACTTTCTTCCAGTAAGTACTAAGCTTATGCTTGTAAAAGCACTAGTTTTCTCCATCCTAGAGTATTGCCCGCCTCTTTATCTAGGACTATTAAGTCAACTACCACTGAAGCTCAGCAGGTGCATTAATGCTGCCCTTCGTTTTGTGGTAGGCATTAAAGTCTGACCATATGACACCTATCTATCGTAGTTTTAAACTGATGACATTTGTAGTTCGATCTAAATTTCTGGCTGTGCCCTTTTTGGCCTCCATACTTAGGACACGACAACCATCCTATTTATTGGGTTGCTTTTGATTCAGGATAACTGAGCAATCTGTGACAAGAGTGTGTCATCTTGATCTGTCCTCAGCGTTGATTGATTTTTTTGTAGCTGCTTTTAGAGTGAGTGCAGCTAAGTTATAGAACAAAATCCCAATGTGTGTTCGAACTTATTTCTCTAGACCATGCTTCGGAGATAGACTCTGCACGCTTTTTCTTGAGAGACCTTGTCTATTTAACTCTTGAGCCTGTGATTTACTCGATTTAATAAATATTTTGATCTCAGCTTTAAATTAAAAAAATATTTCTTTTAAACATCATTTTTAATGTTTAATTTTACTAATGTTAATCTAGTTATACTAATGATTGTCGAGAAGCTACATTTTCTTCTTACTTTATAATTTTTTTCCTTTTTGTTATATTACCTACACTTAATATTACTTTTTTGTATAATTTATATATTTGCATGACCATTTTGTAGTAGAGTGTAATAAATCTACCCTTTAGTTTTTGTACACACTACGCTTTTAACTAACTTGGACCTAGAGTTCCTAGCTAATAATAAATAAAGTATCAGGAGCGGCGTTGGCTCAGTGGTAAGTGTGCTTGTTACTGATACAACGCAGTTCTAGGGGTCGTGGGTTCGATTCCGGGTGAATGCAGATTTTTTTTCAAAAACTGTTTTCATCGGGAAAAGTTCCTATGAAACCCCGGCTGTTTCGGGGCGGATTTTTCCGTGGAATTTTCCTTCAGAGTAATTCCAGGGTTTTTTCCTTGCCCCACAGGTCTTCGGGCCTGGGTAAATGCGAAACAGTGTTAGGGCTATAGGTAGGGATTAGCGGACCCGATGCCAGGCGTCGGGCAGGGATCGCTGGCCTTACCGGCGAGGAGTGGCCCCTGAAACAACGGGGCTTCTCCGGGGATGCTAATTAGCCTGGATCCGATGCTTCGGCAGAGAGCGCCGGCTTAACCGGCGAGGAGTGGACGTCCTGGAATAATGGAGTCTTCTCCGGGGAAAGGCTACACAGTGGTGAGT
>NW_019379791.1:176405-203987 GCF_000648655.2 Copidosoma floridanum | reverse complement strand
CCCCCGTAAGAAAAATAAATACGACTCAGGCACAAAGGTACAGCAACCATGTTTGTACTTTGTACTGAAGTGACGTGATGTACTCCTGTTGTGAGACTTAACAGACACCTACAAGAATCCGTATTTCAGTAATACTGCTAGAAGACGGGGGACAATGGCATTTCGATGGGGTGTTATTCTGCCCTGCCGTAATATATTTAGGAATAGAGCGTGTGGCAGACATTCTTATACTGACCAAACAAGTTCAGGAACAAAAAAAATGTAGAGAACTCCTTCCGTGATGTGGCATGCTCAGGAAGAACGAAAGCAGTAGATATTTTTGCAGAGCCACGACGTGGTCAGGATCTGGACTCAAAGTGGATGGCATCTTTTACCTTGGTCAGAGCTGGGCAAAATTAATTTGTTTTACAAAAAATATTATTTACAATTAAAATGAAAGTAATTTTTTCAAAGAATTATTAAACAAAATTAAATTCCCTGTAACGTATTTGAGTTTATAACAAAAAAAAAAAAAAAAAAACAGATCACTGAGCACCTTGATGTTCAATAAACAAGCTTGACTGCCACAACGTGATCAGGATCACAATAAGCAGAGGGTAACATCTTTCTCTACACTGCCACTTCATGGTCAGTAAGGAGTTGAGTAAGGAGCAGCCTGCAATTCTGTACCACCGCAATGTGCTCAGAATCAGGGCAAATAGGAGGAGACAGACATTCCTTCACTAACACGTCGTCATCAGGACCAGGGCGGAAAAGAGGTGGGGGAAATTTTTCTATTACCATAGACTCTTCAGGATCAGGTAGAGTATCGCACTCCTATGTACTGCCGGGACTCCACGGGTCTAGAGTTTGAGGTGGTGGTATACGCATGCACTTTCGCGAGGAGATCAGGACGAGGATGGGGTATGGCGCGCACTTATGCGCTGCTGTGACTAATTCAGGAGAAGAAAGGTGAAGTATTAAGCCTGCAAAAGATTAAACGTGTAACTACTTTGTATGATTGAATTATTAAAACAAAGTCTAGAATACACAAATTTTTTTTTTTTTTTTTCATTTGATTTTAGGGTTACTTTCATTAAATAAACATCAGCAAAATTCCGTCCGTTTATAAATTCTACACTGTATTGACCATCATTCTATTAGGTTGAATAGCTTTTAACACTCTGTAAATAAACATCACACTGCTTTTTTAAGCAAATTCAGCAGTAGTGACTCAAATTATTCTGAGAACGATAAGTCACTATACAGGCTGATTTTTAAACGATATACTTTTGTAATGCAACTTCATGGTATAAAGTAAAGTAATAAATCTCGCTATCTATTATTCGATGGAGTTATTATCCGAGGAGCTAAATATTACGTTTTAACCAACCAATAAATCTTTTTCAAAGAAATAATTTATTCACTTTGAAAGTGGCTGACCCTACAAGAATATAAGTAGCACTATTATTTTCAGCAGCAAATGTTACCTAGGAGATATTACTTTTAGTTACCTAGGACTACCAGGTTAGCTTCTGCAAGGGGGTAAAGTTAAAAGGGTCACTATATATCTATGTATACACACGTATACACAATTTACAGTAAAAAAATTGTTAGAATTGTTAGTAAGAGATTCAGGTATCATGTGACATACTTAACCTTGAATTTTTTAATTATAAATAGCTTTTTTTTCTTTACTCACAATATGGCACTAAATACTGCAAAATGGGAATGATTCTTATGATATTGAATAAAATATCCGCAATTATCGTTGTATAAATAAATGCTTTTATTGATTATCATACAAATTTATAGCGGGTCAGGATGTTTTTTCACGCTTACACAATTAAATTTTTTTTATTTAGAAATCTTTGCCAAAATTTTTCACAACAAACTTGAAATTTTCGCAAAAAACAATTGCTTCGTTATTTATACGGGAAACTTTATTATTACATTAATTTTTATATTGCACATTCTACTTTAGTACATGGTGATGGTGATGCGAAAATAAATTTTAATAAATGTTTCGTAACCCTCTTACGCATCCCTATTTCCTAATATCCTAATGCCTCCAATGCCCTCTTTTCTTCACCCCCCCCCCCTTAGTCCCTTATACTTTACCACTTAATTACTAATTATCTAATAACGCTACTTGTGCACGACTGTTCAGAGCCGTTTTACGTTCAATATATTAGAATAGTTGTGAAATGTGAAAAAAATTAAAAATCTACTAGTTGACTACTTTTTGTACCAAGTTATCCATTATTCCTTAAAACTGAACATCAACTGATGTCCATTATTTAATATTCTGTGAGAGTAATCGTAATAGCTTATTACTAACTTCACTAAATATATTGTTTTATTTTTTAAGCAATAAAATTTATTGTTACATAAAAGGAGGAACTTAAACTTTCAATGAAATAGAAATCGTAGCGTAAGGAGGTGCCGATGAATCTAATAATATTGATTTAATTTCTGCGTTGCAATGTTAAATAATACTCTTCGAGGCTACCTGATGAACCGTATTTTTAAATTAGAACCATAGTAATGCTGTTTAACAACTAAAGTATTTCATAATTGCATGATATTTGGCTTAAAAACCTTGACAGTCTTATCAAGTTTATAGTACTATACAAAATAACATACATTAGAACACTTAGCATAATCAAATTTTTTATAATAATAAATAGAAAACTCAAAATTAATAAATTAACAAACATTAAATGAAGAGCACTCTAACAGTCTCTTTTACAGCTATTTTGAAATTAAGTGTTCATACTAAAACCACTTTTAATACTAAAAACTTATTTTCTTTGCTATATTCTTAACATAAAAAGCTTTTTTTTTGCTGTAGATCATTTACAATATCTTAGTTTAAATCCTAAGATAAAAGAAATGATTTCTTCAAGCATCTGCGGTAGCACCGTAGCTTAGGCTACAGTCCTTGTGGCTCATGGGCGTAGTAACACGTGCTCAAAAGTGTGATACTTGGTCTTTACTTACTTGACTCACACCTTTGAGAAACTAATATGCATAGTTCAACTGTAGTCCTATGGTTCGAAAGCCATATGAAATAATAGATCTCGATTGCTGTGGAAGTGATTGACTAATTATAAACGTGTGATGATTGTTTGATGTTCATATAACGAGAGCATATACATAAAGAGCAACACAGCCATTAATAGTCATTTTACGCATAGTTCGTTACAATTGTTGTATTAAGCTTACAAAAAATGGAAAACTCTACTATCGCTTTTAAAAAAATCAAACTTGCTAGTATAGTCTAAAGAGCTTACTACTAACTTGTTTTTTCGAAGTTTCCCTAAATTCGTGTAAATGTGGCTGCTTCTATAACTTTACCAATTTGCTTTTAACGACCGTGTTCTGATGGTTTGTAAGCCATATAAAATAAGATTCCTTATTGTTATATAAGCGATTAACAATAAATCTTAGGCAGTTTTTCGATATAACAATCATGGTATCATAGACATTTAAAAGAAACATCAATGCGGAGCCATTACCTTTTAAATCTGCCAAAATGGCTGTAAAATTAAAAGACAAAAAAATTGAAAATCTATTAGTTGACAATTTTTATATTACTAGTTGTAATTTCATGATTTTGTCGTATTAACTTCATCTGAAAAGTTTTTCCTTTTACATTTTATGTGTGAATGTTAAGCTTATGCTAATGTAATACAAAACTTGAATAAAATTATCTATAAACCTTTCATCAATCACGTTACGTACTTATCGTCACGCTCCACATCTGCAAAATGGAAAAACTGGTGACCTGATAGTAATTAATGGTTGTTAATATAATTTTGTATCAAAAGGAAAATAATAATGGTTCATAATGGAAAATAATAATGATAAAAATAATAAATTATAAATATTGGTTCCCCAAAAAAACTTAGTTTTATCAATCATCTTATTAAAGAGAATTGACTGTTGTAGATATACAGTTTCTCTTTGGTATATTTTAAAAAAATTATTACATCATACGTTTAAAAGAAAGTGGGTTATTGGGTTGGCAAAGAAATAATTCGTCATTACGGAATATTTTCTTCATGTTTTTTTGACAGATCTTTTACTTTCACCATATGTGTCTCGTTTTTGTTAGCTGTATGTTATTTGAATTACGGTTTTAACAGTCAATGTTATTGAGAAATTAAAAATTTTTGAATACCTTTTCTTATCAGAACTTTAAAAGATTCTCTTTTCTTTTATAATACGAGTCAGTATCCCCAAAAAGTATAGCAAGCTTGTTAACATAATCTTATCCTTTCATACAAACAAAGACGTTTCCCTAGTCTGCCAATAGAAAATCAGATGTGGATTGCCTTAATGTTTGCATTAATTTTTGAACAGACTGATTGTGGTCACATTTCTTTTGAACTATTTAAATATATTGTGTTTTCAAATTCGTATTTTACAATTTTGAAAATATCGATAACTTTTCGTTTCCTTAATTCTGGTGATTTTCCATTAATATTTGGACCAAGTGATACTGTTTGAGCAACATCTATGCATGTGTCAAATTAATAAATTTGTTGCTTGTTGTTGCAGAACTATAATAGATTCAAACAGAATTATAAAAAACTTTTCATCTTTAAAACGCTCCTTATCGTGTCTAGCGATTGCAATATATATGTAAGAAAGAATATATTTATAATATGGAATTTTTACTCATATAAAATATACTACTGAATGTTTTTCAAATCTGTAAATTCCAGAATTTCAAACTCTTGTCATCGTGACCTTAACATTTGTGTAAGTTAATTCGTGTAACTCACTTTGTCTTTCAGCTTGGGTCATTGTATTGTTTACATTCGTGTAAGTTTATGCGTATAGCTAGCTGCATTTAATCTGTGCTTAATCTGTTTTCATTTTGTATACATCTTTTACACTAAAAATTGGTTATTATAAGCTTATTTGTTTTAGTATACCCTAAAAAGATTTGTACACTAGTCGAAAAAACATAACAGTGGAAATAGTGTATCTCACATGATTATTTGCTCCAAAAAAAAAAGAGTAATATATTTTGTTTATGATTCATATGGAGAACGAGAGAAATTTCGATTCTTAGAAATAAGGATTGTTAGGCTTCCTCCTGATATATTTTGACAGCAAACATTTCGTTCAAGCTAAAAAAAATAAAAGATTCTTGAGATTGTTAAACTTGTCTTAGTACTTGAAAGAAATCAGAACATTTTATTAAACATACTACAATTCCTCCACTTTTAAATTATTGTTTTCTGAAATTTTATTTTCAAAAAGTTTTCCAAAATTGAATTAAATAGAGAATTTGGTACAAACAGCTATAGTAACTTTAGTCTAACAGAAGGTATGAAAGTAGAAAAAATGTAACTCTTTCTTGACATTTAGAAAAAGACAGCTTAACAATAACTTAAAAAAAAAAAAAAAAATGTCTTTAATTAGCTTTTGAATCTTTTGTCAATGAGCGCGATTTCTTGTGTCTCTCAATGAAAAACTGTTGAGAACTTTGATTTTAGTAATACATGTAAAAGGCAAAACTAAGGCCATATCACAATGGCAAAATATTGATCAAAATTTTTAATAATACAAATGTACTCTTCAGTTTTGTTTTTCATTTGCAATAGTCAAATACACGTTGGCGTGCTGGTGAAGTTGCATAAAGAATCCTTCGGAATTAAAGTATTTTGATTCTAGTCTCCTGCAAAAAGATTCAATATTTATATTAAGAAAAAAATAGCTCAGTAGATTATTTTATGCTATCTCGGTATGACTACTAAAAAATTTTTAAGTTGTGCAAAAAGTAATTTCTAGTATATTGTTTCAGATGATTTGGACATATCTCCAGATTTTTATGAATACTTTCTTAGTACGTATCCTCTACTTAAAGAAGATCCTTCTTTGTGGTGCATATCTGCTTGGAATGATAATGGAAAATCTAGTCTCATAGACTTAGCAAGTCCCCACCTTTTATATAGAACGGACTTTTTCCCCGGTTTAGGTTGGATGCTGACTCAGAAACTGTGGTTTGAATTATCTCATAAGTGGCCAAAATCGTAAGTAAAGATGTCAACAGTTTTTTCTTAATAACGTCAAATTCAAACACTTTTACTTGTCAATTAAACTTCATGTAGGTATTGGGATGACTGGATACGTCAACCAGAACAAAGACAGAATCGTGCTTGCATAAGACCAGAAATATCTCGGACAAGAACGTTTGGAAAATTCGGCGTTAGCAAGTAAGATAAATTCTCAGTTTCTTAAAATACTAATAAATATTACGATTAGGCTCTACAAAAACTGTCCTATACCAACCCATATTTTTTGAATTAAAAGAATGATACAGAGTTCGGTTATTTCTTACCTCTATATTTATTGGCGCTGAAGTATTCGTCAATATTATAACGTGCCCTTATTTATGTAAAAATGAGCAAAAAATTATATTTCGTGTAAAAGTTTGATTGTCCGGAGGACATATTTGTAATGGAGTAGAATATTGGGCTGTTGAGTTTCCCATACTGCAACGCATCTACTAATAAATAAATAATATTTATAGCTGTAAACAAGTATGCAATGCTCATCCATTACCCTGTGATTGCGTTGAAGATATAGAAAACTAAACAGTAATAAACTATTTTCAGGCTGCACAGGCAGTCTAATAATAAGCTGTTAGTTTCAAAACAAATGATGTGCTTTGTTGCTTGTACATGCAATAGCGACTACGACGTCAAATAGTGCAATCTATAAAATTGTGTTAATTTAATCATTTTAGTACAACAAAATTATTCATGAAGTGTAATTTAAAAAATCGATAATAATAGTACCTTTTGATAGTCTAAACGCTCAAAACTATACAAAAAATTTTTCAACAATTTTTTCGTTTTTGCACAAAATCTTGCATTAATTTTGGAATGCAAGAACTCTTGCAAGAATTTTTACTAACATTGACTGCAAGCTTTGTGCAAAAAAATTGCAAAAAACTCTCTACGATTGGCATGTCATTTTGAAAATCTTATTAAATTAACGGTGATGGTGTGGCTGCGTTGTTGTATAAGTCTTTTTTACAGTTAGAATTGACTGCAAATATTTTTCCGGATATATCAGTAGGTTTCTACAAGCAGTGTTTGAGCATAAGTTAGTTTTAAGCTTAGTGTCTGTAATTTTATTTTAAAACACACAAGAGAGTGCATTTTAATGATTCCACTTGATCCTTTTATTTCAATTTTTACATTTTTTTTTATTGGTTTTTTAAAAGATTGTCATGCTTATGACATTTTTGATTGCTTATAATACAAGATGGTTTAAATTTAACAATTTTCAATTTAAAAAAAAATCTGGTTTGGTTTATAAAACACGCTGACACTAAAAAAATTCACTTAAGGTGTATTGAAATAAATTTTTTTTTATTTACTTTTTCAGTTCCAATTTTTTAAAATATGATTTTAATAATTAGATTTTTTGAATTGTTTTTAAAAATTTTGTCCAATTTTATGCATCAATTTTTTTGCAAAGAAAGAGATTTGAGACTACTAAAAAAAATTACCTCAGAGTATAAGTGGTAAGTTTTTTGGGCTTCTTTCAGAGGATTTGACAGGTACTTCTGTTACTTCACATATAAAAATTCTCTGCTAAAAAAACATAGTGTTATTGTTATGTTTAAAAAATTAAGCTTGTTTGAACATTATAGTATAACTGCGCTTTACAACTGTATAAATTAATTACTGCAACATACATAATTATACAAATACTGCATGTTTTCAGTTGAATTTTTTTCTCTGTTCTGAATCTTTATATCACAACACATAATCATAACAAACATAAATGCTCTTGATCCTTAATACTAATACATGTATTGCCTTATCTAACTCACGCTACCAGAATTATCGGACTTGGCCACGTTGAAATTATCTTCATGATTTTGGAATAACTACTTTTTTAAAGCAGTCTTATCTTTATTATTTATACTTGCTTCCTCTTACACTTTATCTACAAGCTCTGATAACGTTAACTTTGTAATTATTAAAATTTACATGTGTATAAATATTTATTTATAAATTAAATTGTTCAGAATCTTGAAAGCAGCAGTGTCTTTCCGAATTACGCACACTTTTTTACAGTAGATGTGATAGCAGCACTGCATGGCTCACGAATTACAAGCGTGACTGACTTTCAATTTTTTCTAGTTGCGTGCCGTTTTCTAACACGCTGGCGTATGTGATTGGTCTGCTTTTGCTGTTCGCGCGTTTATTTATCACCTACCGTTATGTATGCTCATAATTTTTAGTGGGCAACTAGCTCTCAATAAGTTAAGCTAAAGTCCGTTTTTTTTGGCTAGTCATCAAATAGTTAATGCTCAAACTCACTTCAGTTAGTATTTCAAGCTAGTTAATCATTATGCACTCAGTTAAACTCAGTATACTAAATAACTTAGTTAAACTTGGTGTATTAAATAATTTATTATATATATCATATCAGTATCAATAACATACTGTTCAAGTTTGATATGCTCATAGAGTAAGTTTCATACAGAAAACCTGCTGACATAACACACATCTTGTGAGGTTAACATAACCTATTAATCACAGAAGGACTTATAATACAGTAGATAAGGCTCACTGCAACCACTTATATTCCATTTGTGCTTTCACTGCATTAGTGTTATAATCAAGTGTTGTATTATTAATGCAGTTTTAAATTCAGTGTAAACTCATTTTTTAACCGTGCTTAGTTCAAACTCTCTCACACAGATGCATTCACTACTGTCACACACATACACACACTCACTCACTCACTCACACACAGATAGACAATCAAGTGCACGCATACACTTTCACTATTATATCTGCTCAAGTGTATTAAGATGTACTCAGGGCTTATAAACTCAGTAGTGATACTCAGTAACAATTGACTCCTTATTAATATCTTACTATTTTTTATAGACTCAGTGTTACTATTCCCTTTAATTTCATTAAATATTATTGTCTTACACAAGTTTAAAAATTGTTCATACTTTTTAAGAAATAAGGATTGTTAGGCTTCCTCCTGATATATTTTGACAGCAAACATTTCGTTCAAGCTAAAAAAAATAAAAGATTCTTGAGATTGTTAAACTTGTCTTAGTACTTGAAANTTTTTTTTTTTTTTTTTTTTTATATCGGGTTACCGCGACAGCCTATTGGCCCAGTCGCCGGGGCCACCCACTCACTACCTATGTGTAGGGGTGTATTGCCACACCCATTAAATCTCCTCTTTAATTGATACCATACAAATCATACCATGGGCACAGTGGAAGTATCTCCGGTGTAACACACCTTGTCAGTTAAGCTGACACTCTCTGCACCGGAGGGAAGTGCATCGGGTCAACTCCCCACTGTGTAGCCTGGGTCCGAAGCATCGGATCCAGGCTAATTAGCATCTCCGGAGAAGCCCCATGTTTCAGGGGCCACTCCTCGCCGGTAAGGCCGGCGATCCCTGCCTGGCATCGGGCCCGCTAATCCCTACCTATTAGGCCCTAACACTGTTTCGCATTCACCCAGGCCCAAAGACCTGTGGAGCAAGGAAAAAACCCTGGAATTACTCTGAAGGAAAATTCCACGTAAAAACCCGCCCCGAAACAGCCGGGGTGACATAGGAACTTTTTCCGGTGAAAACAGTTTTTCAAAATATCTGCACTCACCGGGAATCGAACCCACGACCCCTAGAACAGCGTTGTATCAGTAGCAAGCACGCTTACCACTGAGCCAACGCCGCTCTCTATATTCATTTTCTTATTCATTTGTGTTGCATGCTTACACCTACTTGATCTAACATCAGCACTCATTAATCAAACAAAAATTTATCAATAAAATTCTTAAGTAGGACTGGCCTAGAACAAAGCAATCGGATACCTTTAAGAATATTGCCTCTAGATGGCGTTTCCAAGTTTTTTTTCCATGCCAATTCGCCTATACCTTACGCAAATAAGATATGGAAAGATGGATAGCGATACATCAGGGTACGTAACACATTGAGTTCTGGAATAAGTGGTCCTGCGAAGAGTGCGTCCTCTTGAGAATCATAAGGTGTGTTTGATTAAGTTACTTAAAAACTAAGATAGAAATTGAGTGAGCATCAGTGAGGCTGGAAGGATCTATGAGTAATGTTAAACACTTAGACTATACATCTTTGATGGACAGGTCTGAACTGCAGCATGACAGGAATCCTGACGATATTTTACGAAAACTTTTCCAGCATATGAATTTAGTAAGCGTAAGTTATTAGGCATAAGATATCTAAGTCTATGGTAGCTGGAAAAATCGGTACTCAATCAAAGTATCTAGTGATCGCAAGTAATATGATCACAGTTATTTTTATAATTCTAGTCGATTAAGGAGGTTCCAGCGCCCTAGTGTCACCATATTATACATACATCATTAAATAGTTTAGGCCCCGTTTATAGTGAGTGCAGTAACCAAAAGCAGCCGAAAGCAAAAGTCGTCAAAGGTTCGGCAAAGGTAGGCAATCAGTGCCATTAGCTGTTGCTTACCTGTCCTTACTTTTGGTTCACGTTCCTAGCAAATGCTATCCCTTGTTGATACTACTTTGTATACCTATATACAAAAGAGGAACAGCTAGCAACATGAATCAAAAGTAAGGAAACGTCAGCAACAGCCAGTGGCGCTGATTGCCTACCTTTCTCTAAACTTTCCCTACCTTTGCCGACTTTTCCATCGGCTGCTGCAATCACTATAAATGGGGCCTTAGATTACGCTAAATCTAAAGGTATCTTTTTTATATCCATTACCAGACAAAATTTTGAGAATTTTTTGCTCGAAGCTCGCTCTTTTAACTAGAGCAGTTATGGCACGTATACTAAGACTAATGATTTGCAACTCAAATTGAAAGTGTCGAGTATTATCAGTATACACGTGTTATAGCTTATAGCTTCATTTTTCAAATGCTATCAGGAAAAATATAGATAATCGAAAAAAATTTTGAGATATTCTATTCATTTAATACGATTGAGTCGTCGTATTTTCATAATTCAGCCTGTCTTTCTTGCGGCAGTAGTGCCAACTATCAAAATTTTTTGAGCGAATTAGGGCTGCAAGATGCGGGTAAGTATTCGTACTCGCTGGAACCTCTTCAAAACACTTTTGTTTTTATTTCACATACTAATTTTTATATTAAGAAACATTTACTGGCTAACAATATAAGTTCTTAATAGTGTAATTTTCTTATTTTCTTATTTCTTTATTTTTATGATGATTATCTTTATCGGGTTACCGTGAAAGCATATTTGTCTAGTCACCGGGGCCATCCACTCACCATCTGTGTGTGGGGGTGTATTTCTGCACCCATTACCAAACTCTTAATTGATATCATACCTAATCATGCCATGGGCACAGTGTGAGTATCTTCGGTAAAACACCGCGCCAGTTGAGCTGACACTCTCTGTACCAGTGGTGCATCGGGTCCACTCGCCACTGTGTAGCCTTTCCCCGAAGAAGACTCCGTATTTTGGGACGTCCACGTTAAGCTGGCGCTCTCTGCCGAACCATTGGATCCAGACTAAGTAGCATCCCCAGGGAAGTCCCATTTTTTAGGGACGACTCCTCACTGGTAAGGCCGGCGATTTCTGCCTGACGCATCGGATTCGCTTATTCTTACCAATAGATTTAACACTGTTTCGCATTTACCCAAGCCCGAAAACATGTGATGCAAGCAAAAAATTCTGGAATTACTTTGAAGGAAAATTTTACGGAAAAATCCACCTTAAGGCATCCACGGTTTCATAGGGACTTTTTCTGGTGATAACAGTTTTTGAAAAAATCTGCACTTACCGGGAATCAAATCCACGCCCTCCCTAGAACAATGTTGTATACGTAACAAGCATACTTACCACTAAGTTAACGACGCTCCTCTTAATAGTGTAATTTTCAACTTTAAAAATTACACCCCTTACTGCTCTTTCACCGCTGTCTAATGCTACTAAATATTATTTTGTTTAAGTAAAACATTAAAAACCCAGAATTTATAACGTTTTTTTTTTTTTTTTAATGCTGATATGTTTTTGTTCTCCGCAATATACCTAAGAATATAGGTTCAATGATGTCCTTCTGTGAACCCTTTTGAAGCACGAATTCTTGACAAAAATGCACAATGTTTTTGCCAGGGCAAAAAATGTAACTGCCACTTATAAAGACATGTAAATAGACTACCGCAAAAAGTTTACATTTGATTGAAATCAAATTTAGTTTGTAGCTTTATTTTCATACCACAACCTGCAGTTTCAAATCTGAAAAATTTTGTTGAAGGGAAAAATATTACCAGCCTTAAGATTGCACAAGTCTACAAAATTGAAATCAGTATTTCGCACGGAACTTTTTACATGGCTATTTTAGGTCCATAGACAGTCGAGATAAAATGTAGGTTTAAGAAAAGTAAAACGTTTGACTACTTATGTATCTGTACTTAAATACCCAAAAAAGCTATTTTATTGCGCTTGTAGTCAAAAAATGTTTCTCTTTAAGTTTTTAAGATACAGGTAAGAAAAAAGGATTTTTTTGTACATATAAAACAAGGAGTTACGCATTCAGTGTTAACAAAAAAGTTGTTGATGTCATAATTACATTTCGTAAACATTTTTATTTATTTTTCTAGCACTACCTTCTTACCAGAAACTTGAAAATACAAGAAAACATCGTGAAATATAAAAAAAAATTATTTCTTTTACTATACCCTTTATAGTTTCATAAGGGGGGTATAAAAGGTAAAATAAAATCTAAATCACATTAAAACAGAACTTCCTTGTTCCATACACTTTCAAGGTTTGGCCATTGACATTAGACCACAAAGTTGTAAATGCAAAAGTTTTTGATTCCTACAAAATGGAATTTTCAATTATTTTTGTTAGAGACTTGGTTCACGCTCTAAAAATTGTGGAAAATATTTCAATATATCAAAAAATCAGTTTTTTACTACAGCTTGTGTTTCTGATTTATAGGTGGTAAAAAAAAATTGTAAACCTTGTTGCTCTGCTCTTTTGTAGGATACATTTATATCCAATGTATGAGAATTATAGACTAAATAACAACAGCTTACAAAAATAGCCAGGAAAGTCCTGTCATAGAACTAGTATTGTTGCATTTAAATATTATTAATAAATTGGATAAATATAACGACACTTCTTACTTTAGAAAAAAAAGTAGCAGTTGTGCTTTGGATTCAAAATTTAGTATTTTGCATGAACATATCTTCTTGTGTTTTTTTATTATAGACCGTTTTACCATGATCTTTATTTACAACGTATAATTTCAATCTCTTTGACATTATATTAATGTTATTGAACATCCAACTTCAAATTCACTTTTAAATTTTTTTTCATAATTATAACAAAAATTCTGATGGTAATCAATTTTTGTACACGTAGTGTAATTCGTAGGTTAAAATTAAGAATTATAGCGAGGTTTAATTAAAATATGGATAATGTTGATGGCAATGAATTTCTATTTATCTGCCGAATTTCCTAAGCCCTACCAAGCAGGCTAAAATTGATGAGCTCAAGGACGTACGCAAATAAATCCAAGAATTTAGTTTTAAAACGAGAGCTAGAAGATGTAAACGCAAGATGAAAAACATTTATTATTAGTTACACTAAAAGTTCACGCATATACATCAAAACTAAATAGAGTCAACAAAATGAGCGCGCGGGGGCTCAGTCGGCTAGGTCATGGATTGGCACGCGGGAGACCGTGGTTCAATTCCCGGCCAGTGCGACTTTTTCGGGCAAGTAGCTCTGTGATTTTTCACATGTGCTTATTCACCACGCAATGCTCCTTGAGGAGGGCTTTAGGCGACCTTATCGCAGCAATAATTGCCTAATTTCTCCCTACCTCCCTCCCAGTAATGGGAGGCCTCCCATCCCTTTCCTTATCCCTTCCCCAAGTGCTAAGTGCCCATAGTAGTGCCCTTATCAAAGGAGCCGGACGTAGAGCACTATAATATATATAAAAAAAAGTGTCAAAAAAACGCAAAGTTGTGATGGCAATGTATAAATATAGAAGCTTATGATTGTAATACGCTGTTAGAAGAAACTTACGTTAAATGCACAATATTCTAATAAAAACTAATAAATTAAGTGTTTGCGTACATGAACATGACAAACATAGAAATATTAGACTTTTTAATATGAATCATTTAAAAGAAAGTGGATTTTTTTCAGACAGTTTTTTTATTAATTAACCTGACTTCGTCTTAGTCAAACTTATAATTTTTTTTTGTTCATATATTTAGAAAAAACAAAATTTGCTACAACTTCCTTCAACAAATTATTGGTTACATAACAGATTTTTTTCATTTAATGAAAAGTCTTATCAACAGACGTTCAGTACACCCATAGGTTCGCTTACATCACCAATTTTTGTCGACATAGTAATGTATAAACTAGAGTCATGCTACTTAAATAAACTTAAAACTGATTTTAATATTTGGCCCTTATTTTATTTTCGAAATGTGGTCAGTACTATAATGTATATCAAGACGGACAATATTAAAGTAGTACAACATATTTAGAACAATGACAACTAACATTGGAAACTAACATTTGAACCCTCTGTAAATAAAAAAACTAATTTTTTCGATGTTTCTGTTGTTTATCAAAATCAAATTATTACTAACTGATTTTACAATCTCACTGCCTCTTGTCATTTATCTAACATCAATTCGTATCACCTTATCATACTCAAAAAAAGTATTCAACGCAGTAGACAGATGTATTTTATCATCTTATCACCAATACCTCAAGCAGAATTAAAGTATCATATTAAGTTAAATAAAAAATCTTAGCCAACCGATTTTCTCAAAAAATTTTGTTTAGTCTCGTTTTTTACAATACTAAAAACTTAAGATACTACTAACTATAATCTTAACCTTCCGAATAATGCACACTATAATAGTTAAAATGTAATAACTTTTCCTTTTACGGATCAAAACATTTTCCCAAAATTCTACAATATTTTTGGGGAGCACAGTTAGAAATTGACACCCGAAATAGGAAGAAACTTGAACATCATTATAAAGTTGGGTAAGGACTATACTTCAGTAGATTGAAACACTAATTTTTAAATGTAGATGTAAAAACTGCTTTGTAAAATACATCGTAAAAACAAAAGAAAAGGTTTTAGAACAGAATCTTTGTACATAAAAGATTGTAGTGGATTCTATTGTTAATAAAAATTTGTATGACAATAAAAATAAGTTGAACTGAGATAATTACCAAATTACTTGGTTAAGATAGTGTCTGAAAAAACCGTATTTTTTCAGAAATGATTTATATTAATATGCAATCGTAAATAATGTCGATCTCGGAGATGAATGTTACCGTTTAAGATTTTTTGTAGTTTTGTAAGGTCTCGTCTCAATATTGTATGGTTTTATTATAACTTTGCATTCTTAACCTCAAAAAAAAAAAAAAAATTGCCATTTTTCTGTCTAACAAAAATTTAACAAATTTATGCGCATGTATCTCACTTTTTCAAGAGGGAATGGTTAAGATCATTTCTTTTTCTTTTTTTAACTACAATTTATGAAGTACTTAATCTGAACAATACATAATTTCACAATATTGAAGTCTGTTTTTGTGTTTGGTCAATTCGTAATTGTCATATTACATGTTTATCTGAACGGTAATTCAGATTTTGGAGTTTAACTATTTTATTTGGTCAAAAACCTATTTCTATGCTCAATCTTTAAGAGAGTTAGAAAATTAGTGGGCTTGTGTTTCAGTATAACTGTAAATGTGATAAATGTTGGAAAGAGGAAAATTTTTTTTCAATACTCACTCATACAATATTAAATGCATTTAGTAATTTAATAAAACGAGTACATAAAAAAAAGTACGAATAAACTTGTAAACCATATACAAAAAATGACACCACGCTAGTAGCCAAATGTTTTATTTATTAATTGTTGCCAAATCATTGGAGTAGAAAACCGTTTGAATAGTTTACTCCCATTTACAAAACGTCCCATTGATAAGTAACAAGTAAGACATGACTCTAAGAGTCTATTCATTACAAATATCAAGAGATTTGTAAAAACGCTCTTTAAATAGTTTTTTGACATTATCTGTTACGTTACTCCGTTGTTTTTTAATACAGTATTGTCCGCATGCTACGCAAAAGTTATCTGTATTTTTGTATAGTGCTATGATGAGGCTGCAAGTTCCAACGGAGATGAGTTTTTAAATACGATATACATGCAATACATAGCTATTTTTTTAAAAAACATGTACCTACTTCAATTAGGAAGCTTTAACATCACTTAATTATTAAATATTGAATAACAATAACTCTTGCTCACAGTTGCTTAAATTTTTATGAAGTGGAAGACTATCTAAACTAAAAGAGCTATGAATGCAACATAATGATATGGATTAGTGATTTAATCCAATACTACTATCGTAAATGGTTAAAAAAGTTTAATCTCACTTTCTTTTTTTTTTTTATAATGGTTTTATTAAATTACTAAATACATACAATATTGTATTTGTAAGTATTAAAAAAAACTTTTCCTCTTTTCAATTTTTATCACATTTGCAGTTATACTGAAACACTATCCCACTAATTTTTAAATTTTCTTAAAGGTTGAGCATGGATATAGGCCACAAAACAAATAAAATAGTTAAATTTTAAAATCTGAATTAGCATTCAGATAAACATATATATGACAATCAGAAATTGATCAAACACAAAAACTGACGGCAAAATTGTAAAATTGTGTATTTTTTGGGTGAGGTATTTAACANCTTATCTACCACATTGAGTACTACGAAGAAAAAAAAATCAACTTACCTTTTTTTCGATTCTGAAGTTCCTCGAGGCTCCTCGAGTCGATGCAAATCATAACAAAAGTTCCCTCGCGGTACACGAATTATGTTACAAGTGTTAGGTATACACGTCTTTGTAAGCCTTGCATTTGCATAATAAATATGCATGTATAACCTATCAAACTACGAGAGACTATAAGTATGCATGACGACGACGTTGACGAGGACGACAGCATAAGCGAGGACGACGCGAGTGCCACACGATAGGGCCGAAAAAACAAATTTCTGTATCACCCGAAAGGTTTTAAAATCTAATGTGTGCAACCAAAAAACAAAAAAAAAAAAAACAAAAAAAACAAAAAACGAAACGAAAACAAACAAACAAAACGAAAATCACAGAAACAGGACGATAATCAACAAAAGCGTACCATCATCAATCACATAACAATAATAATAATAATAATAATAATAATGATAATGATAATGATAATGATAATGATAATGATGATGATGATGATGACGATGACGATGGCGATGACGATGACGATGACGATGACGATGACGATGACGATGACGACGACGACCACGACGATGACGATGACGATGATGATGACGATGATAATGATGATATTGATAATGATGATAGCAATAATAATAATAATAATAACAATAATAACAATAATACTATTAATAACAACAACAACAATATCCTCATTAGTGTTTATCGCCATCATATTACACTGACCATTTTTATTTCTTAGTATTCTTTCTCCTGAATATGCGTCATTACGCCCTACGTTGACTCGTGATACGTATCCTTCAGTTAACTTAGTATTAATTAAATTGATTCTTACTACTTGACGTGTTCGAGCCTTGATTGTATATTTAGTTGGTTTATTGTTATATTTTTGTTCCTCATTAAGGCAATGTTGTTCTACACTACGAGTATTTCTACTCTGTATTATGGCATGGGGTTAGAGTGTTTCTTGGTCGTCTTATTCAGTATTTTTACTGTATGTCCCACTTTCATCAGTTTTATAATCAGTGGGCTTCATAAAATTGTCGCCCCTTTCTGATAAAATCAATTTGTTGAATTCATTTCGAAAATGAAAATCAGCTTTTATGTCTCCAAATTTTTCGTATTTAGGTATATTTGACCTGTTGGGCGAGCCTACGATGTATCCGTTATAAAATTTCTGTTGATCAATTTCGTTTCTAAAGCGCTCTGTCTCTTTGTTAGTATTAAGGGTGGTAGCTAAAATTTGACTTTCCAATGCTCATTTCGTAAGTTTTATTGCTTTTTGTTCTTTTTCATCCCTTTCTCATCGCTCTTTTTTTTTAAGAGTTCTTAAAAAAGGAATAGGGTTGATTAAATCATTATCTAATACAATAGCATCATGATAATACGATAATGTGGCTCATCGTTCCTTTCAAAAGTTTTGACCCAATGAACCGCCATCTTTGATCGGAAAATCGTTAGGGATCACATGAAAAATTGTAGGTTTTCCTTGTATGGTCATATACGTTGTTCCTTGAGTCAAAACTGGGTGGGGTGTAATTCCGGTAAGATTAATAATTTAACTAGTCTCTACACGTGAATATGGGTACAACTGATCTAATTTAATCAGGTTTGTGGCGGCACCATTATCGAGTATGAGTGTGATAAAGCGATTTTTACCTTCTGGGATTGACAACCTTATGCTTGTAGGCTCGTTATCTACGCCAAGTCCCTGGCACGTACCGCTATGGATGGTTTCGATTCTGTTACTATGTTCATTACTTACGGTGAAACATTTGGTGTAGGGGTTGAATTCTGTCTTTGGGGTTCACCTCCGAACGACGATTGGGGTGAGTCGCCTAAGAGCTTACATGATGCGGCAAACGATCAACTTTTGGTTGGTACTGATTTTGAAAATTCTGATTCTAATAATCAGGATTAAAACTTCGTTGGTTATAATCATTATTTTAGGGTATTTATTATAATTCTGACTTCTACCTTGGTATCCTCGATTATTCCTAGGGTTAAAATAAGCATTTCTTTGAGTGTAATAATTGTTAGGATTTTCGTTACTACATCATCCAAAATTATTCTGATAATAGTTAGAGTTTCTCGACTGATTTTGAAAATTCCGATCTCTCCCCTGATTTTGATGATTTCCACGGCAATTCTGTCCATTACTATATTGTTAATATTTTTGATTATTATTTTGATAGTTATTTTACTGCCTATCAGCATAATTATTCTGATTGTCGATCTCTTATTCATTAAATTACGCTATTTGGTGTGATGATGATCACGATATCTACTCTGCTATTATACGAATTATTTAAATAGTTTCTAAAATCACAGTAGGCTTACATAATCATAATATATACCAACCGATTGACCTTATCGTTGGCGCACTTCCTGCAGCTGAGTTTAATAATAAGCAACGGTTTTTCTTAGGCATATCTTTTTTTTAAATACATTATAAATGCTTCAAGGTTTTCGTAATTTTGGCCGCTTATGCTTATGCGTGCAGCACCTCGTAGATTCCGCAATACTGCTCTTTTATACAAATGTTTTTAATTATCTTTGACCCAGCTTTCTTCGTTTCTAACATCTTGTACGTAATCCTTTAGCGGAATATTTTTTTCATCGAATATAGGGATGGATTCAATCGCATGCTGAAATAAGAAGTTGGCATTGAGAGACTCCATCAGCGCTTCAGCTACTGTCATATTGGTATCATCGTTTCCATTGACCATTTTCTTCGTTGTATAATTTGCTTTACGTGCGTTTTTTCGTAAAGTGAGAGAGTGTAATCACGCACGCTTGTATGATATCATCTACTTTAAGCAAGGGAGTATACGGCAAAGTGATTTCTCAGATGGCCTGTGCAGCTATATATCCTAGTTGCTACGCCACTGTTATGTAGGGAGTAATTTAAAACTCTCTCTCTCTCTCTGCATTGAATGAAAGTGTTCGCCTTTTAGCGCTCTCAAATGTGCTATCACTGTATTTACTCTCAGCTACTGACCAGCATACGTATTGTTAACTGTGTATGAATCTGTGTTGGTATTTCTACGCATTTATGTAAGTACGTGACAATGCAGGCTCTGACTCCTTAATGCCAATTATAACGTATGTGTGTGCTTGAATACCGGGCAGAATACGAATGCTGCGCACTCCAACTATATTCACTACTACGTACAGTCCGTCGTATACAACAACTCCAATTCCATAGCTAGAGTCTCTCTGAATTAATTTAAAAGTGATAGTTTTTTTCTCATACGATATACTGATACACGCCTATCTCTCTGGCATCTGGAAGTAATCTGATGGACCCAACACTGGTTTTCCTAAAGTATAGTTGTCCGTACTTTATTTTTCTTTTCTATTTGCTACAGTTATACATTTCTAAAAATATATGCACTGCGACCTAATACGGTGGATAATTTTTATACACCCAAAAGAGTGTTCTGTATGTGCAACGCGCAATTTATGTACCTATGAATCATGAATAAAGCAAGTTAAGATTATAATAAGTTTCGAATTAGTAGTAAATTTATAAGTAAATTGTTAGTAAATTTCCAGACTTTTTGTTATTATTTTTTTCTTTTAATTTTTAGCGTTCCCTTTCTGCGAAGATGATCAAATTCTCGCATTCTTGATTGATTTCTGCATTAAAATTATTGATCTTACTTTCTGATTATTCAGTATTTAATTCGTGTGAATTATGGTAATTTTAAATTGAATCATTCATTAATTCCAATCTTTTTCCTAGGACATTTTTCTCTCTTAGAAGCTGCTGCACTAACAGTTTCTTGCCAGTTCTTTTACCTATTTTATTACTCGCAAAATTATGTATCGGGGGTTTCATTAAATATTATTTAAAGAATAATTGCGTGTCTATTAGTGAAATTATTGGATTATATTAAATCCTGACTCCATTTTTGAGAATTCTCCTTCTACAACTAACAATATTAAGTGCGAATATGTTGGTGTAGATGTATGTGTTATTTTGATAGATCCTCTTTTTATCCTCTTTTATTTAGTTTTAAATGATTCTTTAGTGCTGCTTCTTTTGATATTATTAATTTTATTGAATTTTAACTAATAGAATATTCTGCACAATCTGGTATGTTTCTTCTATTTTATTTATTTAGTTTCACAATGAATTACGATAGTAACTATGAATTTATCAAGCAATATAACTATGAACTGATCATGCAATTATTAGAAGTTAGATTGAAATATTGAACTAATAGTTAGGAACCGCACTCGACGAGCGGTGGAAAACTACTAACTAAAACACTGCGCAAAAAATGCATCTTGCACGAAGTTTTAGTTAAACTTCTTTGCCTTACAGGCTATGGAGCCGGTACTTGCTGACTTTGTGTGCTTAGGCTTCGTGGTTCGCTTTGGTTGTCACTTGACACTTCTGAGAGCCACGAAGTACACAGTCAGCTTTGTTAGGAGACGACTTTCGTTAAGTACGACTCTTTTAAGAGTCTTAAAATTTTATTATGGAGGGAATATATATAATATAAAATAGAATAAAAATAGAAAATTTATTTATTTACGCTAGTCGTCACTTAATATTCGTATTCTTCTAAAATGGAACTTTCGGACAGTACCACAGAAAATAATTTAATCACTAAAACCCTAGATAGTGTTTCATGTAACACCGATGATATTGCTTTTTTCCAATCTTGAAATTGTAGAATTCAAAGTGGAAAAATTTTTTTTACACATTTTTATAAAAACTGAAAAATTGTGTTTCAATATAAGCATTGCTCTGATGCAAGCGATAGATTCCTCAGATTTTGCAGTTCTGGACTGATTCAAAGTAGCCTAATCTCTATGGTAAAAAAATTTGAAGTGTAGTTTCGAAAGCTGCTTTTTTAGAGATAATTAAGTTCTGAAAGTCATTGAGAAAGACGGTAAACCTAGTAACTAATAACTGTTAGTTTCATTGCAGATTTTTCTTACATGCAGCTATACAACATTCTCATGTTGATGAACTTTCAGGGATTATTTTAAAATTCTTTGAGTCACTGGCACTTGGGAAATTAAAATTACTGAATAGAAAAAATAGTTACATTTTATCAGTGTTAGAAAAAAAGTTATTAAAAGAGTGAATCTCGTAACGCTGTGTTTAATATTAGTTTATTATATCGTATGAACAGTATTACTTTGATTAAAAAAAGTATAAATTATATTATTGAAATTACTGCAAATAAAGAAAAAAGCGAAGAAAATAAAAAAACGTCGGTCCCCTTAAGTAAAGTTATTTCTAAGGCAATGATAAGAACATTAGCTAAGAATAAATATTGCATACATAGATTTATTAAAAAATACAAGAATAAAGGGAAAAAAATGTGTACTTGAAATGCTTAGTAAATGGTACAGCAAACAATGTAAAGAATAAAAAAGTTGTTTTTATTCATAATTAAAATTTTTTAAAAAATTCAAATATTGACTTAGTTATTCAATAACTAGAGACTTCTCAACTTGCCGAATGATTGTTTATATAGAATAGTGAAAAATTTTGTCCAATGTTAAGATGATTCTTTAACTGTGACTTTTCTGTAAATGTATACAAAATTTATCCAATGAATTCTTACTTTTTATTATTAATAAATATTCTCTTGATTAGAATAAAATTTTTATTTTTTGTATGCACACATCTGCAAACTTTGAATTGTTATCAGTTTAAATCGTATGTGCATTTGCCGTACTTGCAAAAAACTGTGGATACGCATTACCAACATAGAGAAATTTGACAACAGTATTTTATTATTTAGCATACGGCTATGCAGTAAATAATACTCAATACTACTATAATTAATATTAACGAATACTCTTTTCCAAGACGTTTGTGTATTATTAAAATACCAATTATTTAGACCAAAAAAAAAAGAAAATCGTGTATCTTGGTCGAAAGTTATAAACTTTTTTAAAATTGTCATCAGAGCCTATGTTAAAAATTAACTTTTGTTATTTTAAGCGTACTAAACTACGTGGTAAAAAAATCTGAAAAACTTCTTACTTTACTTTTTTAAAGTGAACTAAAACATATCCTAAATTCAGTCAAATCAACCGTAGAAAATCTTGCAACTGAGTACTCGCAAGCAGCGACTAACCATTTACTACAGAAGTAAATTAAGTTAAGTAAAATCAAAAAGCGTTATAATATATACCTTAATTGTTGATGTGATTCCTGTTTGATATTTTAATAATATAAAATTAAAAAGTTCATTTAAAAAAGAGTATATAGTTTTCATTGATATATTAATAACAGACCAACAATAAGTGTACAAACGTATTATGTACAACATTAAAGCCGTATTTTTCTAACTATTTTATGATATAGGTTTATTGAACTGACTATCGAAATTTGTGCCTAAAGAATAAATTGACTAGTTTTAAACTTACAAGCATGTACGTACTGACCAGTAATGTGCTGCTGTGCTCAACTAGCAAGAAGATGGCAAGCGCTCGCACCATACGCATAGTTAGTCCCGCACGTACGTCTGCACCGTCAAGTAACAGCTCGCTACCTCTCCATTATTGTTAGTACTTGTACTTCTTTCCTTTTTCTTGTGCATTTTGATGTTGATAGAATATTGTTTATTTTTTGTAATACACGAACAAGTGATTCTATGATCTTAAAAGATAGTTCGACTTCTAGTCCTTATTTTTAGTTGTGTTATTATTTCTTGTTATCTGTTCAATGTACAAGTTTCTTAGTTTTTGTGTTGAATGTGTAAAATGCTTTCTTTCTATACTTTTGCTGTCTACTCTAGATCAGATTTGCATTCACAATACAGTAAAATAATTAATTTTAATACATACTAAAGCTTCATATTAGAAAAATTGTACAAGAAATTAATATGTGACTATAATTATATACAGAAAAGTGCAATTAGAAAAAAAAGTTATGTGATGTCCAAATCTGCAAATATAATTAAAACACGTAATTCTACTAACTCTACTAAATAGAACTTCTCTTATTATATGCATAAAGCTAAAAGTTTAAATCTTAGAACTAAGTGATATATTTTCTTGACGTAGGATGTAGCTCGTAAAATAGTAAGGTTATATTATTGGGTTCATTTTCTGCTATCGTTGATTTATTTTTTGTAAATCGATGGTTTTTTAAAAGTGGGCCTTATTTTTGAAATCCATAGACATCGTTATCTTCTGCTTGTAATAATATATCTTTTATATATCAATAACTCAACTTGGTGTTGACGATAAAAATGAGTTTATTTCGTGATCATTTTATATTTTGCGCTCCTTTTAATGGGTTTGGCGTATTTCGCGTGATACTTAAATTTATTATTCTGCAATGCTAAAATAGCATTTTTAGGATCCATGCATTTTATATCTTTGGCATAGTTATCCTCGTCAATCTGTTACACTGAAGCAATATTCTCGGATTTTAAGTCGAGAAAAATGATTGAAAATTCTCTTTTATTTTTTTTCTTCTATATCCCACGGCAGAAGACATAAGTCTTTTTGGATTGATTTATAGTATATTATTTTTATTACCTTTTGGTGATGTTGATAAAAAAAGTTTTTCTGTTTAACAAAAGGTGGATTCGTTGTTTAGCCTTATCTTTATAATTTCCTAGCTGTTCATTTAGATCAAATTTAGAGGCTTAAATTTGATTTTTTTGAGCTTGTTTGTAAGTTCTTTAGTGGCTTATTCTTTTTCTTCTTTTTCTAATAATTTTTATTCCTCTTTAAAATTGGAATTGGTCTTATTACATCAGCATCTAATACGATGGAATCATGATTGTATTTTAAAGTAGCCCCTTGGTCTTTAAAAAAATTTTTGACCCAGTAGTCCTCCATTTGTAGGCTTTTTTTTTTAATTGTTTTAATTATGGTGCCTTTCGTTAAAACGGGGTAAAGCATTTTCGTTAAACTTACAATGTTATTAAACTCTACAAGACGTTCTTCATCTAATTAGCTTGTTTGTATTAATTTGCCGAGGCTCCATGATCAAGCATAAAAGTTACGTACTGATCTTAACTTTCACGGACGCGTAATTTTACACTCGTTGGCTCATCATTTACTCTAAGTCCTTGACATGTGCCGATGTGAGCGGTTTCAATTTTTTTGTAGTATTTATTTATGAAGCCGTAAGACTTGATGTTTTGTTCCGATTGTAACGCTGGGGGCTCACCTCCGAAAAACGTTGGTGGTGAGCCGCCTGCGAATTCAATTGGAGCGAATAATAATCTTTTCGCTGTTGATAATCCTAAAAATGTTGTCTCTGATTTATTATGAACGAAAAATGAGCCTTATTTGATATTGTTTAGATGGTACATTACGTCACTAGGGCACACAGTATTCCCCGAAGATGATTTTATTTTTAAGAAAGGGGTGGTTGTTGTATATTGGAGCCCGAGTCGCGTATAATGTTTTTTTTACCAAAGGCGCAAAGTGCAATTTTGTAACCGTGGGCATATTTTTTCTCCAGTAAATCACTTAGGGCCGTATGGCAGAAAAGTACTTCGGGTATGGAGGGTGCCAAAAACTTTTCTGCCCTTAGGCCCAAAGTAATTACGAGGACGCAAAGTATGGTCTGAGGGTGCAAAGTGGCAGTTGCACTTTGCGCCCATGGAAAGAAGCAGTTAATTATTATACTCATCTTGTTGATAATGTCGCTAGAAATCAATGCAAAGTTTTCCTTGATACGGAGTATCTGGAATTATTCCCACTCTTATTTGGTTCTTACATCTCAATATGTAATCGGTGGCATTTGATAGGGTCGGCGGTTCTGTTGCATCTACCTGCTGGCTTATCATAGGTGGTGATTTTTTTACAAACATGTCTTACGTTATGTTTTCTATTCAGGTCATTATATTGTTGTGCGTATTGCGCTTATCTTCTATCAGAGCCTTTTCAGCACTGCTTATCAGTAGGTTTACATACTAGTAATATTCACCTGCTAATTAGCCTTATCGTTGAAACACTTCCTGCAGCTAAGTTTAATAATAAGCAACAGTTTCTCCTTTTGCATACTTTTTTTAAGTGTGTTATAAACGCTTCAAGGTTTCACAGTCCTGGCTGCTTACGCTTATTCGTGTGGTGCCTCGAAGGTTATGCAATACTACTTTCTTACGCAACTCTTTTTGATCATCTCTGACCCAACTTTCTCAATTCCAACATCTTGAATGTTGTCTTTGATCGGAATATTCCCACAAAATATGTAAATAGGTCTAATCTTCTATTAAATTTAATCATAGATTTAAAAAATATGTTGTTTGTTGAATTTTTATTTTACTGTGTTTATTTGCTTTAGAAGAATTTTTTTGTAGATATTGACATGCGCCATAAAAGATAAAGGGAATAAAAAAATACTTAGATAAATATACACATCTGTAAAACTTTTCTCAATTTCCTATGTGTAAATATCTATACATATATCTTACTATTTCTCTATTCCCTGTGTCTTTTATGGTGCGTGTTGAAAAGAACATAAAATATTCTTTCAAGTGTATATAGTAGTGGGGCTCCACCCCCTGACGCTCCCCGTGCTAACCCTCCATTTTCAGTGTAAAATTGATTGGTAAAATAAAAAAGCTCCTGAATTTTTTTCACAATATTTAATTAAAAAATAACCTTACATAAAATATTAACGCGTTAAATGTCAAGATCAAATATTAAAACGCCATAGTTTTTACAATTTTAGCAATACCTACGACAAATAATTTATTTATTACAAGCTGATCTTTGTATCCTTTGAGCGGTATTACCATCAATAAAGATATGTGTGAAGTTAATTAAAGATACTATATATTTTGCACAGAATGATTTAAACGTAATGTAAATTTAGGTCCCATTGAGACTTTCCGCGTCATCAACTACCTTGGTTCGAACAGTTTTTATTTGTTATCAGATTTATTGTTATTCAGACAAAATCTGTTGAAACAGAATAAACACAAATTAAAATTACGGTACAATAATGGTGAGGTGTCAAAAAATACAAAAAAAAACAGGTATCAAAGAAAAATTCTAATTTTTTAATAAAGGGGGCCGAGGGATTAGCCCCTTTTGTCCTTATGATAAACTAATTTCACAAAAATTATAAGTTAATTTAGCGGGTGTGGAGAGGCTGTGGGTCTTAGTATTTCATTATGATCATACTTCACCAATTAACATACCATAGTAACTTTCCAATACATTCCAAACTTTTGTGGAATGATGATGTTGGGCTGTGGAGTGGAAAAACATTTTCTGAAAAAATTCTTAGTTTCTGTGGGGGGGGGGGTGTGAGGTGATAGGGGGCCACTCAATTTCCGTTGGGGCCCGTAAGGCGTGAAGATTCCGCCCATTTTTGTTCGGTTGAATTTACAGAGGAATAAAAATTTTCCCTTGTATTGTGCGGGGTTGGCAGGAGGCTGTAGGGGTACCATGGGGGTGTTGGGGGTAGTGCAGACTGCCCCACAAAAATAACCATACATATGTACTCAAATAATAACGATACCCCTTCATTTGACAGGCTACATGTTATGTTACGAATTATAAAGAAAAATACTTTTTCATACCTTGGGCGTTTTTGAGGGTTGGATCTACCCTTGGAAAACAAGGGTTCGCATCTAACGTCATCCAGCCAGGGCAACCACAATAAGTTCCTTGAGCCTGGTACTTGCTCTCGCGACATGCGCCACAAGGTACGAAAACTACTATTTCTTTTGAAGTTTGTATACTGATATGTACATAACCTCCTATGATGTATAGTAATTTTAGAAATACATTCTACTCAATCCCTCTCCATTATTTCTTTGCCCCCCCCCCCCCC
>NW_019379791.1:165009-175631 GCF_000648655.2 Copidosoma floridanum | reverse complement strand
CAGTGCTCAAGTTGTGTACACATATAATTTTTTTTAATAATCAGTGATTTCAAAAAATATTTTTTTATCTCGAACATATTTGAGAAAATCAGTATGTGTAAAAATAATATTTACATATAATACAGAATGATTGTATTTTTCAATATGCAAACAGTGTAAAAGTATTATAAAAATTTGACTTGTGTCATAAAACAATGTTTAATTTATCCTTGAATATTATCTGTGATAAAAAACCAGGTAATAAAATTGTCTCATAAATTGATAAATTACTATTTATTAGATTTACACTATATTTGTTTTGACGCTTGAGCTACTTTACAAAAATTTTATTATTTTTGAGCTTTAAAAGGCAGTACTGAAAAAATAAAGTTTTCAACTAATACTCGATAATTGGGTGTTTGCGCGTGAAGGACTCAGGGGGTAGAGTCTCACTTGTATATATCAATATATACGCTCGTGTGTGTAGGTGAGTGTGTGTGTGTGTGTCTAGTGTTAATATTTGTTTAGTGCATATATGTGCAATAAGTATGCAATATATTTCACAAGTATATGCCTGCCAACGGAGTGATAAGTGTACCGTACATATTCTTCAGATACTGAAAATATTAAGCACGATCAAGTACACGTATATGATTCCTTTTTGTTTTAAGCACGGGAGACAGTTTACGCGGCACAGTAAGCATTTTTGATGTTGTTTCGTTCGAAATTAAATATCTCCAAAATGGAAGTAGCTAAGCTGATAACTCTTTTTTGAGCTTGTAGATGAGTGACCGTGCAGTATAGAAAAACAATTTCAAAGAGTGTCAAATCATTTCCAAACATTCGAAATTTCATCAAATGCAATTTTTTAAAAACTAGTTATAAACAATTAAAATACAGGCCGTGGTGCGTTTAAAGTTTTTATGATGGTACCATGCCGTATAAGTTCTGCAAATATAAATTTTCAAATCCGTACATACTAGTAATGTATACATCAAGGTATTGTAATCTAAGAACTTTAAAATCCCCATGGCATGTATTTTACTTGTTTACAACTAGTTTTTGTTTTATATTTGAAAAAAAATCGCATTTAATCAAATTTTGGAAGTTAGAAAATGATTTGACACTCTTTTAAATCGTTTTTCTATATTTCACAGTTACTCATCTACAAGCTCAAAAAAAAGTTATTGGCCTGGCTACTTCCATTCTGAAGGTATTTGATTTTTAACGAACAACATAAAAAATGCATACTGTGCAGTGCAGGGATTCCTTACGTGGCTTGTGCAGCTGTATGTCTTAATTACTACACAACGATTGTCTAGGGCGTGGCGTACAATTAAAGGTTCTCTCTGCACATAGAGATAGAATCTGGCGTACAAGTGAAATTTTTTTTCTTTAGATCAGGAGAAAGCACTATGGTCCACCCTTCAATATTATATATATATGTACTAGTGGGGCTAACGCCCCCCTGCGTGTTCCGCGCGCCAACCCCCCACGAACAGATTGAGTAGACAAAATAACAACATTACTCGTGTATTTATCAATGCAGCCAAAAAATTAGTTCACAACAGCAGACTACGTGACTCACAAAGAAGTTGATAAAACATATGATTAACTTAACATAAATGTTAATTTTCCAATAGTATTTTAAAATAATATTAGAGAGGGTCTTCCATTACACGAATTAAAATTAAAAATAAATGCTATAGTAGTGTTAATAAGATTTTTAAGTATATCAGACGGTCTCTGTGGAGACACATGATTCAAAATAACAAAATTATTTAAGTATAATATAGAAGCAGAAATAATTATGGGAGAAAAAAAAGCAAAGTTTATATTCCTAGAATAACATTGAATACTGGCACCTTATTATCATTACCCTTTGTCTGCTATAGAAAACAGTTTCCCTTTGTATTAGCATGTTCTATATTTATTTAAAAAACAGAAAAACAGAGTTTTGATTCTTTAGGATTGTATATTAAAAAACCTTTATTCTCTTACGGACAATTATACGTTGCTTTATTAAGACGTAAGAATCTAAAAAGAATTTTTATTTAAATTTCATCCGAGAATAAATCAGAAATTAAAAATATTGTTTAGCTAGAAATTTTTCAGTAATTCAAAAATATGTAACTTTGAAGATCGTCACATTAAAACAGACGTACTTATGTTAATTCATAAAAACCATGAAAAACAAGTATGTGAAAAATGTGGAAAGGGTTTTAAAAGAACAGATGGGTTAAAATGACACACAAAATGTCACAACATTAAGCTAACAGAATGAATTATTGTTTTAAAAGCTTAATTGTGTTTGTCTATTTAATTATACCTCCTCCTGAATTCTGTCTTTTACTTAATAAAGTCCTCAAGTAATCAAGAATTTTATATTTGGGTAAAGTAGACATGGACTAGAAAGAGATTTGAAGTGTAAAAGTTCAATCAAGTTAAACAAATAATGGTACTTCAGAAACACATAGGAAGTAAGGGGGAGCGAAAAGACAGAGGGAGACCTCTGTCTAAAGACAGGGGGAGAGGGGGAGCGAGGAGGAGTTGAGGGGGAGCTGAAGGGGAGCGGGGGGGGATCGGGGAGGGGCTGAGACTCACTTTCGTCAATACAACTCTATAATATAGGGAGATATATCAACTGTATGCTTTTCATTTTTATCTGATGCATCATGGTTTATTTTCTGACAATTTGACTCTTTTTCTGGTCGTGGTAAAAAGTTTGATAGGCTTTTAATCAGTTCCTGACATTCTCTAATTTTTGGAGGATCTAAAAAAATTAGCAAAACAAGAAATCATTCTTTGAAGAGGAGTACATAAGTAACAAAAAACTTATTTAGTTAAAAAAACGATGTTATTTACCTGCAGTGCTTGAATTAACTTGCGATGGACTACCAGACTCTTGTTTCAACTGAACATAGTCATATTCTGACAATGCTGAGTCATTGAAAGGATATATACCAATCTTGCTCAAGAAAATAATGGCTGTCTCCATTTTAGCTGCTTTGATTAAAGCTTCACCAGAAACTGACAAACAATTTTTCAAAGTCATTTGTTTTCCTTCCCACTGCATCCGATTTACTTCTTCGAAGTAATAATTGCTCAGTCGCTTTATAAAATTGATATTCAAAGGTTACATTTAGTGAGTACAGTGCCAAGGTAAACGTAAGATGACCACACCGTTCTTGTAGGCTAAATCAATGATGTTCAAATTTTCAATTTGTGTTGAGTGTCCATTTAGTAGTAATAGGACTGGATTTGTCTCAGAGGCACGAGAAAACTCAATAAACTTTTTAAACCATCTCGTAAAAATATCTAATTGTATATAGCCACTCTTATAAAATTCTGCCCATGCTCCTGAAGATTTTGTCTACAAAAACTCATTATTGTGCTCGACTCGCGGGAAAATCGTCGTCGGTGGCATGAATGCACCTGCAGCAGACATGCAAAGCTTGGCTGTCACCGAGTCACCTTTTTCAGCTGCAGTTAAGCCTATCATTTGTCTTCTCCTTTTCACATCTACCACTCAAGTACTCGATTTGGGAACAACAGAAAAATCTGATTCACTAATATTAAAAGTGTTTTGAGGCTGAAAATTGTACTCATTGTAGAAATTTTGCAACATATTGAAAAACTCTTTCACTGCTTCTTGATAAACCCACAGATATGTGCTGACTTTTTCTGATAGACAAAGCATGTCTTTTCATAAAACTTTTTAAAGAGAAAGTCTTCTCCCGCTAGACCTTAAATTGAAACAAATAATTTGTTAATGTTTTAATATGACTTTGAGTGCTTCGTTTTAATGAAAGTACCTTTATCAGTGCTCAAGTTGTGTTTGATTTCTAATTTTGTTGCCAGATCAAATGTCAGTCTTCTGATATCTTGTGAAGTGAGACTTATAATTTTTTTCCATGCTTTCGATGTATAGAAAGAAAGTCTTTTGCTACTTATTGGTAAATGTCCATTGAAAACCCCTTGTGGCTATCAAAATAGTAAAAATAAGTATGGTTATGCATTAGGTTACACTTAGTCAGTTATCTATACATTGCACAATGAATGTCACATATTAATTAATTTATTCTTACAAAACCTGTTAAGCACTACTAATGTGACGGTGAAATTTTTTTTGAAAGGTGGTCCTTGGTGTGCCAAAATCTTTAGCAGTACTAGCAATAGCCTAACCATTAATTTAAATGTAATAAATAAGACTATTGACATTAACTTTATCTAAAATAGCCTGTATTTTTCAGATAGCTGCTTACTATAGATTTAAAAAGACGCAATCGTGCTGCCACACGGCCCGTTATACGCTGTCGCCCACCCCAGTGGTCATCTTTGCCCTATGTACAGATTTTCATTATTTTTATCAAAACTTCTCTTTAAAAGCTCGCATAAAAGCTTAAAACCTCGAAAATTGAAGCTGAAGTATCAAACTATAAAATGCAATTTGTAGAATTGATAGAGAATAGATATTTTTAATATGGCTAGCTATGGAAAAATCGTGCTCGGTTATAATGTTCTGCTTTTAACTAAAAAAACTTGTCTAAACAGTTCTTTGATCCTAACTGTGTAAATTTGTAAGACAAAAATAGTAAGTGCATCAGAAAAGTAGTAAAAAAAATCAGAACCTGTTTAGCCATAGTTTTTGAGAAACATCGATACCACACTAAACCAAGCGGCTACGCATAGCCCACTTTCCTTCGTTACAAGGTTATATATATACTTATTCAGGGTGTTACTGTGTTCTTGTAAATAATGATAAAATCGCCTTAATAAGCGTATCCTAGATTTAGAATGTCTGCTATTGGAGCAGGACTAAGGAAACAAATTGCTTTGGTGGACAAATTTTAAGTAGAAGTCGATAGACTGCTTTAGTTAGCAGATCAGATGCTGAGATATACATCTGTATGTTTGGTTTAGAAAATAAATCTTTTTTTTGTTATTATTTAATATACAATTATCATCTTATTTCTTATCTGTTTACTTTCAGAACAGTAAAGCTGTTTTCTTGACTTTTTATCGATTGCTTATTAATGTGTTACTATCATATTTTTTATTTTAGCCAAACTATAGTTAGCCAACCGCACTAACTATGATCTTCGCAAAGGTACAGCATAAATATATCCACGCACATTGTATTATACAGGGCTTTTCAAGTCGTTTATTATTATATTTCTTTAAATTATGTATATTGTTTCTTTTAATATAGTACTCAGCAAACGTAGAAAAACAAACAAAAGAGACAGCTGGCCAGTGACCCAACCACGTTCTGCTACCAATTTTTTTAAGTAATTGTTAACAATTACTCACGAGGACTCCTGCGACTACCGCTGAAGTCAAATACAAACATAAAAATTAAGTATTGTTTTTCAGCAAACACATGTGTCTCAAAATTATTGTGCTATTTTTAGTTAAATATGAAGTGAAAAAACTAATGTTTTTGTGTATAATTTTACTTCTTATGAAAACAGATTTTTTGTTTTGATTAATTCAGTACAGACAGGTACAGCAGTGTGTCGGTCGGTATAACAGTGACTATGTATATGTCTTGTTTGTATATCGCCTTTATACTGTACCTAGGATATATAGTTTTCCGTACCTGTATGTTATAAGAATCCTTTAAGACTATAAGTTTATATAACAGTATTTTTCTAATTCCATATTCCTTCATTATAACTGATAACAGGTACAAACTTTAACCCGTACAAATTTTAACTTTTTCAAATCTTGTCCGACAAAGTGAGCCAGTATGCCTGCTACCCACGTAACCTTATAAACTTCTGGACACGACTATTTATTCATTTATTTTTGTCAAAAATTTATTTCTTAATTGTCTTTTTACCCTCAATTTTTAATGTAGCACATTAAAGATTAAGACTTTATCTACAAAACGTTTATACATAATCTCCTGGGACAGTTTTTTTTGCTTATTGTAAACGTAAAACAACACGTTTTCCATGCTGCTCTATAAGAACACATGCTAACAGTTACAACTTTGAGCCCAAATATCTCAACATTTTGATCTGTATGGGGTATAAATAAAGCCAGAATTATATTCAGTGAATTTTCTTCTATTATGAATGCTATATCTCTTTTTGAGGACTCTCAACATGATCTATATTGTGAACAGGGCTGCTAACTCCTATATGGGCCGTTAAGCCAACAGAAGCTGAAATAGTCGCCTCCTTTCTTAAGCCTAGTGTAATTTTTCTTTGATATAAATATGTGTACATTAAAATGAAAAAAGATCATATAACTGGTTTGTGCTTTAATCCAGTTAATAAATAAAAATACTCTGTAATGTCAATCTATCGTCCGATAGCCTCTTCTTAGAAGTAGCCTTAGGTGGATTGGGTTTTTTTTAAAAAAGTGATAAGGAGACTAAATAATAAGTTAAATAATAAACTTGATTGTTTGCTTAAAATATGTTTATTTTTATACGATAAAGTACTGCACTTGATGAGCACCAGTATGCTACACAGAGAGAAATTTCGAAGCTTTACCCTGCGAACTCTTACGAGAAGAAAGAATACGAGAGCTTCGTTGCTTCACTCTACAATTATGGAGGTGTATTTGCTCTTCCGACGAAATACAGCATTTCGGAGTAGTTGAGGTGCATTATTTCAAAAATACAGGAGCCCTGTATCCCAAAAGTTAAAGTATGTGACTTTGAAAAAACTCCGAGCGCAGAATGAGTCAAGATCGAAGCGTCACTCTTCGACGTTAGGCAGAAAAGTGCCCAACTACGAAGGCTGAGAGCTCAAACGTTCTCGAACGCATGCGCTACAGTAGTTGAGCTGTAAATACTCAAAGTTCGAACCATGAGTATATGTATATAATGCTCTCGCTTATGCACGTATAAATTATTGTATACAATAGCAGTGCTTCATATATATACGTATCTACATATAATATATTTACATAAACACGCCATGCATTCTTTTGTATCCATGGTCTTATACAAAAGTAGTTGACATACATACATATAATTATTCAATATCAATTAATAAGGTGTGAAAAGTGTTCATATCTTAATTGGATATCATACCTTGACTAAAACGGGATAGCCTAAATCGCACATTTAACAATATATTTACGATTAAAGACATTCTTTATATTACCTCTTTTGTTGTGAAACATACGTTTTAATTACACCCTGGCTGGATAATGATGGTGTGATGAAAATTAGTTTCATGATTATATGAAGAAGTTATGATGAAGAGTAATACTGACTTGCATATAAAATTTAGCAAAATGTTTATTATGAAAATAAGTGCATCCTACACACGTTGTATAAAAAAATTTCTTATTCGTATTATTACAAATGTGTTTATTATAAAACTAAGTGCATACATGCGTTGCATCAAAAAATTTTTTTCACGCATTATTCGAAATAAAATGTTTTTATATGCATTAAATATCATATTTTGTCGATATATAAAACTCACTCTCTTTTGTAAGCAGCAAACATGGTCCTATTCTATGTACATCTGCAGAGTTGCACAAAAATCTATTATTTTCATTAATAGATACTTTATATGCGTAGTAGTTATAATTAAAAATAACGTTGATGATCTTACAAACTAAAAAAAGGACCGTACTCGAAATTTTGAAAATGTTGAAAATTTTACCGAATTTTGGCCTGTCATCTTAAACAGAAGCGACTATTATACACCCTGGAGAATGTATTTTTCCTAAAATTTCTGTGAATTTATAGGTTTGACATTTATTCACAGATGGTAAGTATATTTTAATATCTGGGTCATGTTCATTTTCAATATTCCTTTAAATGGTTTCTGATGACTTGGCATTTATTTTTTTTAAGTAACACTGTTGAAGTTGATACTTAAGGCACCGTTAAAGAAATATTGGTGTGAGAAGTCGTGCTTATCACACCTTTTTTTAGTATTTTATTTACTTGTTCAAGAGCCATACTCCAATAGTGAACCGCAGGACCATTCTGTCTTATTATTTCTGGTAGATGAATTAAATACTGCATTTTAGGTTTAAGGTTGCCAAAATATTCTACGTATTATTGATTGTGCTCAATTATTAATAATTGCAAAATTTTTATTTAAGCGCCAACAATAACAGGAGATGTAACTATTCAAATGATTTTTCGCAAAATAAGATACAGTTCAAAGTATTAATTGCCATTAGGCACTAAGGCACCAATAATAGAATCTAAATTTCTAGCTAAACGAATCATTTCTACAGAGGATTGTTTGATTTTCATTTTAGTTTATATTTTATCCTGTAATTTTTTTTTAATTTCTTTAGTTAGTGGACGAGGTTTACTTGACGATTGATTTCCGTAGTCAAACTTTTTAATACGCTCATTTAATTTATCTAAAGAAAATAATTTGTGGACATAGATAAGACAAGTTAAGACTTTAGAAATTTTGAATACTAAAACACCTTTGCACAAGTGGTGCATTCTATACAAACTTTTATTACGTGTAATATTAAAGTATAGCAAGTTATTAAATGCACAATACTCTTTTATACCAGTAGATATAGATTTTTGTTGTATATCTTGCTATCTTGCTTATAATTAGTAACAGTTCTTAGAAGCCTTTGATCTTCTTAAACCATAACTTTACAATCATTCGATATTGCTTTACATATTCTACAATATCGGTGAGCAGAAAAACTTTTTACAAAGCCAGCCATTGAATTAATCTCTAAGTGGTCTCCTAGTAATAATGTACACCTAAAATATGTCTTTATTTTTGATCCCTCATTATTAACTGTAACTCCATCTCGGCATAATTTATTAATATCCTTTATCACTTTGCCAAATATGGCTTTATTTCCAAACAACTTTCGATATTTTGAATAAAATAAACAGACAACTAAAATATTACACAATTTGACAACTAAGCAACGTGGTAGGAATGGAAGCAACAAGTACACTGCTGCTAATTTTTGCTGTCTAGCATGACTTCCTAAGGAATTACCAGGCTCAAAGACATCATAATACAGAAAAATTAGAAGAGTATTTGCTTGGTCAGAGAAAAATTGATAAGTCGTCTGCCATAATTTTGCTTGTATAAAATTAGATATTACAGGTTTTTTTTCCTAACTTAGATAAATAATCTTGTTTTTTATGTATCAAACCAGGAGTATTCAGCATACTCTGTAGTAAATTTTGTACAGAAATATGTACTGCATATGTAGACTTTTTTTTACTACTATTTCGTAATGATTTTTTACTTGAAAAATGCTCTCATCACCTATTTAATAATTTTCTGGTTGTGAAAAATGCTGTATTTTTCATAAATCTTAAATATCAAGTGTTGAGTTCCATAGTTTTTAAAAATATACCTGTTATCTTCCAAAACACTGTCTAGGCAATTATTTAATGAACGACTATTTAGAATTTGTTAGAATCGAGAGGATATTTCTGTTTTCAAGTATGTCACGTAATATTTTTATGTAAGGACATCAACCTTATCTATAATTTCTTGAGCCGTATTCTTAGAAATATTTGACTTATTGTACAAGTACAAGGTAAATTTCATTTTACCACCATTTAAATCATTTGAATCCTACGTTGCACTCATTAAAAATTCAAATAAATAATATACAATACTGACCTTAGAAATATTTTATTTTAACTTATTTAATTTTTTTACAAAATCTATTACACTGACATGAATACCACTTTTCATAGTTTCATAAATGTGATAAGAAAAAAATTGTATAATGTGGTTTATGATTTTACAATCATTTTTTTTGAAATTGAAGTAAGCTTAAAAAAATATCTAAAGCTTGTAGTACAGAATTAAAATTGTACTTGATACGATTATCAATGACTATGTACACAGTCTTGGTGATCTCATAAGAATTACAAATAACGATAAAAGGATGTACCTCTTTGAGGTCAAATCTTTGATATAACTCTGTTTGCTGGCTATAAACAGTTTTTAAATTTTTTTTATCTAAATCTTCTATATTATATTCAAGAAAATAAGATTTTTTTACAAGAAGAAAGCTGCTTGGTTCTTAAATTATAAATTGTGTTACACAAAAAAATCAATAAGTTTTTAAATAGTGGAAAAATTTTATAGGCTATATATGTATATTTAAGGGACATCATCGATTTCTTAAAAAAACCTAATTTTAATATTTTTGAAAAGAAGATCTAATTTTGATATTTATGAAAAGTAGAGACTCAGATTTTAGACTACTAACTATTATTTGAAAATTGAATTCAGCAACTTTTTCAAAACTAAACTAAATATATCTTTCTTTAAAAACATCTGAATTAACTCCTCTTTTCGTCACATATAACAAGCTCTAATGCCAGCATCGCTACTTTAATTAAGCAGAATGATATCCACTGATCCATAATATCTATAGTTTTAAATACCGATTGCGAAAAATAGGTATGATAGAGTAAAACAATATCATACCTTAGCGTGACAAAACAGCACATGTCGCACATTCTCCTTAGTAATTTTCAATTTATTTCTAAAGTGAAGTGGAGGAGCTTTACTCATAAATATCAATAGTAATACAGCGTATAGCTCCTTTATATCTGAAACGTGTAAAAAATGTTCTCCTTACGTATGGTCTACCAATTTTTTTTATAATATATTGTACTGTCGTAACTATCAATAAACTGATAGCTGATC
>NW_019379791.1:123728-164731 GCF_000648655.2 Copidosoma floridanum | reverse complement strand
AAATTTACGAAAAATATTAAATCACTATATAAATATAAATTAGAATAAATCAATAATTAATTTGTATTTTTTTTGTATATTATTAAATATTAGTTTTTATTTTATGTCTGTATACAGGGATGATTTACTGACTGTTCACATCGTAGGGATGAACCCTTTCTATTAGCAACGGTACCAATTTATTTTTTTTCCGTAAATTTATTCCTTACATAATTCAATACGTACTTTCGTCATTGAACATGGTCATGTTAAAAGCTTTCACGAAAGAATAAGAAAAAAATAATTTTAATTACCAGTTTATATCCACTCGATGATTGCAAGCAATAAAACTTTCGAATTATTTTTAGAACTGCAAATTTTGAATACACTTTCTTTCTTGTTTCAAAACAATCTTTCGATCCACTAATGTCACTCAATTCTTTTGACGCAGCAGAACCTTAAACAAGTTTTCTAGTTCAGTCGAAAAAGTAATAAAAAATGAAACTGGATAATTGTACATAACTATCAATCAAAAAAGTATATACCACTGTGTTTCTGGGTGCCTTTAAAAATTTCAAGATTAATCCACTCACTTGCTTCTGACTTGTAAGCATAATACAAGATTCCAGCTGCACTCACACGACCACCACTTGGTGAATACCAATCTTCAGCTATTTGGTCTAGAAACTTTTTAAGAATTCTTGTTCACAAAAAAAGGAATCTTTTTCTTGTTATGCTAAAGATATACACAAACCTTTTAATACAAAACTGACTGAGCGTTTCTTTTTATACATAAAAGCAGTATTTATAATAAAAAGGTAAACAATCGTAAGGATATCAAAAAAATTACATTTACTCGTGATTTCCACGAAGAAACTGATGTAAAATAATTATGTGACCAAGTCTTCAAGAATACTTGTTGAAAATGCTTGCCAGAGATATTTTGATCAAATTTCCAAGCTGTCTCTATTTTGTAGCGTAAGTGTTTTTTAAAATATTTGGAATGTAATCTGAGACTAAATTTAGAATATTCTCTAGAAAGAGAGACAATATGTAAAACTCATTTATATAAACTACAAATTAGTTTCAATCAATATTTCAATTACTACTTTAGCGAAAATTATAAAAATAACAAACCTTTGTTAACTGAATAATTATTCAGATGTCCGGCTGGCAGTCCAGTTAATTTCAAGCATTTACTAGTAGTAGATTGATACACTGAATAATCATTCACAACTTTTCTTAGAGTCTGTAATTGTTCCCTAAGATCCTGATAGGATGTATTAAATGGCGATGGTCTGGAGTGTGCGCTAGCTACGGCTGCAGTGTCAATATAACTATTATCATTTCAACTATGATTGCGTTAACTATATGAATAATTAATTGCGACACTATCATTAGATTTAAATACACTCGTTATTGGCACAATTCCAATGGGTTTTTTTTTTTTTTTTTTTTTTTTTGTGGAGGGAGGGCACGTCTTGCTCCATCACCGTAGGGTCAACGTCTCTAATCTCGTATGTCAAGCGCGGGGCAAGGGTCCTCACGCCACCAACACTCGCCACAGCATTTTTAAGCGCGTCGGCGAACACCTCGCGGCAGTAAGACGTGGTGTCTCTCAACTTGACGAGAACTCTACCTTTTCTCGTCTCCCTGATTGACACCACGCTTGCCCCGAGCTCAACCACATTGACCCTCTTCATCAGGGCCAGGACCTTGGCATACTCATTGACCCTCTTCATCAGGGCCAGGACCTCGGCATACTTTTTGCCCTCTGCTGGCTGTACGATAATCGCATCAGGCCTGGCCCTCTGACGTCTTCCCTCAGCAGCCTTCGATGGCTTGGCTTCTGATTTTAGGATTTTATCCTCCCTAGCCTTTTCCTTCACCGGTTTCTTTTTTCTTTTTTTTTTTTTTTTTCTTTTCTGGACCTCTATCCAATTTTCCCCACTGCCCATTCCGCCAACCACGCCGTGCTCTGGTTGCGGCTGAAAGCCAAGCCTTCTTGACTTTTTCGAGGCCTTTTCTGGCTTCAATTTTGGGCTTGGAGTTTCTCTTCCTCTCCTTTGCTTCCTTTTTTCTTTTGGTTCTATACCAATCTCTGGTTCCACCGCTTCTTTAAGCCGATCCTGATATCGCTTAAGGGCGCCTACAGCCGTCGCTGCCAGCCCGACAAGATCCTTCATGATCCTCGCCGTGTTGGGGTGCTTAGACATAAGCGCCTTGAGGTCATTCATCGCCCTCGCAAGTACCTTAAATGCGATGTCAGCGCTTTTCCGAAACTCGACTTTCGGGTCCAGCTTGGATCCTTCACCAAGCTCAAGATCGTGTGACTTTGCAGCAGAGTCAGCCCTTTCTTGTCCCAGTTCCACCATGATTCTCCTCACGATGGGAGTAACGTCTTTGTGCCCCTCCCCCCCCCCCCCCCAATCCGTGGAGCCTGCGGCAGCCACCCGGGCTTTCACCGGATCGGAACTGACGGCGGATTCCCCCAGAGAGGTTACCGCCTGGTGTAGTTGTTTTTCATTGACGCTCTTCATTTTGACAACTTGTTTGTGTGGCCGAAGCACTACCCTTTTTTTTTAGTAAAGAAAATTGGAAAGGGTTAAAAACCAAGGCAGCCGCCCACTCTGATTCCAGAGAAGCATGCTACTTGCTCAGGCCGGCCGGGAGTCGCCACTCTCCTTCAGTCCCTCCAGCGGAGACTGCCCTGGCGTTGTGTAGAGTAAGTGTGTAAGTGGTGTATGTGTGTAGTGTATGTATATGTTGGTACACTACAGTGGACCCAGCGAGACATGCGCCAGGCATTCAATCCCAAGAGTGGCGCAGACAACCCGCCAAAACGAGCCTCTCTCCTCCTCTCCTCTAAAACCTCTCTCCGTAGCCTCCTTAGTGGTAGCAAGCCTAGATTAGTCAGCCCACCACGTTTTTTTGTTCATGAGGCGTGCAGCCATATCAGATGCGGTTACCCAGACTTACCTGGGCCTCATCGTCTAGCCTCACCCGCCGCCAGGCTCCCCACGCCAGCCAGGGAAAGACCCCGACGCACGATAACCGGAACCACCATTTAGTATACCTGTGTTTGTTTAGTGAGTGTGTGATGCATGTATCTGAGAAGAATTTTAAAACCGGCCCTTACTTATATACACGACAGGGTGAAGATTGGTTAAGACCTGTCAAGGTTACCACCACACCAAGACAACAGGCTGATCCTTAGTGGCTTGGACGGGGGATCAGCCCCTACTGGCCCTCCAAGTCGGCTGGTTTTCATTCGGGGATCCAGACAGCTCCCTTCAAGATCTAGTCCCCCTTTTTTGTTTTTTCTTTTGCTTTCGGGGAAATCCAGTCCCTCACGCACTCAGACGAATGATCACCTATTTCTTTAGAGCTTACCCCATCCCAAGCCAGGCACCCCCACCAACGACAAGGTCTTGCAGCCCCTAGAGGGTGACAATTCCAATGGGTAGAGTACAAGGTTATGTCTGAAGTGCGATGACTTGTCCATTGGAGTGAGAATATGAGTGACCCGTTATTTGTATTGGGTGTGGATTCAAAATATGATTATCAGGATAAGTATATTCAAAATTTTCCTGTACATAAAAATACATCGTAAAATTACGTATACTTTAAACGATAAACTGCTTAGTATTTATAGTAAATTACCATTAATGTTTTTCAACTGTGCAAGATTTTCATTATGAAAATATTGATAAGAGTTGCTATTAGCCATAGTTATATTAGTGCAAAAAGTTTAAATTATAGATGTAAGATTAAAAATTAAAAAACCACCAAACAAAACAATTGTTAGTTTACTATAGGCACACACACATCTATGTATACACACACTGGTATGTACAGAACGATGTATATGAGTCATGCTTGTCATATAATAATTAAGGTAAACTGTCAAATTTATCTCTTGTAAAAATTTACGAAAAATATTAAATCACACCTTTTTTAATGTAATACCTAAGATTTACAGACAAAACTTATGCAAAATACACCATAAGACACGTCTGTCTACGTGCGTATATTATTTTTCAGTGTGTATGTAGATTTAAAGTCATAAAAATAATGAAAAACGAATGTAATAAAAACATTGCCGAAAGTTCATTGTTTGACAATTCAGAAGGTTATGGTAATAAATGCTGTCACAAAAATACTTATGACCATAGTAATAATCAGTACAATGTAATCAACAACTTGTTTGGCATTGCCATACTTACGCAAATTCTATAAGCTTTTCAAAACGAGCATCATACGGACTGCTTGTGGTTGATCGAGGCACCAAGGATTGACGAGTTATGATCCATTTTTTTTACCGTCTGCTCATCGCATGCGTGCAGCCAGCCAGTACGCCTAGAATCAATTCTCGATTTCTAACATTGATATGGTAGCTTACTGAACTTATTAAACCGTCTGAACCGTATTTCATAATCATTACAGTGTCTATATATTTATAAAACGAGAGCTGATTAACCTTTTTTATTTTAGAGGAGTGTTAAGCGCTCGTTTTGTGTATTATCGAGAATATTGTACTATGCACTTTTTTAATATTAGAGTGTACATATATATACTATATAATTACCAATGAAAGAGATCACATATACATTCATAGTTTGAACTTTGAGTGTTTACAGCTCGACTATTGTAGTGCATGCGTTCGAGAAGGCTTGAGCTCTGAGCCTTCGTAGTTGGGCACTTTTCTGCCCAACGTCAAGGAGTGACACTTCGATCTTGACTCAGCCTGTGCTCGGAGTTCTTTCGAAGTCCCATACTTCTAACTTTCAAAGACAGGGCTTCTATTTCCTAAACAAAGCACCTCAAACTATTTCGAAGAATAGATGATCGAAGTTTGAGTTCATAAGCAATAAAATTGGGGCTTTTTACCTTTGATGAATTCTCGAGAGCCTCCAGTTCATCAGTTTTGAAGCGTGAGACTTCGAAATTTCTCTTCGTGTACTAACTAAAACGCTGCGCAAGCGGATGCACCTTGTGCCTAGTCTTCTTTAGTTGAAAATGACTCTTTTAGGTGTCTTGAAATTTTATCAAAAAAAAAAAAAAATTTATAAATTTATACATAAATGTTGTTGCTGAACAATGATAATAACGACGACAACGACGACAACTTTTGGTATCACTTATTATTTTCTGCCTCGTATTTAAAACAGCTTTTTTTTCATATGGTCGCTTTTCGTATCTTAAACTACTTTACTGTCCTTACCAGTTATTGATTGGTTTGTAGCGATTTCTTTTTTTTTTTTTTTTCGTAGAGCGCTTAATATGTCCTATGAAGCGTGCACTCATACCCTGATTTTATTTTCCCTGTATGATTTTAACACATCGAAAAATTATCTGTGTTATACGTAATACATGCAAACATTTTTTTTTAATTCCTGGCTGAATACAGAAATTTCTTCACCATTGACTCGTAGTCTGCTCTCATATTTTTCTGAATACTTTTTGAATGAATGAAGTCTGCAATGTACTTTGAATGTAGCAGATTTTGTTATTATTTAAACATTCACAGTCTTTCTCCTTAGTCATCTCATAAAAAGTTGGCTTCTATTACTATTACTTTTACTTCCTTTGCTATTTTTAACTTTTCTTGTTTTCTACAATCGCTTTTGTTCTTTATTCTTAATTTTAGTTACCATTTTCAATCCTGTTACTACTTATGTCTCTTACTCTCAATGCGTTGATCCTGACTCCTACTTTGACGTTTACTTCTTTTTTTCTTGTTACGTCAACGAAATCATTTCTTTTGAATCTATCTGTTTCACCTAACAGTATACTTGTCAAGTAGCTCAATTCTTTAAGGTCTTTTTGCCTTAGGTGATTCACTTTTATTTTTCCACTGGTTATTTAATCCTTTGGGTCACTGCGACTTTCAAAATGTCTACCCTCACGATTTACCCTTTTTTTACTCTCGAGCTTTTCGGAATGTTATTAAATCATCCTTAATTTTTTAAATTACATTATTTGGTGTGGCCTTTAACAGCTGATAGCTACTGTTTCTTTATTCTGCGTGTTAACTTTAGAGGTGATGAAAACTGATATGAAATCATGTTTTGTGTGTTCAGCTGCCTTTATTTTTTCTTACTTTACTTCAATCTTATTTATTAAGCTATGACTTTGTGGGGCATACTTTTGTATTTTATGACATATATAAGTCCAAGACATGTTATCTCCTTTGACTAATAATTATTTTGTAATTTTGATTCTTTTGAATTTTCAAAACCCGAGCTGGGAAACCGTCACTTACTTTTCTTTCGTCCACTTCTCGTCGGTAAGGCCGATGATCCCTGCCTGGCGCATCGGATCTGCTAACTCTTACCTTTAGCCCTAACGCTGTTTCGCATTCACCTAGGCCCGAAGACCTGTGGGGCAAGGAAACAATCCTAAAATTAGTCTGAAGGAAAATTACACGGAAAAACCTGGCCCGAAACAGCCGGGGTTACATAGAAACTTTTTCCGATGAAAACAGTTTTTGAAAAAATCTGCATTCACTAGGAATCGAACCAACGACCCCTAGAACAGCTTTGTATTAGTAACAAGCACGCTTACTACTGAGCTAACGCTGCTCCTGTTTCTTGTTCATTCATCATTTGATACTACTTCACACTCGTAGTTCTGGGTTCTTTACTCCCTTTTTATAACTGGTGTCCTCGAAAGTGCATCTAGCTCATTTTTTAAGGTATCAAGACTGTATATGATAGTCAAATCGTACTCTTGCAGTTCTGCTTTTAGTCTATTAAAGCAAATATCTAATTTTTTTACATAATGACGATATTGTTATGGCTTATGATCTGTTATTACTGTTAATTTTCTGCCAGTTTAAACTGCTTTTGGCAAATACTATTGCTAGCAATTTTTTTATCGTTCGTTTAGTATCTAAGTTTACCATCCTTTAGGAATCATGAAGCATATTTATATGGCCTGACTTTATTAATTTCTCTCTGACTGAAAACTTCGCTAACAGCGTAATGTAATGCTTTCGTCATTAAAATAAAAAAGTTTAGTTAAGTCTAGCTCTGCCCATATAGGTTCTAAGAACAAAGCTTTAACAAAAATTTTGAAAGACTCCTCTTATATTTTAGCCCATTTAAATTGCGTACCTTTCTTTGTTAACTTAGATTTTTATCACGCCTCGGGTAATATTTCTTAAATTTCCTTTAACTCCTGGTAAATCTAAGAAACTGTTTTTTTTTCTGATTGATTGAGCTCAGGTATTCTTTTCCCGCTTCAATTTTTTTTAGATGGTTCTGCGTCTTACCATTTCTATCTATGTATTTAAGCACTTTGGCTTGTATTTTTCAAAATTAGCATTTTTTCGGCTGTTTTGTCATGACTGTTATTGCCAGTATTTCAACTGATTTTTTAAAACGTTTTTCGCATTCTATAAAGGTTGTTGTGAACACCAAAATATCGTTCATACACACTATATATATACAATAATTTCTTGCCCTTGCGGATCAGCTAGACTTGTATTATAGACCCCAAAAATGTGTTTGGTAATTCCAAGCTCCCACATACGTTTATGCTAGTATAATGGCTATCAGATCCTGGGAAGGCCGTTTTGCTTGTGTTCTGTTTCCTAATTTTAAGCTGCTTTTCAAGTCCGATAGTCTGAGGTACTTGGCAAATAACAAGTGCTCTAACATATCCTTTCAAAGAGTAACAATAGCAGCTACTCATAATTATTACACTTAGTCGCTTTAATAATTGAAATCTGTCAAGTTTTAAATTTTTTTTCTAATATTTTTTTGCCCCAGTTATCTACATCGTCTTACTATGACCAGCTTATTTATTGTAGTCTTATTTTGGTACTTAAATAAATGTGTTATTTTAAGTAGCTTTTCATCTATATCGAATACGAGTGGATTAACCGCTATTAGTTCTCTTACGCGCTGTAGTTCTTCTTCACTACGGCCCTGATTATCTACCAGCGTAAGTATTTTCTCAATTTTTTTATTGACACTTTTCAGAAAGCCCTTTTTTTCCAATATTTAACTAAACCTGAAATTGATGAGATCATTTTGTAGATGTTTTTCAATTTACATGCGTAACAGTTATTACTATCTATATAAAAATGTATAAATTATTGTATTGTTATTTTTGTTCTGATCTAAATCATCGATTAAAATGATGCTAAAATAAAATGTTCACAAGTCTTATCAATCCTGATTGCTTTAAGCTACTACAGCTTAAAGTTCGATTTTTTCAAGGTAGTTAAATACTATTGTATCAAATTTTACATTGGCTAGATCAGCTTTCATTTCCTAATAATGTGAGCCATAACAGTATGGAATAAATTATTTTTTAATAAGACATTCCAAATTGTATGTCATAAGAAAGCTCGATAACAATCTCTTTATTTCTGAGTGTAAGTGCTGAATAATTCAAGGTTTTGTGATTGTCTTTGCCTTGTATAAGTCATGAGATATACTAACTAGATATTATACTTGTATGATTGTCGAAAAAAAATCTTTTTTGCTTAAATCGACACTAAAAATACGTTTATGATATTATTACTCATGACTAAAAAAAAGTTGTTGTGATTAATCACATGTATTATAGTTTAAAATAAATAATTTAAAAAATGGTATAACTCACAACAAACACTCTATATTACACAATGGCATGGTTAAAAAAATATAATTTTTTTGTTACAGTGGACTTTTTTTTGAAAAACATTTGAAATTTATCGAGCTTAATAATAAAAAAGTAGATTTTTCTAAGCATGACTTAAAATACCTCTTAAAAGTAAGTGAAAATAAAATTTTAATGTTACCATTTAATACGTATAACTCACTACTTCAGAATATTGCTAACTCCTTTGTTATTTGCAGGAAAACTACGATGCAAAGTTTATAAAAAAAGTTTATCAGCTGAAAGAGGTAAATTACTTAGAGTTAAATTCAAACAAGCTACCAATAATTCAGTCAGAATATAGAATATCGTACGATAGTCGCCAATCTTACAAAAACATTGCAAGAATGTTTGGATTAATGGACGATTTTAAGGTAAGTAAAAATATCCATCTGGTACAAAATTCTATTACAACTGAATGAACACATAATTACAACTGAAATTAAGTATACAAAAGAGGAGAAGTTATTTCATATTATTTGTTTGATGATTTTTTCACTTATAATACAATTGAACATAACTTATGAAAGACTTCATATTAAAATCTACTTGCAAATATATCTTAAAACGTATTTATTTTAATAATGTTATGATTATAAAAAATGATATGTCATAAATAAATATTTTGTCATACATAGCATGTCCAGTAGTAGTTGAAAGAAACAAAAAGTTGTGGGGGCGACCTCGGTGAAAAATATACGTATTATTGCTCGACAAAAACTACCAAAAATCAGGGCTTTCAAAGAAAACTATCACTTATTAAGATCCTTAGAAAAATATGATTTTACTTTTTGATTCTAGTCTTATGTTATATACATTTACTTAAGTGGGAAGGTGTTTCATTAAAAAAATTAAGCAAATCTTATTATAGTCTCATTAGGAAAACCAAAACTTACATTTCAAGACCAAAGAAATATCACATTGTAGATTTATCTCTAAACAAATGTCAGATACTATCTCCCCTGATTTCAGTATGGTATAACATAAAAGGAAATGTAAAATTTGTATATAAGTATCAATTTTTAATCAGTACAAAATTTTTTATAAGAAATTTAAAAAATTGGAGAGCTGAATTAAACAATGTATATAAAAGTTCTGTACAAGCCACATCTGCTACTTGCTATGCATAAGTAGTTCTAAAAATAGCGGGTAGCACGTACGTATGGCTTATTATACTACAAGATCTAGTTTAACTGAACTCGCCACAACTTTGAAATAAGGTAATTTAAAAATTTACTGTTTACGCAAATTTATTCTTCTATCTATAAGAATAGCGTGAAAGGTCACGTCCACATTTTATTATCAGGTCCAACCCTCCAATAAATTTTTTCAGTCACACAAAAAATAACAAGTGTCTTTAAAAAATTTAGGAATTTTAAAACAAATTCTCAAGTGTTATACAAAATTATTTAAGGAACAAATGATAAAGAAATACGTATAATGTTATTTTAATTTTAAATTAAAAATTGTGCGAAAATCGCACAGTAAAGACTTTTAATCCAAAGGCTATTTTTTTGTACTTAAGAGGAATCTGCTATTATTACCAATACATATTTTATAAATTTGTTTCACCCCAATATGCATTCAATCACTTATGTATACATTAATTTTATTCACTTCTAAAATAGCTCTCTTATCACAGTAAATCATTCTAAAAACTAGAAGTATTTACTAGCACATACAATACACATAACGCAAAAAGTAATTCACAACTTACGTGAATCCTCATATATTTTTCCTGGAGTTGTCGAACAAGCATGGTTTTCGTCTGACATCAACGAATGATTGTACTTTTCACCTAAGATTATCGTCATGCTTTTTGTGTGGGCATCCGAAAAGTAATAGTTTTTGCTAGAAACCTTCGAAAGCACTAGTCTTTGCCTGAGTTAAGTAAAGGCGTTGATGTATATTTTTCTGTATACATGTCGTTGCAATCGTACTATTGTTTTTTCCGTGCTTTAATATAAATAATTAATTATTTTTATTTTCAAGAGCCCCCACATCCTCCTACAGAACCTCATGTAATGTCATTTCAATCCAAACATAACATATTTAATTTATTTTCAAAAAAATGTTACTTTCATCTTGTTAAGTCTTATTGACTATTTCTTATGATTTTCTTAGCATAATTGATACTTTATCTTATGTAGTGAAGTTTTTTTTTTTTAGAAAAAAAAATCATTAATTATTATTAAAATTTCATGCTATTTAAGCGTTTTATGATTTGGAAATTTTTTTTTTAATTTTCAAGTACTATTAAGTGTTTGAAAAAATAACTATGATATTGGTTTCTTTGATTATAAGGTGATGAGTTCTACAGTGTCAATAACTACTTATTATTTGTTTATCTTTACTTAACTTTTTCATTTTTTTAACCAAACATTAAATGAATTTCTTACTCTACTTTGGGGCAAATATCTAGGAGCATTCTTTCAAGTTGTCCCCAATAACCCTAATCTTCTCACGCAATTATTTTTTGTCATCATTCCTTCTTCTTTACTAAATTGGTATTTAAGTTATTACAATATAATAATGTTCTTTGAATATTTATTTCCAAACTAATTTTTAATGATATTTTTTCTGTTCAATTATGAATGTACAAAAATTTCGCTTGGATTTTATATTCAGAAAATGCTACAATACACCTAATTAGTTGAAACTTTGTACTTAAGATGTATATTTTAATTGTCTGTAAAATTCTTTCACTGATAAGTATTGTGCTTTATATGAAATTAAAGATAAAGAAGAATATGTACCAACTTAGAATACAACGTAATTTAAGCTTAAAGACAGTGTCGTTAAGTTTTTTTCCAATTACTATTTGAGCTTCAATGAAAATTTTATCATTATGAATCTTATTTCACAACACAATCCGTCAAATAAACTTTTTACTAAAATTACAATTTCACCCATTTTCTAATTCAATTTAAGTTGTAGAAGACCTGAAAAAAATCTTATTTCATACTTGTTTTGGAAATTTTGCTATGAATGTTTTCATCACAATTATTCACACCTTAAAACGGAACATTGTCTACACTATGATAAAGTACATTTCTTTGATAGCATTAGGAATTTCACTATTGAAAAAAAAAAAATTTTTTTTATAAAGAGTTTGATTTGCACTAATTTAATGTTATACAGAAAACTTATTTTATTGTTTCTAACACACGTCTGTCGTAATGTAATTTTAAGAAACATTAGAAAATTGAATTTTTTTTGTTTTCAATATTTGAAAGTTATTCCAAAAAAACATTTCTTACAAATCTTATATTAGCAAGTAATTTCGAAGTGTTTAAGAATGTCCATAAAAATAAAGATTTAATTGCGTTGGAAATTATCACATTTCTGTTACTATTTTGTATAACTGGAAATAATTCGTGGACAATTCCACCTTATGTCATGAATTTAATTGCATGAGGTACGTTATTGTTACATGAATCTTTTAAAGTTTTAATTATTATTTCCAAACTTATTTTTTAGGGATCTACATTTATGAAGCCTGTCCATGTCTTAAAAATGATTCTTCAAAATTGTATTTAAATGCAAAAAACATTCGTTTTTTCTGAAAAATATTTTTTAGCGTTTAAAATGGCAGACTACGTCTTATTAACACAAGGATTGTGCACAAGTTTTTGTACAAAAAATATCTTGCACAAGCTTACGAATAAAGACCACAATATATTTTATAATTATTTTTATGTTCATAATATTTGTGCTTAAATCAAAGTACATTTTGTGCACATCGTATCAAGATTAAAAATTGTCTATGAAAAAAATTGCTCTTATTTTGGCAGATATACTGTGCACGAAAAAATGTTGATATAATACTTTTTGATCATTATTTATTAGCTTGTGCATGATATTTTGTGTAAAAAAATTTGCATCAACAACATTGTTTTAAATGCTTGTGTGCACTGGGCATAGTCTGCCTTGTAAATCAAGTTTTAAGTTCAAGTCAATTTTTCTCAAAGTATGTGTTTTCATACATATAGACCAATCAAAAGAGCAACTCATAAACTACATCTCTAATTTTCAGAGTAGGAGAGCTACAGGTGTAAAAATAGTGAGTAAATCAATACTGTGGTGCATGGTCTCGTGCGCTATCGAACACACGGAGTCGACTAGCCCCTGCGGCTGCTATAGCATATATGTGGTTCACATTTTTCATATTTGCTAAAAATTGTAGAAAGCAAGCTGAAAAATATTATAACATGTAAACCTAAAGATTTTGAGCTACTTTATTCGATGATTTATTTGTTTTTCATCGCGTAAATTTTTTTAGTAGAAAAGAAGGTTGTAAATTTAGAGTAGAATTTAGAAGACTACTGTTAAATACGTGCTTTTTTTGTCTGCTGTATGAAAATTAGCTGACTTAAAGAGACGCATCAAATTCAGAAGGAACATCGTGAAAACTTTACTCGTATTAGATTTACTTTGATTTGCATCTGTCGTTTTATTTTGTTCGACAATAATTTGTATTACCTCTTGTTATTTTTTCCATTTTCATACGTTAACACAACTTTTGATTAAGTGGGTTATCAAGTATGAATTAAATATAGTTACCGTCACTAGTTTTAAAGAAAATACCAGTAGAAAGAACAAACTAGCCCCCCTTCAAGTAATGTAAAACTCTATAAGTTTTAACTATATTTTTATTGGGTTAAATTTTTGTTTAGCACCACCTCTGCCCCCCTCCCTCTTTTCATAATTTTATAACCCAATAACCAGATAGTTCCATAAGCCTCCCTTACAATTGAAAAAAACTTTCTTTAGTTTTCCATTAGCAGCATATCAAAATAAAGCGAAATAATATCAGTAATAATGTCATTTTTAGATTAATTACTTTTTGCACCCCCATTTTTAGCTCCTAATACTTTTCAAGATAACCTCTCAGCCTTTTCACAGTTTCTAAACAGCCAATTTTCACCATTCTGTAGCTACACAATATTATATCTTATTCCAATGGAATAATTATTTTAGCTGTATGATTTGTTGGCACATTTTCATACTGGAGTTTTTCACCTTATTTTTATTGGGTTGAATTTTTGTTTAGTCCTTTTCCGTCCCCTAATTCCATAACTTTATAACCTAATAAGCAGATAATCCAACACAGTTTTAAAGAACTCCCTCCAGTTACTCTTCAGCCGCATCTCTTAATGAGGTAAAATGATATCGGTTTTAATGTGATTTCTAGTTATATGACTATTTGCATCCCTGTCTAAGCTCTTCTTACAGATTTCAGAAATCCCCTGATTTCTAGCTCATTAGCACAGTTCCACACCACTATTTAGGTGATGTTAAGGTGCGCGGGTTTTTTTAAAATAAATTTTTTAAAATCTTATTAATTGCATTATTAAATATATATAAGAACATGACATTATACAATTGTTTTTTATGAATAAGAACGAATAAACTAGAAGAATTTTTAAACCGCTTGTAGCCCTATTTACCATGAATCGATAAGAATCATATTTATTGAAGTATGTCAAATAAAGCGCATCGTTATAAAACAATATTTAAATAGTAATTTCATCGATGTAATACATTTATTTATTATTTAAATGAACTGCGCAAGAATCTTTCGGACAATTTCATACTTTTGCTAATGTCAAGAAATTTTTTTTTTTTTCTATTTACTTTATATAAGGTAAAGTCAAACATTTCGTTTCAAACAATGCACTCTGTTTCTAAGTTATTATCACCTTCTATTTGAATACAAATTTCATTTCAACTTTTACATCTTAATAACGCGATGTATAATAGACTATGCGAAAACAGTGGTTTTTTAAAAAATAATCCAACATTATTGAAACTTTGACTTTGAGATTTATTGATTGTCATTAAAAACGCTAAGACTACAGGAAATTGTTTCCTGTATAAAATAAAAGGTAATAGTGATGAATTTTCGGTATCAAGAGTTATTTTCAGTATAAACTCTCTTTCGAATTTTTTTTCCAATTAGAATTTTTGCTTCAATATTATATTTATATAATTTTGTAATTCGTAATCTTGTACTGTTACATAAGCCATGAACTTCACTTAAATTTCGTATCAATATAACAATTGCTCCAATTTTTAAATTCAGCTCATGCGGTGGTGTGCCTTCACGATTATTGTCTAGAAATTCAATTGGAAAATTCATTTAATAATTATTATAAGATTTATCAACACTTAGAAGTAGCATTATCTTTGCTGTAACATGTTTTCATTTCACGTTTTACATGATTTAGAATATTATTATTCAGAAAGTAAGTATATCCGTTATGAAAAGTAAGTATAACGCTGTTTGTTAAAAAGTTAATGTTTTGACCAAAAATATCAGAACAAATATCAGTCGTTTTAATTTATTAGATACTTGAAACGATTCAATTTTTTCTTCTCTAATATCTAATAATAATTGTAAAAATGTTTTGTCAATTGAACAGATATATGATTTTAAGTTTTAGAATACGAAGCAACGACCAAATATATGATGATTTAATACTTTCTTGTATAATCATGCGTTTATTACTGTTTTTAAAAACTTGAAGAATCAGTCTGAAATCGCCTCCTAAAACAATTAATTTATTACTAAAATGGATATTTGTATTACATAAATCACGTAATGTTCTTTTAACTATTTCTAAGGCTTTTTTTGGATCATAGGAGCCTCATCCCATGTAGTTAAATCTACTTCCAATTTTTTTTTTCTTTTTTTCGTATTCAAATTCTAAGAACGAACTTCCTACATTGTTTAAGTCTAATGGTAAACGAAATGTTCTTTGACTGGTNAAAAAATTCTGAAATCACTCTGAAAAAAGTTTTCACCAATAAACCAAGTCCCGAATCAGCCAGAATTGCATAGGAACTTAAGCCGGTGAAAACAGTTAATTTAAAAACAGCTACTGTAAAGTTTGAACACTTGTATGGTTAGTACAATTTTTATACAAAGATTGAATTAAATTTTACTGTAATTCATCATAATTTTTATAACAACGCTTATATTTGCCTTCTAATATACGTATTTTTTACACTTCGCTAAGGTTATTCATACTGTTGGCTACAGTAATTTTAACTGTTTGCTACAATAATTTGTACTCTTGTCTACGGCAATTTTTCCTTGATGAAAAACATTAGCTTGTGTCAAAGCACTATATTAAAAAAAATTTAATTAAAAAATTAATATATACATGTGTATGTGTGTGTGTATGTGTGTGTGTATGGGCCAGCATTAAAACAATTTATTAAATTAACACTACTTCTGTTTTGACTCTTTAACTACTTTGCAAAGATTTTTTTATGTTATCAACTTCAAAAAACAAACGGAAAAGATGAATTTTTTAATTGATTAAAAAAGTGGTGGGTTATCGCGTGGAGCGTGTGGGGGGGTGTAGTTTCACTAGTATATATGTATACATTAACGTGTGCGTGCAAGCGTGCGCGCGTACATGTGTGTTTGTGTATGTGTAGACTAATGTCATCATCAGAAGGAGAAGGTCAAAATCTATCGAATTTTGTCCTGACACTTTTATTCTAGCTGTTTCCATAGCTTGTGAGCGAGTTTACTAGGTCGTGTTTTACTGAAAAAAGGGGCTGTGACCGCCATATGGCTGGTTCTGTATGGATATGCTCTTATATGTATTTAATTGAAATATATTTGCATGTGCGTTTGTCCTGGTGCACTCAATTTTTTTTTATTAATATCAATGTTAAACTAAGTTTAAGACATAAAGTTTTGTATGTTTTTAAAATGTGATCCTAATACAAGTATAAATTCAAATCATTATTCCTCGTCTAACAATAGAAACTATGAAAACCTTATCCCATTAAAGTAGCTTATTTTCATGAGTCACCTATTAAACAACAGAAACACAACTTCTTCATCTCTTATTTAGATTAAATTATACTTATTTAATTAATAGTCAAATTTTTAGTACAAATGACTCCACGCGTTTATTTCTCATAAACTTTATTATAAAAATGGCTCTAAAGTTTGCAACAATGCGTGCAACGAAAATAAAAATTTTTTTTTCAGTTCAAATGCTTTGAACGGTTAAACAAGAAATAAGGAAAGCTCTCATCAAGTTTTAGATCATAAAAATGTACTCTTCTTAAGATAAAAGAATTTAAAGATTGATTCGAATGTAAATGCGTGAAAAATGCGTTTGGGTCCTTAAAACTATTAAAGCGAGATTCATATAGTGTATTAAATCAAGGTGAGTCTCTGTCTACGCAATAACTCATAAAAAACATCAAAAAAAGAGCTCCTCGCTATGATACTGTCACGATATAGCAATGACCTATATAATCCAATAATAACCAAATAACCCAACAAAGTTAAAATAGACTGTATACTCATGTACAAAAAACTTTTTAAAAAAATCATTCGTACCAAATCTATATTCTTAGTGGTAGTAAAATAAAATAACTGAAAATGTATATTTTTAGTGCTCAAGAATTTAAAATATTAATATTTTATTGTGAAAATATCCGTAATAAACCGAAATTCCGAGACGTTCTAATTAAAGAAGCTGTACGACACTGGAAATATCAGAAAAAACAAAATTATTGATTAAAACGTACAGCAGCTCAAACACTTTTCGTCTTTCAAAACTTAATATTTCTAAAGTTCATCATTGAAAAAAAATCGAAACATAGTAACATCTTAAATAAATCTGACATCATTAGCTCCACGCCACTAAAAATGCTGAAACTTACAGTGATATGATTAGATACATATAATAGTAATAAGTTCCAACAATTTTCGTCTTCCAAAGTGATTTATTTCAAGTGTTATATCGCAAAAATGACCAAGAATCACGAAAATTTATGGAGAATTCATTATCACAGGCTGCACGCCACTCGTAATACACAGAAATTTACGGATACTACTCAGTTTATATGAAAGTAAAAAGTTTCAACAATTTTCGTGATCCGGAATTATTGATTCAAAGTATTACATCGCAAACATGACCAAGAAATACGAAAATTTAGGGTAAGCTTATTATTACATACTTCACGACACTAATAATGCATGGACATTTATTGATATTAATTAGTACATTTAAAAGTTATAGGTTCCCACAGCTCTTGTCTTTCAAAATTCTTAAAGTCAAGTGTTATGTCACTTAAATGACCGAAAAATACGGAAATTAAATAAAAATTTATTGTCATAGGCTATCTGCCACTAATAATCTATAGAGATAGATTGATGTTACTTAGTTTATAGAAAAGTAATAAAATTTAACTGTTTTTGTCTCCTGGCATTATTAATTTCAAGTGTTATATCGCAAAAGTAACCAAAAAATACGAAAATTTAGAAGAAACTTATTATCACAGGCTGTACGCTTTTGATAATCCAAAACATTTATAAATATTACTAACTATATATGAAAAAAAAAAAATTTCCAACATTTTTGTCTTCTGGAGTTATTAATTTCAAATGTTATGTCTTAAAAATGATGGAAAAGTACGAAAAATCAGGGTAATCTTTTTATCACAAACTGTACCCCACTGATAAACATAGAATTTCCTTAATTTTACTTAGTACATGTAAGAGTTGTAAGTTTCAACGATTTTTGTCTTTCGGGATCATCAATTTCAAGTGTTATAACGCAAAAATGACGAAAAGATACGAAAATTTAGAAAAGTTTTATTATCACTGGCTGTACGCCACTGATAATGCATAAAAATTTATTGATCCACCTTAGTTCTTATAAAATTAATGAGTTGAACAATTTTTGTCTTCCGGATTTATTAGTTCCAAGTGTTATGTCGTGAAAATGATCGAAAAGTACGGAAATTTAGAAAAAAACTTTTTATAACAGGCTGTACGAAACTGATAATGCATAAGAAATTTTTGATAATACTTAATACGTATAGAAGTAATAAGTTCCAATTAATTTCGTTTTCCAAAATTAATAATTTCAAGTGTATTTCATACTTGTTTTGGAAATTTTGCTATGAATGTTTTCATCACAATTATTCACACCTTGCTTTAAGCTACTACAGCTTAAAGTTCGATTTTTTCAAGGTAGTTAAATACTATTGTATCAAATTTTACATTGGCTAGATCAGCTTTCATTTCCTNATCACAGTCTGCACGCCTCTGATAATGTGTAGACATTTATTTATATGATTTAGTACATATAAGAGTAATAAGCTTCACCAATTTTTGTCTTTCGGAATTATAAATTTTGAGTGTTATATTGCAAATACCCAAAAAATACGAAAATTAAGGGAAAATGTATTATAACAGGCTACTCGCCACTGATAATGCATAGACATTTATCGATATTACTTAGTACGTATGGAAATGATAAGATTAAACATTTTTCCATCATTTTTTTTTCATTCACCGACAGTTTGTACAGGTTGACAGTAGCACTGCCCGACAAAGCAGCGTTACCATAACCTACGTTACTTAACTGCTGGCAGCATTTGCGGAATACCGCTAAAATTTTATGTAGCTTTTTATGTTGAAAATTTTTACAGGTAACTCCATTTTGTGTGTGTGTGTGTGTGCGTGCGCGCGCGCGCTCGCGTGTGTGTGTGTGCGTGAATAGTATTTTAGTCACATTACTGCAGCCCGAGTATCCATCCGAGTACAGCCAAGGCATTCTAAGTTTAGCTGCAGCCGAGCCCACATACTTACAGCTTTGTAAGAGGCGTTTCACGCGAAACGACCTAGGCCTGCCGTGCAAACGCTAAAAGTCAATGTTTAGCTTTTCCATCGTGAGGTTAGTTTTGCAAAATGAAATTTATTTAAGAAATTTAATAAAAAATACCTTCCTGCTTACCCCGTCTTCATTTATATGTACATGACTGACACGATAGTTTAGCGGTAAAGTTGCACTCCCGTCGATCACCGAGGTTAAGCAGCATTTGTCGCTGTTAGTACTTGGATAAGTGACCGTTCAAGTCTTGCCGTTTCGCCTCTGCTGTTTGCTACGTGGATCGACTGTTTCTCTGTTCCTTTGACATCGTCAGCGGGAGCTGTACCAAATTTCTGCAGCTTAGAAACCAGGTCAGAAATAAGGCAGATACACCAAGCTGTTCTGGATCAGATTCTTCCTACGGGAAGTTTTTCGGAGTTTTCCTGATCCACATGACAAATGTCATGGGCGAATGCAGTGCAGTTGTTAGGGCTCTCCCCTCTTTCGATCTTATCCCGATTTCTTTCCAATTCCGAGTGCTAAGTGCCCTTAGTAGTACCTCTACGAGAGAACCGGAAGTAAAGCACTATATTAAAAAAAATTTAATTAAAAAATTAATATATACATGTGTATGTGTGTGTGTATGTGTGTGTGTATGGGCCAGCATTAAAACAAAGCTTAGCTTTTTTAGCAGTCGGCTATAGTAACCATGATCTGCAGAAATGGCTGTCGGCTTCTTAGATTGTGAGTGATTGTTAAATTTCCTTTAATCAATATAGATAATGCTTATTCAGAAGACGTTTCTCGAGATTAACGTTTATTATTCAAAAATTGCACCTGTTACGTGATACTTTTGGCTTTAATATGATGTATTGAAACGTTCAATTTCTTATCTCCCTCTACGTTACCAACCAACTTCTTAAATTATTGTTTTTCTTCCGAAATTCTTTTTTAATTATTTTCTACTCAATACTTAGTTGTGTTAGATGCTCGACTATACCTAAGAGACAATCTTCTACTTTTTAGGCACGATCAATGTACGGGAGTGCCTTATAATTTTTTCAGAGAAAAAAATGAAACCACTTTCAAATCGTCTATTTTTAGTATAAAACAAATTTTTAATTTAGTATGAGGGTGATATGAGTTAGTCACATAGTGAATTTGTAGAAGTATGTGTGTACGTCATCATGTTTATCGACTAACTCAAGTAATTATAGTCTAAATCGGCTAAAATTTTGTTCGTAACTTCGAGTTGGATGTCTCAGCTCATGGTTTACATTTGGACAAGTTTCAACAACGGGAGAAATGTTGACAGCAATTTTAATACATCGCTCGGAGACAAAAAAAACAGTTTTTTAGCGATAGCTTTCTTTACATACATTTTACATGTTTACGTTGAAAGGTAAAGTTGTAGATCTCGTTGAAGTATAATTTTTTAATTTATTTTTAGATAAAAGGCTTAATGTGAAAATTGTAGAACTTCTAAAAATATTCTTTCTAGTCATAATCAATTTCACCTATAAAGTTGTTATAAAGAGACTTAATAACGAAAAACGTTTTAAAATTGCTGGAAAGGCGTTTGTTGGTTAAAATTCAAAGTCAGCATATTGATACTAATATGCAGTTGAATATCATAACGAAGTAGTTTGAAATTTAATTCTGTTACTCAAAAAATACTTTTTGCTCTGACACTTCATAGATTAGTTGTACCTTACATGTAAGACGTAGTGTTTTACATAAATTTATCCGCTTGTTTTTTAGAATGTATGTACACTGTATATATAATTAATTTTTGATGTGAAAACATTTTATACGAGGTTTAGATTTCCGCTTGGGCAGTGAAAATTTTCAAAGCGTAACGCTTTTTCTGTCACGCCTTTATAGATATACTAATACCGTTCTCTCTCTCTCTCTCTCTCTCTCTCTCTCTCTCTACTGAAGAGCGCTGAGTTTCCGCTGCTGCCAGCCAAAATATATAGATATACTATGTCATATTCGTCTACAAGCAGTTAAGTATGCATGCGCACGCGCGCATACACACACATGCTGTGGACGGCTGCTTGCCAATTAGTGGCCAGTGCTGCCTGTTTACGCTGCCGCCTGCAAGAATATTGGTCTGTCTAATTCAGAGGTGAGACGAGTAGTCTACAAGCTACAGGGAGAGATTGAGAGAGATGACAATTGCCGTCCATCCGTGCGTGTGTGTTAGTTTGTGTCTGTCGGTTACAATTGACGCGTATAAATTTAACCTTACTTTTTAAGCATGTTGTTATTTATATATTCCACCAAATACTAATATTAAGTTTAATTTGCCACCATATTCAAATATTGGTTCCACTGCATTGCAAGAAAATTACAATTCGTTGCCTATGATTGTTCGAGCAATTTGAATTTTAATTTCAATAATGAAAATTCGCAGCCTTTAATAGATATTCTTAACGATTTTTTACATTTACATATTAATAATAATCGACATCAATCTATTACGATAGGTGGTACGAATATAGATGGAATTTTTTTGAGATTTTTAAATAAAATTGCAACTACAACATTTATTTCTAACTATACCTACCACAAACCAATCGTTATTAATATTGTACAGAGCGATAAACAACACACTTTGCAATGAATAATCATGTAAATATTTTTTAGTTNTCTTGAAATCTACAGAGTGACTTTATTGTAATCTGACTTAATTCAGTCATTTCTAGGACAAAATGATGTTAAACGCTGTATTTAGTTATGTTAAAATTTCATGATATACTTATTTTTTTTAATACAGAAGCCTAATTTAAAATGTATTTTAATAAGTGTGTACCTTAAGAAACTAGTGGGAAAGTGTTTTTTCATTTGTGACTGGGAGACTACGACCGGGTGTTGTCTGCAAAGAAAAATAGTAGCACATATCCATATCCGTATTTCACATCTTTCTAGAGTCAAATGCGACACTACGATTGGTTTTTTTTACAGCGTGACCGCAACACCCAATTAACCTAGTCACCGGGGCCAAACACTCACCTATGTATGGGGGTGTATTGCTGCACCTATTTTACCAATCTTCTAACTGATATCATACCTCATCATATCATAGGCATAGTGGTAATGTCTCCGGTGAAATACTTTGCTGGAGAAGCCCCATGTTTCAGGGACCACTTCTCGCCAGTAAGGCCGGTGATCCCTGCTTGGCGCCTGGCATCAGGTTTGCTAATCTCTACGTGTAGCCCTAACACTGTTTTGCATTAACCTAGGCCCGAAGACCTGTGAAGCAAGAAAAAATTCTGAAATCACTCTGAAAAAAGTTTTCACCAATAAACCAAGTCCCGAATCAGCCAGAATTGCATAGGAACTTAAGCCGGTGAAAACAGTTAATTTAAAAACAGCTACTGTAAAGTTTGAACACTTGTATGGTTAGTACAATTTTTATACAAAGATTGAATTAAATTTTACTGTAATTCATCATAATTTTTATAACAACGCTTATATTTGCCTTCTAATATACGTATTTTTTACACTTCGCTAAGGTTATTCATACTGTTGGCTACAGTAATTTTAACTGTTTGCTACAATAATTTGTACTCTTGTCTACGGCAATTTTTCCTTGATGAAAAACATTAGCTTGTGTCAGAGATAAGTAGTACGAAAAAACTACTATACAAAAAAATCTGTATTATCAGCCCTGAGATATCAGCTGATTTTTTCCATCAGCATGAAAATACCGTCAACAGTAAAAATTTACGTCATCAATTTTGTCACCAAGCGTAAAAATTACATATAATTTAAGACAAATATCATCGTTACTATACAAAAAATACGGTAAATAACAGTAAAATTTACTTACTTCTTGTATAAAAATTATAATAACCAGACTGGCTCCACACTTCACAGTTTTTTTTACAATCAAAACTATTAAGATCTTCTCTTCATATAAAAACATATGAAATCACTAGTTAAAGTAATTTTTTTTAACAAAAAAGTTATGAACGATTAGTAAAATTTCTTAATATTTTATTAAGTAAGTTATAACAGAATATATGATTGTAAAAACGATTGTAATAAAGGCCATTAAAGTTTTTTAAAGACTATTGCTTATTTAATGTGCAATACAGAAAAAATATTATTATGTCAATATTCAAGGGTTTCCTAACCTAAAAAAATAGTTAGAACATAAGAAAATGGGTACTGTCTAACTACAAACCTTAATAACAGAAACGAACCATGATAAAAAAATATAACACTCATCAACAGTTAGCTGATCGAATGAGCAACACTTAAAATATTTTTATATCGTATAAAAATATTCTATAACCGAAGAAAGCAGTTAGACAGTTAAAAAGGCATGTTTTTTTTTTAAATCGTGAAAATTCAAAAAAAAATTTTGCTGTGAAATTTATATAATACCTTTGCTTTCTACAATAAGCCAAATGATTAGAAAAAAAATCGATTTAAAATTTTTAAGTTATTGTGTTTGTTCTAATACTGGAGTTTTAAAATGATTATATTACTTTAATGCTATTTTCACCAGTTAATTTTGATTCTGTGTGAGAAAATGCAATAGCAACATTTTTGTTTATCCCCTGTCTATTCGTTGCATACAGTATAATATTTAGACCCAGGATTATATACATATATGTGTATATAAATATATAGCGTTGTGTCAGTTGAGATACAAAGTTACAAGAGGAAAAACTTTTTTTTTTTACATTAAATCATTAAATTTAATGTACTACAGTAATGAATCACTCCACCATATGATAAAATTTCGTATTATTACTTGCTTAGAGCATCAATTTTGAAAAAGTTATTTTCAAATTTTTCTACTATTACTTTGATTTTTCTAAATCATTTTTTTTTTTTTTTTTTTTTTTTACCAGGTTACAGTGTTAGCCTGTGGGCCTAGTCACAGGAGCCACTTACTCATCACCTATATGTGGGGGTGTATTTCTACACCCATTTTATCAATCTGCTAACTGATATCATACCTTATTATACTATGGGCACAGTGGGAATGTCTCCAGTGAAACATCTTGCCAGTTAAGCTAATACTTTCTGCACCAATGGTGCATCGGGTCTACTTGCTTCAGTGTAGCCTTTCTTTGGAGAACACTCCGTATTTCAGACCATCCACTTTTTACTGGTTAAGACAGCGCTTTCTGCCAAAGCATCGGATCCAAGCTAATTAGCATGCATGGACAAGTCCAATGTTTTAGGGACTTCTCCTTACTGTTAGAGCCGACGATTTCTGCCTAACCGTTTTTTAGTTTAGTAGGTATGTTTAAGATACAAAATAATTTGGCGTTTTTTTCCCGTAAGCTTGTCTCAAAAAAATTTCATGGTCTTAACTTCATTTGTCCTAAAAATTTACAATTTAAAAAAAAATACTGTTTTTGCTCACTGTGTGCTATAGAGCCAATAAAATTAACAAAAAACATTGTTACACAGTAATGTAGAGTCATACAAAGTTTTTTTGAACTTGTTTAGATGAAAGCCTATCAGCATAAAGAAGGTAGTAGATCAGCAGTTTTGTACAGTGTTGGCGTTTCAGAATGGCAAAAAAGAATCCTCCTACTACTCTGCTACCTTAAGAAACTAGTGGGAAAGTGTTTTTTCATTTGTGACTGGGAGACTACGACCGGGTGTTGTCTGCTAAAACAATGGTTCTAATATTCTTTATAATGAGCCATGTATGTATATAGACGAATATTTGTACAGCAACATCAGCTGATCATGATGCCTGAATGTCAGATTTTCACTCGAAGTCTACTTACTAATTTGACGGTAAGAGTTAAATTATATTCTGACAACGCATTATAAGATTTAAATGCAACATTAGCTGAAGGTCTTAAATTGAATATACCACATTGATGGTATGCAGTGATCGCTAGTATCAAGACCTTTTGCCCAGAATGGAGTCATGCATAGTGATACATTTTTATTGCAACCCTAAGTACAAATAAAATTCTATTAAGACGACTCAAAACTGTCAAGGTGCACGCAAAACTTTATTTGTAAGGCTTGTAAGGCTTTGATAAGTGATGGTAGCCTGCACTTATTTAGTGTGTCTCTAATAAAGTTTGCAGTATTATCAGGTACTTCAAAAGTTTTTTTTATGTATCTTTAAAGCTAGTTTCCTATGATTTAGTAATCTTTACTTAATTACCAGTGTAAGTAAAGAATAGAAAGTCTGAATCATGACAAAAAAATAGAATGAAAAAAAACAAAAGTGTTTAAACTGAAGACTTCTATTGAGTAAAAAATCTGGAAACGTCTTTGTATTCTGAACCAATGTGATGTGAAAGTAAAAGCATAGATGAACACTTGTTTCATGAAATGAGTAGAACTGTAGAAAATTTCATGTTTCATTACTAGCAGCGCTAATCTTACAAATCAAGTTAAAGTTATTAGTATTTAAACAGTTGCATATTAAAAAAAGTAAAATAAGACGTCTAATGAGAGTGGGTAATAATTAAAGTAACGTTCAATGGTGGTACTGTCAAATTTTGTAATTATTAAAAAACAAAATAACGTTTCGGCCGTTTGAACAATGTCCCGGCCCTCATCAGGTACAAAAATCTATGAGTAATAAAAAAATTCCTTACAATACAAATTTTTGTATTACAATAAACGCAAATTAAGTAGAGTGTACAATATACCTCTGACTCTTACGAAAGAGATGTAAAATCGTAACGTAGTCAGAGTTTCAAGTTTCATTACTTTCATACCCTGCACATACACAAATGACATAGTATACGCACATAATACAATCGAACAAGAATCGCAAGCAGTTCCTTGTGAGACACACGTAAACAGATCATGTTTTCCGAATACTATAAATGAAAGGGGCCCTCTAATCATGCGCATCGAGTTAGTCTCCTTTTTTAATTGACTTAACAAGAGACTTATAACGGTTTTTCAATTTTTCTGTATCTCGTTGTCTATTAATATTATTATTGAAATAATGTATATTTAACATTTCGGAAAACAGGCCTTTTTTGTGATTTTGTTCTGAGTCTAAAATTTTTGTTTTATCAAAATTAAAGTTGTGTGCAAATTCAATGCTAGGTTGTGATAGTACAGATGTATTTTTTTTCCCTATGTCTCTTTTATGTTCTGCCATTCTTAATTTTACAGCTCTCGATGTTTGACCAACATAACAGCAGTTGCAATTCGCATATGGTATATGGTAAACGACATTATTTTTATCGAGTGGCTCGGTTACATCTTTTCCAAGTGAAAAGATCAAATTCAATTTAGTGTTTAAACTGTATACAAGACCAATGTGAAGCTTCTTACAAAAATATTTAATAGGACCGTGCAAGTAGGGAATATGTGGTAATGATAAGATTAGTTTATAGTTATTATTGTTTTTATTGTAACTGTTAATCATTTACACATTAGTAGACTTTTCCATTAAATTAGCAGACACTGAATTTCATAACGATAATTTAAAATTAATCAATAAATTTTTATTAGCTAACAACTATCCTCAAAGATTTATTGATAAATTTTTAAATTAAAGAATATATTCCTCAATAAACATGAACATGATTAACAGTTACAATAAAAACAATAATAACTGTAAACTAATCTTATCATTACTATATATTCCCTACTTGCACGGTCCTATTAAATAATTTGTAAGAAGCTTCACATTGGTCTTGTATACAGTTTAAACACTAAATTGAATTTGATCTTTTCACTTAGAAAAGATGTAACCGAGCCACTCGATAAAAATAATGTCGTTTACCATATACCATATGCGAATTGCAACTGCTGTTATGTTGGTCAAACATCGAGAGCTGTAAAATTAAGAATGGCAGAACATAAAAGAGACATAGGGAAAAAAAAATACATCTGTACTATCACAACCTAGCATTGAATTTGCACACAACTTCAATTTTGATAAAACAAAAATTTTAGACTCAGAACAAAATCACAAAAAAGGCCTTTTTTCCGAAATGTTAAATATACATTATTTCAATAATAATATTAATAGACAACAAGATACAGAAAAATTGAAAAACCGTTATAAGTCTCTTGTTAAGTCAATTAAAAAAGGAGACTAACTCGATGCGCATGATTAGAGGGCCCCTTTCATTTATAGTATTTGGAAAACATGATCTGTTTACGTGTGTCTCACAAGGAACTGCTTGCGATTCTTATTCGATTGTATTATGTGCGTATACTATGTCATTTGTGTATGTGCAGGGTATGAAAGTAATGAAACTTGAAACTCTGACTACGTTACGATTTTACATCTCTTTCGTAAGAGTCAGAGGTATATTATACACTCTACTTAATTTGCGTTTATTGTATTTACCAAAATGAGTATTGGAAAGAATTTTTTTATTACTCATAGATTTTTGTACCTGATGAGGGCCGGGGCATTATTCAAACGGCCGAAACTGGCTTGTAGAGGTAGTGTTACTAGTATTGCTTGCACTTAGCCTAAAAGAACATCAGCTAAATCAATGATTTAAAAAGTTGCTAGTAAAGCAGCAGAAAGTATAGGGGAATCCGTAGTATTTTATATACATTTACTGAGGTAAAACCAGCATTTTTAATTTTAGATATTTGATTATACTTTGTGTGCTTTTGTCTTTTTAACCAAGTTTTCTCGTTGAATTTAGAGAAACTAGTTAGATTTTATGGATGCAAATGCTGTTGCACTACTAGTATGTTACTGCCATTTATACAAATAACGTCAGCTTCGAGAGACTACTGTAATACCATATACGATAAAATTCTTGAAATCTACAGAGTGACTTTATTGTAATCTGACTTAATTCAGTCATTTCTAGGACAAAATGATGTTAAACGCTGTATTTAGTTATGTTAAAATTTCATGATATACTTATTTTTTTTAATACAGAAGCCTAATTTAAAATGTATTTTAATAAGTGTGACGTTTAATTGTGACAAATTTTTTGAGTATCGTGGCAACTGTCTAATGATGCACATGCCTGATGCTTTTTACAATGTTGAGGAACTTTATTTAATTAATATAATAACGGCAAAAAGATGGAACAATATAAAAACGAATTATTTGTTTTAATTTTTCACATACATGAAATGTCACAAGGTTATAGATTTTACATGAAGTTCATTTTTCTTTTTAGTTACATTTTGTGTTTCAATAGATTACAATACTTCTGGTAAAGTTGTGGGTCAAAAAAAAATATACAGGATTGTCAGGTACTTAAAATACTGTTTTGTATATTTTTTTCGCCAGATTCATTAATATAAAACACCAAATTCTTAATTTATCCTACAGCAATGATGAATTCCAATGATTGCCAGTACCTAATTTGGGATATTGATCAGTCACAGACAATGCGTCTTCTTTATTTCTTTTACAAATGAAATAGAGGACTCAAGTAACCTAATTTTGCACTGGGCATCGAACCCGCCCTCTGACAAATAGTTGACTTCAACAACTACGTGTTGGACCTTAATTCCTTGGTTTTCGTGGTATTAACATAGATAAGTCGTCGTCTTTGTACCGTGATTATATTAATAAAAAAAAATGTTGCAGCACTAGGAAAAAGAAAATGAGTAATCAAACAGTGTCTTTTCAACAGAGAGATTCGAATCGTATTTAAACTTAGATCTTATTCAATGGAGGCACTATACTGAACATAATTTCAAGCACTCTTTTTTTTCAAGAATCACAATAATTAATTTAGATTGTCTTGATGCGTAAATTAATACTAAATGACAAAATCACACTTATAACGAACGTATCAAACTGAAAAATAATATTTAAAAAATTTCTGTTTGAAGTAACGAGAATCTACTAGAAACGACGAAACTAGACAGAGAGATGAAAACGGGCATCTGCATTTAGTAGTCAACGAGACTCACTTTCCAACGAGAATCTAAAAGGAGCAAAGTACAGCGTACTGTACTAGGCGATCGATAAGATCAAACTGCTGCAGCTGTCACTGTTCACCTACCTCCTGTCACCTTCTCGTTACGTCGAAAGACCGAATTGGTCAGCGCTGACGTTAACCATCGTTAAAATTTTAATCTTTGTAAGAAGGAAGTGATGTATGATATACATATTACCTGAAAAATATAAAATAAATTAAGTTTTTGGGTGAGCAAGCACCAGCGATGAGCTGCAGATCACTTTATTAGATTTTGTTAAAAAATCAGTTCGTTTTTGGAGCAAGCAAGCTCCGGTAATGAGTAGCTTAGTTAGTAATTGGTTTTTATAATGAGTATATTAATTCTTGAGCGAGAAAATGATGACAATAAGTAGACCAATTGATTATAATATATTTTCATAATAATTTAATGAATTCTTGGTTAAATAAGAACTATCGGGGAGTAGCTCAACCTTTTATTAGATTTATCTTAGAAGTAAATAATTTCTTAAGCGAGCAAGCGCTAACGGTGAGTAGCTTAACTATATTAATCTTTTCTAATAAATAAATTAATTTTTGGGGTGAGCAAGCGCTGGAAATGAGCACCATGACTTATTATTAGTTTTTGTAATAAATGTTAAAAAGTTTATAATAATTATTTAGCTTTATTATCTGGTACTAAGTAGATATTTGTAGACTTAGGTTTTACGCTCCCTGATGGGCCGACGGACTATCAGTATGCCTAGCAATTAAGTTATTGTCTTGTTAAGAAAAATAAAAGAGAAAGAGAGAGAGAGTGAGAGAGAGAGACTGTATACGTGTAGAGGTATTGGAGTATGAAAATTACATTGTAATTTTATCTTATAAGAACCTTTATCTTAGTCCCGGTGTGATTCACTCTCACAAATCATAATGTAGGGACTGTTCCGTTTTCTTGAATATCTTTAGGTGTTGCGTGCATTGCAGATTTTGTCAGTATTATTGAGTTAGTTAACTCATCCAGCGCTTAAATTTGTGAATCACTTAGGATCTGTACTTTAAGCGATAGTTTTAAGATGTCTGTTGCAATATTCTTCTCTTGTAGTGAACTGAACACTACTGCATAACTAGAATAACTTGTTGCACAGGGTTCCTTCTCCACGGTTTGCACTGTTCCATTGGTCTTCAGAATTTTTTCAACATTAACCTACTATATGATCCCTGTGTGAGTACACCAAGACAGCGTCCCTCAGCCAATGCTTCAAGGATTTGTGATTGGTCAGCCATACTGACTTTGTAAGTGTAATGGATGTTAATCTTATGTAATTGATTGTATAAGTGTGTGCGTATGTGTTTAATATGTAATATTATGTTGTGGAAGTTCATTCCGTAAATACATGTTTGTGAATAAAAGTCGTACTTGGGTTTGTGCATAGGAATACATATACATAGAAATAAGTTGGAATCAAGTCTACAATATATATACATAGCTTCAGCTTTAGTTATTTATTTGAATATTTAAAGTAATTGCAACAGAATTAATACTCCAAAGTACTACGAATCTAAAGACCTCATATTTTCTGTTTTTTTCTTTTCTTTTTTTTTTTCTTAATACCAAGTCTAAGAACAAGGGAGATGAGTTTTCTATTCTAAGACGTAGCATGTAGATTGTTAAAAATTAAAAATAACTATAATAAATATACAAGTAATATTCTAATATTTATCATCATATCTCGGCGCATATGTATATGGCGGCACTTTTATAAAAGCACTGTTTAAAACCATCCATGCCCTTTTCAATAGCAAATATACTAAAAACTCAATCAAAATTAACATATTTTTCATTTCAACATAATTTCTAAAGAAATAAGTGAGAATGAGAACAATATCTTCCCCGGTTGTGGATCGAAGACACAACCTTCGGTTTACTAGACAGTTGCTCTACTACTTGAGCTAATGAAGAGCCGTATATTCACTCGCACCGTTGGTTCAGATAAGTTTCCATTCTCAATTTTTGAGCTGTTTCACCTCAAGCTTGATTTTAATAGGTGTATTGAATGATGATGTTAATACTTAAGATAAGTTGGAAGTTCAAAGTGTCCAGTACATTAATATTATTATTCCATACATTTATCATCGTATCAATTGGCGCATATGTAAATGGTGGCCCTTTTATGTAAGCACTCTTTAAAACCATCGATAGTATATTTGTTATCGAAAAGAACATGGACGATTTTAAAGATTGCTTATATAAAAGTGCCGATATCTACGTACAAGCCAATTGATACGCTAATAAATGTATCAATATTACTTGTAAACCTCTCATAGTCATTTTAAATTTCTAACTTATTTACAAAAATTAGAATCATTTTTTAATGTAGATTATTGATTGGTAGGATTCTTTTATTAGGTTCATTTTCTACTACACTTGATTTTTTCTTGTACATCAATGGTTTTGCCAAATGACGGCTTATTTTCTGAAATTTTTACACATATTTTTAACGAATTTCTTAAATCTTGTTTGCCTCATGAATGGTTGATTTTATGATGAAAGTTAAAGGTATATTCTTTTCTTTTCCTTTATTGAGTGTTTTATCCAGTTCCTTGATAAATGAGTCACTGATGTAAATGTCAGTTGAAGTTCGTTGTGACTAATTATTAAAATCCAGAAGTATGTGCACACGGTTATTATTATCATTGGAAAAAAATAGATTAATATGCGCGAGACCTCTTTGTAGATAATGCAAGATATTAAATTTATTTAAACTGGAACGAATAATATGATCTAAGGAAGCTTCAGTTCTTTCAAGGTAAGCTGATGAATGTATCAGATGTCTGTCCATAGTAAAATCTTGTCCTGAAGATCATGTTATCCTTAATATATTAGCAGTTTGATTTGAAATATTCACATGGCATTCTGCAGTTTTATTCAGTTCTTTTAGTGCAGCTGCAAAAATGTGGCTATTTTTTTCATACAATTTGATATATTTTTTCTTGGATCTGCATGTTTATTGTCACTGTTATTATTCATAACATTAATATCGTCTTCTGTGACTAAGCAGAACAGTCCTTTAGCAATATTTTTAATAATTCCAAAAAGTGTCAATCTTTCAATTCCTCTTATGAGAGGTATTTATTATGTTCAGTACTGTGGCCTCAAGATTTTTTAATCACATTTTTTTAAATTCGAGTTATCTATTTTTATATAATCAGTACAGTTGGGATTACCAAATCGTACAACACAATATTGAAAGTTTCCATCTGATTTTTTGAAGTTTGTGTGTTCCCAAATAAATTATTAATATCAAGCCATATTATTATCTTCCGTTATTTAAATAAGGACTGTGTCTGAGTAGCTCAACCTTTTATTAGATTTATCTTAGAAGTAAATAATTTCTTAAGCGAGCAAGCGCTAACGGTGAGTAGCTTAACTATATTAATCTTTTCTAATAAATAAATTAATTTTTGGGGTGAGCAAGCGCTGGAAATGAGCACCATGACTTATTATTAGTTTTTGTAATAAATGTTAAAAAGTTTATAATAATTATTTAGCTTTATTATCTGGTACTAAGTAGATATTTGTAGACTTAGGTTTTACGCTCCCTGATGGGCCGACGGACTATCAGTATGCCTAGCAATTAAGTTATTGTCTTGTTAAGAAAAATAAAAGAGAAAGAGAGAGAGAGTGAGAGAGAGAGACTGTATACGTGTAGAGGTATTGGAGTATGAAAATTACATTGTAATTTTATCTTATAAGAACCTTTATCTTAGTCCCGGTGTGATTCACTCTCACAAATCATAATGTAGGGACTGTTCCGTTTTCTTGAATATCTTTAGGTGTTGCGTGCATTGCAGATTTTGTCAGTATTATTGAGTTAGTTAACTCATCCAGCGCTTAAATTTGTGAATCACTTAGGATCTGTACTTTAAGCGATAGTTTTAAGATGTCTGTTGCAATATTCTTCTCTTGTAGTGAACTGAACACTACTGCATAACTAGAATAACTTGTTGCACAGGGTTCCTTCTCCACGGTTTGCACTGTTCCATTGGTCTTCAGAATTTTTTCAACATTAACCTACTATATGATCCCTGTGTGAGTACACCAAGACAGCGTCCCTCAGCCAATGCTTCAAGGATTTGTGATTGGTCAGCCATACTGACTTTGTAAGTGTAATGGATGTTAATCTTATGTAATTGATTGTATAAGTGTGTGCGTATGTGTTTAATATGTAATATTATGTTGTGGAAGTTCATTCCGTAAATACATGTTTGTGAATAAAAGTCGTACTTGGGTTTGTGCATAGGAATACATATACATAGAAATAAGTTGGAATCAAGTCTACAATATATATACATAGCTTCAGCTTTAGTTATTTATTTGAATATTTAAAGTAATTGCAACAGAATTAATACTCCAAAGTACTACGAATCTAAAGACCTCATATTTTCTGTTTTTTTCTTTTCTTTTTTTTTTTCTTAATACCAAGTCTAAGAACAAGGGAGATGAGTTTTCTATTCTAAGACGTAGCATGTAGATTGTTAAAAATTAAAAATAACTATAATAAATATACAAGTAATATTCTAATATTTATCATCATATCTCGGCGCATATGTATATGGCGGCACTTTTATAAAAGCACTGTTTAAAACCATCCATGCCCTTTTCAATAGCAAATATACTAAAAACTCAATCAAAATTAACATATTTTTCATTTCAACATAATTTCTAAAGAAATAAGTGAGAATGAGAACAATATCTTCCCCGGTTGTGGATCGAAGACACAACCTTCGGTTTACTAGACAGTTGCTCTACTACTTGAGCTAATGAAGAGCCGTATATTCACTCGCACCGTTGGTTCAGATAAGTTTCCATTCTCAATTTTTGAGCTGTTTCACCTCAAGCTTGATTTTAATAGGTGTATTGAATGATGATGTTAATACTTAAGATAAGTTGGAAGTTCAAAGTGTCCAGTACATTAATATTATTATTCCATACATTTATCATCGTATCAATTGGCGCATATGTAAATGGTGGCCCTTTTATGTAAGCACTCTTTAAAACCATCGATAGTATATTTGTTATCGAAAAGAACATGGACGATTTTAAAGATTGCTTATATAAAAGTGCCGATATCTACGTACAAGCCAATTGATACGCTAATAAATGTATCAATATTACTTGTAAACCTCTCATAGTCATTTTAAATTTCTAACTTATTTACAAAAATTAGAATCATTTTTTAATGTAGATTATTGATTGGTAGGATTCTTTTATTAGGTTCATTTTCTACTACACTTGATTTTTTCTTGTACATCAATGGTTTTGCCAAATGACGGCTTATTTTCTGAAATTTTTACACATATTTTTAACGAATTTCTTAAATCTTGTTTGCCTCATGAATGGTTGATTTTATGATGAAAGTTAAAGGTATATTCTTTTCTTTTCCTTTATTGAGTGTTTTATCCAGTTCCTTGATAAATGAGTCACTGATGTAAATGTCAGTTGAAGTTCGTTGTGACTAATTATTAAAATCCAGAAGTATGTGCACACGGTTATTATTATCATTGGAAAAAAATAGATTAATATGCGCGAGACCTCTTTGTAGATAATGCAAGATATTAAATTTATTTAAACTGGAACGAATAATATGATCTAAGGAAGCTTCAGTTCTTTCAAGGTAAGCTGATGAATGTATCAGATGTCTGTCCATAGTAAAATCTTGTCCTGAAGATCATGTTATCCTTAATATATTAGCAGTTTGATTTGAAATATTCACATGGCATTCTGCAGTTTTATTCAGTTCTTTTAGTGCAGCTGCAAAAATGTGGCTATTTTTTTCATACAATTTGATATATTTTTTCTTGGATCTGCATGTTTATTGTCACTGTTATTATTCATAACATTAATATCGTCTTCTGTGACTAAGCAGAACAGTCCTTTAGCAATATTTTTAATAATTCCAAAAAGTGTCAATCTTTCAATTCCTCTTATGAGAGGTATTTATTATGTTCAGTACTGTGGCCTCAAGATTTTTTAATCACATTTTTTTAAATTCGAGTTATCTATTTTTATATAATCAGTACAGTTGGGATTACCAAATCGTACAACACAATATTGAAAGTTTCCATCTGATTTTTTGAAGTTTGTGTGTTCCCAAATAAATTATTAATATCAAGCCATATTATTATCTTCCAGTCTGCTCTTTTAATTTTTGTAACACCGATTCGTTTATAGTATACTCTAGGGTTCGTTTTCAGTTTGTTACCGTCTGGGGTATTATTTTAATAATTATTGTATATTAAAATAATCATTTTTCTTAAATTAGATCGTTTCTACATAAATTTGAATTTTAAAATATCGTGTGCAGCTCCGACTTCCAACTTAGTACTTGATAGTACCTCCTATCGCTCGCCAGGTGGCAACCACTAGTCTTTAGCGAAAATCGCAAGTAAGACAGCGATGTAAAGTATATAAGACGGACTGTGTGACGCCTGATTGATATCGATCCGAGATATGCAAATACGTGTAATGCATACCTCCTAAGCCACTCAATTGATTAAAGTACATATTCAATAAATATCACTATACCAATATAAGACACTTGTCTATACCTTCTTTTCCCTCAAGCCTCTTCCTAAGTCCTATCTTTGGTTCTGGGTGCTCACGACCTCCCCCCCTGTAACTCAGGAGTGGAGACAGTTGACCCTGGGCCAACAGATAGACGATTGTATCACCCAGGGATATGCAGTAGTCACCTCCATAGAATTCCAACCAAGGAAGGCTACTCGGGACGTGGCTATCCAATTCCCTGAAGACTTTTTCGAAGGTAGAACCCTACCTTCCACTGGTCACACCAGAAGTGATCCCACTCAGAGGGTACGGACCACCCCTTTGAAGCCAAGCACCTTTGTTCCCCGACGGCCACCTCCACCCAGTACATTCTCTCCTGCTACGAGCCCAGAGGTGGTGGAGGCTCCCAATCCACTCATCCGAAGTGTAGTCCAAGTATTACCCCCACTCCAAGACCCCGAGACCTCTCGACATAGAGAAGATCACCGAGGCGAGACCAAGAGACCCCGGCGAGGGTAGGAGAGATGGTGTCTTGTAATATTGTAAATTTGTAATATAAAAAAAAAAAACAAAAAAAAACAAACAAACAAAACAAACACCCACTGGTTAACCTGGCGACCAACTCGTCGAGGCCTCTACGAACTACTGCTCAATCACCGCACCTCTCCGAGGAGCTGGATTCCGAGGAATCAAACGGAGCCACAACGCCAACAACCTCGGAAGCAGTGCGACCATCGTTGTTCAACTTAAAAGGACGGCTCGAGTCACTCGAGAGTGACTCTTACCTCTTCGAACCGCACTTTCCTACTCAAGGTCGTCCAACCCCAACGGCCACTTTTAACAAGTTGTTCTATGTTATAGTTGCTATGATTAGTATAGTTCAAAGCTGAGCAATCTTCAGGCACTATTATCACTAAGATGATCAATATAATCCACATATTTGCTTTTTTTCTGGGGGATATGTAAAACGTTTTTCTTACAAGGATTGGAATACTATTAGGGAACTAGATATAATTTATCTGTGTATTTTAGTATGATTTATTCATTTTTTTTCTCAAGCAATGCATTGTTTTTTTTTAAAATTGTTTTTACTGTTAGAGGATCATTTTAATAGTGATTAAATTAACAGGTATCCACTTCTTTCTGCACTTATATGTGGTCTCCTGGATTAATATTAAGAGATTTTTTTACCATGTTGTGTATTTGCTTGCATTTATATTTTCATTTGTTTGTTTTCTACTGCACTTTGCATTTTTTTAAAGTCACTTTGTAAGATCTTGTAAATATAAAGGGTAAGTTTTTCAACTTTTATCCATAGGTATCCTAAAAAGCCATCATGTTAGTTTTCCAAATATAAGTTCATAGGGTATAAAATTTGTTGCTGTACGTACACTCATGTTACATGTAAAATCTGCAAATTTGGCCAAATCGTCTCAGTCATTATCAAGTCTTAGTGTAAGTTCTTATAAAGCCAGCTAAGGCGGTATGACTCTGTTACAGAGATCCGTTCATTTAAGGATAATATTCTGATGTAGTTAGATGATAGATTGTTAGAATTTTTATTAGTTGTTCCAATAAATTAGACATAAATGTAGCATGATCATAAAGTGCTTGATTTTAAATCTAATACAAGAACTAAAATAATGTACTTAGTCAAGTACACTGCATTATTGGCAAGTGTCAATCTTCATTTGGTGTCGTTCTTAATTGACGAGCGGTATTGATGAAAACTTCACTAAAGGCTTCAATATGTGTATCTGTAAGCACCACGTGTTCCCTTGTTTCTATTCGTTCAATTTTTTTCTCTTGACATTTGCTGCATTTACGAACAGAATTGAGAATATCATTTCTCATTCCAGGCCAATAAAATCGTTCTCTTATTTTTCGATAAGTTTGGCTAATTCCTTTATGTCCTCCAACAGGACTGTCATGTAGTGTTTGTATTATTTTATTACGTTCTTGAATTTTTGGAAAACCAACCTTCCCGTAAAAGATAATAATTTTTGTAGGTCTCTTGTCGTATGTTTTTAATAATGTTTTAGTAATTGGTTCGGGTTCCGATTTTCATGTGAGATTCCTTCTTCTTAAAATATAAAGCATTTTGATGTTTTGTCTTATAAATATTTTTAAAGAGATTTTAAAGCTTATAAAAATTTTTTTATTATAATCAGATCAGTGGAGGTTTCACTCATTATTATTATCGATATATTGTATCCTCCATAGGGTGTCACTAGTATTTAGCTTACTTCTGATTTTTTAAATTTAAAAAAATTAAAATCTAGTGCATTTACCGCTCTTAAGAGCTTTGAGACAGACGTGACTAGTTGGCTCTCCTTACTCATAAAATTTAATACATTGTCTCTTCTATATGTGATACAGCATCTTGTAGTGATAACGTTATTTATTAGTTTTGGTGTACTTTGAAAATGGTAAGTATTGCTACTACTATTGCTGGAACTGGATATGTTAGTTGCAAAGGTATAAGTCTAATAGCAGCATGAAGTCGGGTGCAGAACTTTAATTTAATTTTTCTTTTTTTATATCGTTCATTAATAGTATGTTATTTTTAAGCAAATTTTCTAAGGTTTCTTCGGTAAAAAGTTTCAAGTGTGATACTTTATTTTGTGTATCTGTGTCGGAGTACTCGAGCTATAATAGTAATTGACAATTTCTCGTTCATGGTATATTTTTGTAAAATTTGTAATAAAATTATATCATAATTATCAGGCTCTGGGTTATCTCCATCAGAGAATCTGGTTATAGAAAAAAAATCCTGTTTAGTTTTTTCTGGTTCGCTATTTTCTATAATCTTCCCTAATATTTTTTGTACACTCTTCTTAAATCTATCTTTCAGGTTCTGAACTCTTTCATAGGTAATTTTATTCTCACTTTCCTGATTCTTATTTTCTTTGATGTTAGTTTCATGATAAAATACGTCATCATCTATATTTTTACTCGATGAAATAGCTGTCACTACAACTTCCATGTCTGTGATTTTGTGTCAGATTCTGTGCCAATGGTTAAGTCTATTTCAGTTATTTTTGTCATAATCACCTTCTTCATGGATTGTAATCTGGTGGTTGTCTATTTTTCTCTGGAGATTTTTCAGCGTGCTCAAGTGATTCTCAGAAATCATACTTGATTGTCATGATGCACCGAGATTAATTACATTTCTGAGTACGACTAGTAATTGTGGCATTTTTTTCATTCCTAGCAGGATTTAAGTTTGTTTTGGCTATTCCTATATCCATATAACTATCGTGTAATGTCGAATGTCGGATATAGATAAAGCTAGAATCTTTCCAAATATTTTGAGTGACATTTCTTTATATACTTGGTCGAAATACGAATGATGTCTGTGACTGAGGAAACGTTTTTATTCGAGCAAATACCTGGCAAGTACCCGGAAAGTTTCCGCTAAGTGCCCGCTAAGTGCCCGGCAAGTACCCGCCAAATGGCTGGCAAGTGCCCACCAAGTACCCGCCAACTTCCCGTAACTGCCCGGTAAATACCTACCAAGTGCCCGCTAAGTGCCCGCCAAGTGCCTGGCAAGTACCCGCCAAGTGGCTGGCAAGTGCCCAACAAGTGCTCGGCAAGTACCAGCCAAGTACCCGTCAAGTGCACAGCAAGTACTCGCCAAGTACCTGGCAAGTACCCGCCAAGTAACCGCCAAGTGCCCGCTAAGTTCCTGTCAAATGCACAGCAAGTGCCCGCTAAGTGCCCGGCAAATACCCGCCAAGTGCCTGCTAAGTGCTCCGCAAGTGCCCGCTAAGTGCCCGCTAAGTGCCCGGCAAGTACCCGCCAAATGGCTGGCAAGTGCCCACCAAGTACCCGCCAAGTTCCCGTAACTGCCCGGCAAATACCTACCAAGTGCCTGTTAAGTGCTCGGCAAGTGCCTGCTTAGTGCCCAGCAAGTTCCCGCCAAGTGGCTGGTAAGTGCCCAACAAGTGCTCGGCAAGTACCAGCCAAGTACCCGTCAAGTATACAGCAAGTACCCGCCAAGTACCTGGCAAGTACCCGGCAAGTTCCCGCCAAGTGCCCAGGAAGTACCTGGAAAGTACCCGCCAAGTACCCACTAAGTTCCTGCCAAGTGCCTGCTAAGTGCCTGTCAAGTGCACAGCAAGTACCCGCCAAGTGCCTGGCAAGTACCCGGCAAGTGCCCGCCAAGTGCCTGCCAGGAGACGGCGGTTATACTCTCTACCCTGGGCCCTAGGTACCTAGGGGACGCTAGGTAATGTGGTCTTCGTGATCAGCTACCCATAAAACTCCCTGAAATTCTACGGATATCGATCGGTTTTCTGCAACTCCAGTAGACGGCGTTCAGACTCTCTACCCGGAGCTGCAGGTACCTTATCTTTACTATATAAATCGAGTTGTATAGTTATTACTAATTTATTTGAGGGGAACTTCTTAAGTTGGTTGATTTGAATACTTACACACTATGCTGTGGCATTGTAATATTACTAAGCATATGTACAATACGGCGAAGATATGGCGTACGTGTTTCATCGCAAATGTGGTTATGGTACGACTGACTCTACTATGTCATTATGATACGATATTTGGGGCATAATGGGCTTTTTCAATAAATCACTTGCTAAAGTCTATTAACATAAATACGAATGTTTAAGTGTATTTTGCCTTAAAATCAGACGAAAAACGTAATCAAAATAACCTGTTCATGATTCAGTCCATATTATTGAATATAATTTTTTTATTTTTGAAACAAGGCTTTCAATAATTTTCTCTTGAGTGCCAATGAAAAGAGCACCCTTGAATTACTCTAGAATAAATTATCCAATATGTCTTCATGTCTAACTTAATTTACAGTAGGCTTTTCAACTTCAACATGTCACTTTGTATATATGTATACTAGTGGGGCTGACTCCCCTCTGTACGCTCCGCGCGCCAACTCCCCACTAACAGATTGAGTAGACAAAATAACAACATTACTCGTGTAATTATCAATGCAGGCTGAGAATGAGTTTGCAACAGCAGAATACGCTACTCACAAAGAAGTTGATAAAACAAATAATAATATAAATATTAATTTTCCAATAGAATTTTGAAATATTCTCAGACAAAGTCTTTCACCACACGACTTGAAATTAAAAAAAAAATTCTATAGTAATGTTAATAAGAAATTGAAGTAAATCAGACGGTCTTTGTAACGGCACAAGATTAAAAGTAACAAAGTTATTCAAGTATAATACAGAAGCAGAAATAATAACGGGTGAAAAAAAGGAAGCAAAGTTTATAATACTAATATAACATTAAATACTGTCCAACATTGAATACATCTTCATTACCTTTTGTCTTCTA
>NW_019379791.1:86641-117344 GCF_000648655.2 Copidosoma floridanum | reverse complement strand
AAAAACCTACTTATATAAGACACTCATTTATTACTTTATTTCTAGAGGTAAAAATATTTTGTCAATGGCTTGGACAGGAATTGCATCTGTATTACTACCAAAAGGTATGACTAGTCATAGAACTTTTCGTTTACCTCTAGACTTAGATAATATTGAAAGTGTATTTTTAGAATTTGAAACTGAAAAAAAAAGTAAGGGAAGTTGATTTAGTAATATGGGACGAGGCTTCTATGATTCCGGAAAAAGCTTTAGAAATCGTTTATAGAACGTTGAGAGACTTGTGTAATACAAAACTTTGCTTTGGTGATAAATTAATAGTATTAGGGGGAGATTTTCGACAAATCCTTCCAGTTATAAAAAACGGTAATAGAACTATAATAATAGAACCTACATTCGAAATCTCAGACCTGCTTAGCGTGAAAAATTTGGCGTAAAAGCTCCACGGGAATTATACTTACAAGCCGGATAAATTTTGGATTAGCACCCCACCACCCTCCCTCAACTCCCTTGGCCCCCCCCCGCTCTATTTTGATGAGCCCCTGCACACCTCACTTAGCCTTCTCTTTCAATGAGGTAAAATTTCATAAGTTTTAACTATATTTTCATTGGGTTAAATTTTTGTTGAGCCCCCTCTGCCCTCATAATCTCATAACTTAATAATTAGATACCCCACTAAGCCTTGCTTATAATTAAAAGGAACTATCTTTAGCCTTTCATCAGCAGGATCTTTAAATGAAGTAAAATTATATTGGTGATCATGTCATTTTTAGTGAAATTACTTTTTTGAACTCCACACGAAAAAAAAATGTGTACCTTGAGAGTACAGGAGTTCGGCTTAAGAGAGTAAAAACACGCATTGAACGCATACAGTACAGCTGTCTGCTCACAGCTATCCCAACTTTGGACTCATACAGTTCAAAGCAATGCTGTACTATAGAGGTCTAGAGAGGGGTCTGTCTGAGCCCAGCGCTTGGAACGTGTACGTACCAACCTCTGAGCTGGAGCTATAATTATCGATATTATAGTTTCGGTATGTACATATATGTATGTAGTGATTATAGACGTGCTGTCTGGCAGACTGCATGTATATGTATATATAGCACGACCCGACTATAGGCATTCGNAATTTATAATATACGCCTTTCATTTATATTTATATTCTTTTATATTAATATTACATATCGTGAATGCATATCGTGTTCATCTATTGTACCAATTTCAGCATTAATTTAAAACAAAATAGATATGGACGTAAGTCTTCGTGGTTTCATCAGGCAAATGGGGGGGGGGCGGTGGGGGGTTTGTGTGGAATGCCCCACTGAGTTAACTATATAATATAGGAAGATATATATATGCTTCCAGTGTGACTGTGTGTTTGACGCATGCAAGTGCAATGAGCTCGCAATGTATGTTATAGGTATACTCCTGCCGACAAAACGACCAGTGTACAATACAATATGTGTGTTTTGCATAAATAAGTGCATTAAAGAATTTGCATCTGCCAGTAATCTGATGGACTTAGCACCGGTTTTCCTCAAGTATAGCTATTTGTTTTTTCGTTAATAGACTGCAGCTATGCATTTTAAGGAATAGGCTCTGCTACTTATACAAAGACTTATATTATCGGTTTTCGGGGCTGTTTTGCCCCGTGGTTGGTAAAGTGGAACCACAAGTAGCAGAAGTAGTTGAACTTGACTGCTATCTTTGCGTTGGTGAGTTTTCCTAATTTTTTTTTTAATTTTTGATTATTATTTTTTATTTTCCTACTTGAATACTGTTAAACAAAAATTTTCTATTTTTCAACAGATCTCGAAGGATATGTTGAATATCTGCTTTCGGATTCGCTTTGCCTCATAGTTGGTAAAGTGGAATTACAAGTAACAGAAGTAGCTGAAATTAACTACTATCCTTGCGTTAGCGAGTTTTTCTACTTTCTTCTACTTAAATAAGATAAAATAAAAAAACTTCTTTATTCATCAGACCTCAAAGATGTTAAATGTCTGCCTCTGGGACCATTTCGCCTTGTGGCTGCCGTACTGGTGGAGGATACATCTGGATGCATCTGCAATGTCTCCAATTTGTTCATGTATGGATGAATTGGATGTACTTGCAATAGCAGAACGGTGCATAACACCCGCAGAAGTATTAGAAGGATAGAATTACCTTTTTAAAAAAAATTGCTATTAGCGCGAAAAACATTATGGTGGTAGTTATTCGGTTTCCAAACAAATCTAAATCGTCTTAGACCTTTAATTGTGTTAGCTAACGGCTTAATAAAAATGATAAATGTGATCAAAAATGGTTTTTTGTGTTAAGAAAAAAACTGGAGAGTCGGACAAAAAAGTTGTACTGTTAAAAAAGATGCGCAATTTAAGATGAAAAAATTTAACTTTAGAAAATTGACCCAGCTGTTTTTTCGCAATTTGCCAAAAAGTGCTCTTTTGGACCATTTTTTTAAAAATCTGTAACTCAAATTTATTTGAATATTAAGCTTTGAAAATTGAATACAAGGTAGATTTTGTGCCCCTTAACATTTACACTAAATTTCAAGAATTTCAGTTGTTAGCTTTTTACAAACCGCTGCAAGAAGCAAAAAATGGTCCCTCCACAAAAAAAGTTGTACGTGGCTGGTTTTTCAACATATTGCCATTTTTCAAAGGGCATTGTACTTGTCAAGAGATATTCTACAATCTACCAAAATGTCGTTCCGTTCGACATTTCAAAAGTACGCAAAAAATCGATGTCAAAAACCGGCTATTTTCGGTGGATGTGGCGGTGCGTCAATCCACCGCTGTAGGCCATGCCCCCTCTCTGCATCATAGCTCCGGAGTTTGATGCCGCGCGCCGCATCCACCGAAAATAGCCGGTTTTTGACATCAATTTTTTGCTTACTTCTGAAATGTCGAACGGAACAACGTTTTGGTACGTTGTAGAATAACTCTCGATGAGTACAATGCCGTTTGAAAATGGCAATATGTTGAAAAACCAGCCACGTACAACTTTTTTTGTGGAGGGACCATTTTTTGCTTCTTGCAGCGGTTTGTGAATAGCTAACAACTGATATTCTTGAAATTTAGTGTAAATGTTAAGGGGCACAAGATCTACTTTGTATTCAATTTTCAAGGCTTAATATTCAAATAAATGTGAGTTATATATTTTTTAAAAAATGGTCCAAAAGAGCACTTTTTGGCGAATTGCGAAAAAACAGTTGGGCCAATTTTATCCCACTAAAGTTCATTTTTTTCATCTTAAAATTGCGCATCTTTTTTAACAGTAGAACTTTTTTGTCCGACTCTCCAGTTTTTTTCTAGACACAAAAAACCATTTTTTATCACATTTACCATTTTTTTGGGCTGTTAGCTAACACAATTTGGAGTCTTAAACTATTTACATTTGTTTGGAAACTAAATAACTACCACCATGATTTTTTTCGCACGAATAGCAATTTCTTTCAATTAACCATGCTTTTTTGCTAATTCTATCTTATTATTTGTAAGTCAATAGAAGTTATTGACGTAACAACGTCACCATCGGCTATTATCCACTTACTGCCAGCAGATATGTCTGAGTCAATACTAATCATTGATTTGGTATCAACAGATGTGTCTGACCCAACACCAATTATTGCTTTAGTACAGTCACTTACACCACCAGCACTCGACCATCCATTGATTCCAGGGATAGAGTTATAACCTTTGCCTCTTGTGATAAATGTAGACTCGTCACCTGAAGTGATCTATGAAGTAGCATGGATAAACAAAAGAAATAAGGTGACTAAAGTTCATGACCATCCTAAAAAGAAGGAATGTTGTGTACTCAACTTTAATGGATATTAAAACTTTTATAATTTTATCGTATTAAGAAATTTTTTGAAATGTAAATATTAAAGAAGAAATAAAGAAGTCATTTAAAAAGGTTTGGAAGCAGGAATCAAGACTTGAAATTCCAACTTTTTAAAGAAAACGCTAAGGGACAAGGAATAGTGTCAGTAACCCTTAACGAAACAGTTGCTAAAGAAGTCGAACATGCAAGACGGGTCAAAGTTACAGTCGTCTTCAGTCGTGTTAAGGGAAGGCTTGTTGTAACAAGATGCTTTTAATAACTGGGATATAGATATGTATCTCATGACTGCAAAAAAGAAGACTGATTAAAGCTGTGCTTCAGATGTGGAATCTCAAACCACAGAAAAAAAGACTGTAGTACGGCAGCACGGTGCAAGGGGGCACTTCTATTACCTAGAACTCATAATATACGCCTTTCATTTATATTTATATTCTTTTATTTATTATATTTTTTCTATTAATAAAATACACGAAATCCGTCTAATAGACAATTTAAGGGGGGACAATGAAAGGGTCCACATTTTTGAATAACTTTATACATATACACATATATTTCATTTTATTTCATGATAATTCCTATTTGAAACACGTCCTGACTTAAAACATGAAAATTCGAATTTGAACGCCGCGCGCGGGGAATATGCGTATAGTATGCTGAGCAAACGCTAGAGCGCGTTCACCAAAAGAATGGAAAAGCTTCTACACAAAAGGAGACAACGAAGGTATGAAAGGCGCCAACGCGCAAGGGAAATTGTTTCTTTTCCAGCGAACCTAGGACGCGGAGAGCCGGTGTCTACCCAGACCTGGAACTCTCCCGTGCACTGGTACTAACCGTGACGAGCACGAGTTGAGAGAGAGAGCGACCACGTAGTTGAGAGACTAGGGATAGTGACGGCGCTTCTTGGGTGAAATACTTGGATAGATTACTAGAGCATTGCTCTAGGTACCCAAGGCCCCGAGAAAGACCTAACCCTACGTGACTCTTTCAGGATAGGTATAGAGCCCAGGATTAGCACTCCGAGGCTGTATTACTCTCGGTGAAACCAACAGATCTCGAAGGATATGTTGAATATCTGCTTTCGGATTCGCTTTGCCTCATAGTTGGTAAAGTGGAATTACAAGTAACAGAAGTAGCTGAAAAATTCAACTTATCTTGAAATAATTCACAGCCTTTGAGATAAAATAGAAATTTTTCGGTTAGTAATTTAAAAATTGCGATGATTATTAAAATAAACATAAGTAAAGAACCTAGCGATTGAAAACAAAATTTCCTTATTAAAATAAAGGTGAATAAATTGAAGAAAAAGAATGATTGATTGTACTTATTTAAATAAACCTTTCCCTCCACAAATGATTGCGAGTCCCCTTTGTTAGAGTTTAAGAATAAAAACTAGAATCGTAGTTGTTAAGATATTGCATGAAATTGTTTTATATAAAAGAGAAAAGCTGAGAATTTTGTCTGTACCCAAAAAAGGGCAGAAATAAATTTATTTAGAAAGATAAAGTCATTAACTTTAAGGAATATTCAAAGAACGATAAAAATCAATAAAGTAATAATCAAAAACAATTGCTGTATATCGAGCAGGAATTAATTGATTATTCAACAGGTAAATTTTGAAACTCCATAATAATTATTTTAAATGTTTTTTTTATATATAATCGGCAATCCAAGCTACTTCGCTCTTTTACACAGGGCAACGAACCCGCCCTCCAACATATAAACACTAACATTGTTTGAGTGTTGGTTCCTAATCTTAGAGTTTCCTCGGTACAGATAATATTCTTAGCCGATTGTTACCACCGCCAATTAACCGGGGTTATACTCAAAGAAAGGGAGGTCGTAACGGGTGGTGGAAGATGGGTCATATGAGTGGTATTGGCAAGTGTATCTGTGTCTGTGAGGGCATAAGCCTTGAGCTTTTTGCTTCCATCGATGTGGATGCGCGGGCTAATGCTTCCTGTGCTCTGTGCTTGCTGCTTTTCACTTTTGCCATCGGTGCGCCCCAAATGCTTGAGGTGGGCCCACAAGAACTATCATCCATCGTGTATAAAAGTGATCGACGGTTACAATATTTTTTTGGGATACAGGCATTACATTCATACTAAGCCAACACAGGCATACTAGCAAGTTGTTTTGGGCGGTGGGTAGCAGGATCTTTCTTTCTCTGTTTCTCTCTCTCTCTTGCTAGCATAGGGGCCCTGGCAGTGGATGAAGCCAGACGATGAGATCCAAGCAATGCCAGGTAACCAGATCTGATATGGCTGCACGCCTCGTAAACAAAAAAGACGTGGTAGGCCCATTAATCTAGGCTTACTACCATTGAAGCTTACTACCGGTGCTGTTTGTGGAGTTGAAAGATTTTATTGTTACTTTAAAAAATAAAACAGAGACACTTAGTTAATTGATTTTGAAGGGAGGGAAATTAAATTCCACTAACTGGCCGTCAATGGCTAGTAGCTTATGGCTTGTGGCCTTTGATACTAAACCAGACATCGCACTGAAGCAACAAATTAAATTTTACAAACTCAATGCAAAAGATGTTAAAAAAAATTAATGGGTGAATTCCATTTGAAAATGTGAAAAATGTGAAAAAAATGGGAGAATTTAAATGAATTTCTAGTGGAGCACCAAGATTTTACACAAAACATGCGATCAAGATACATGTCAAGCCGAATGTAAAACATATCGCGTTTTCAGCGAGACAAGTGTCTTATGCATTAAGAGTTAAGGTAGAAAGATAAATGAAGTGACTGTTGACATACGGTCGTTTGGTTAAAGTGGACTCGAGCGAATAGGCAACTTCAGTTGTGCCGATATTGAAAAATAACGGTAATGTGAGACCATGCAAAGATTATAAGATTGTCATTAGTTCGAGTCTAAAAAGAAGATTCGAAGTGTTACAGAATAGTCGTACATTCTCTTAATTACATTTGTTGCACGCGTACGTTCAACTACCGATTGATAAAGAATTTTTAGATTTCCTAACAATAATAACGCATGAGGGGCTATTAAGGTACTCAAAACTGACCAAAGGCACAGCAATTGCTTCTGGAGAATTTCAATGAATAATAAATCAGTGCTTACAAGGTATACCGGAAACTATTGATTGTGTCGATAATATTTAAGTGACGAGAAAGTTGGATGAAGAATACTGGAAAAAATTACGAACAGTTTGTAAAAGATTTATTTAACGCGGCCTACGGGTAAATAAATTTAAATGAGAGTTTATGACAGATAGAATCGAAGTTCTAGGATTTATGATCAACGAGTGTGGATTGCATAAGGTCAAATTTCAGGTAATCGCTATGTATGAAGCACCTTGTACGAAAAACAAAAAGCAACTATTTTTTTCTGAGCCTGATTAACTTTTATGCTAGATTTTTGCGAAATAAATCAAAAAAATTAAGACCACTTTTCGAATCCGCAGCAAAAAACAAATTGTTTTAACAGAGCTATGCGCAAAGGCCGTTGCATAAATAAAACATGAGTTAGTATCTCTGAGAGTCCTAGCGCACTAAGACCCAAACGAGCAAATCATCCTAATATAAGGTGCTTTGCACTACGACCTCTCGGCGATATTAATCCATCACTATGGGGACGGAACCGAACAACCGATAGCATACACATCAAACCGCATTCTGAACAAGGAGCTTAATAGGGCAATCGATGATGAAGAGGCTAGTGAAATTGCAATGTATAGTTTGGATTGGAAAAATTTCATGATTTTGTTTCTGTCAGAAAAATAATTTTTAGACTAAATCACAAGCTCTTACTGACGATTTTTGGATCGAAACGAAAATTAACACGAGTGGTTTTGTTACGATTAAAAATTACGGAGTGTCGAGGGTAAATGCATTAAAGATAGGATTTGAAGAAAACTTACATCATCTACAATTAAAGTAGAGACGGTGGCCGGCGTTCAGAGAAAATTTGTAACCCAGTACGATGTTCTGCTCAATTAGTGCACAAGGTTCTTGACTTTAATTAAAACAAGGAAGGTATTATGATACATCGACAGACCGTGACACGTGGTGCTGTTACGCTAATGATACGTGACGTGAGTATGACCAACGTGGTGATGAGTAGAGCGCGTGAGTCCATATATGAGAGTAAGTAACAAAGACCTATGACTATAACACTCATTTCATCGTATTCCACCACTCTTGCTCCCGAACTTCTTGGTGATACCCACAGCCTATTATTTTATGAGACACACAGCACCAACGACACATACACCGCCAGGTAACTTTATCTGAAATTGATGTACGCCTCATAAACAAAAAAAGACTGATGGGCTGACTAATCCAGGATAACTACCACTGAGAAGTTGACATGGTGGCACCTTTCGGTGTATTGCTTACGCCAACCCGTTATCCGCTCCAGCCATAGCTTTGTATGCTTGTTTCTTGCCTCTTTGGGGCACATGTAGTATAATTACATAAACATTCACTCCACATAGATCACCATTTTTATACTTTGCACACAATGCCAGAGCAGTCTCTGCAGCTAGAACTGAGGGTAAGAGGCGACTTCCGATCGGCTCAAGCAAGTGACACCCATCTATGTCACAGGCCCCATGAATTTTAGAGGTGGGCAACAAAAATGTCTTAAATAGTCAGCAGGGTTTATTTAACTTAAGGTAGCCATTGCCAGATTAAGGTAGAACACCTAGCCTTTCAAGATTAGGTGGTAACGTAAGCCAGAAGCGTGACATGATCATTCTTAGTAACCAGACGCCAGAAGTTGAACTCGCCTCCATGGAAAGACATGTTGTAGAACTACGAATGAAATAAAATTAAAAGATCCAGTAAGTTTAATCTGTAAAAAAAGAGATTGACAAAGCGCTCGAAGCCGTCGACCAGAAGTATGGTGACACGGTGAAGTTAAGTAAGTAAAGGATAGCTCCAAAATTGTACTTGAACACCTTAAATCGACAGAAATTATGAGAGAGAACGTTCTCGGTACCGAAGAAATGCACTATTAATTCTGAAAAGAGTGCTTGAAATTCTTGTAAATCAGGGAAAATAGAAGGGATAATTTCTGACGGTACGTTCAGAGGAAAACGCCTGACTTTGCTCTTGAGAAAATAGAACTCGTCAAAAGAAATAGGAGTCCTTCAGACAGCCCAAAAAACCAAAAAATAGCTGCGTTCTCTGAGAAAAAGAGAACATGTGAAAATCAAGATGAAGAGATTTTCCCGAATAGCAAAAAATGCCTGAAAAATTATATGGAAACAACAGCGAAAATATTGGTAAAGGTGGGTGCAGAACAAACCTTCACTGATGTGCTTAAATCAATGAAGAGGAATTTTCACCCGGACGAGGTCGATGTTGCAACTGATGGTACAAACTGTTGTCACAACAAAAAAAAGTGACATGTCGATTAGAGTTAAAGAGGTGAAAGACTAGGCTGCGTTCTTTTAACAAGCAGAAACTTTAGTAGCAGGACAAGGAAAGGTAGTAGTAATAAACAAACACTGACGCTAAGAGTTCAAGATCTGGATGACATCGTCGAAGGAGAAGAGATTGAAGAGAATTCTCTAGAGACTCTGAAACAACAAAGTACGGAACTCAAAGTAGTAGATAAGCAGAAAATAATGGCAGAGTTAAAGTTGGCTTTATAAGCTACCAAATTTGAAGAAAAATGGCAGAAGAAGATTTTACAGATGCCTAGAATACGGACATGTCTCAGGTAACTGTAAAGAAGTTCATATGTCCAAGATATGCTATTGATTCAGAAACTCTCACTATCGAAAGAAAGAGTACCTTAACCACGGTAAAATATAGAGAATAGTTAGTCCCATGTAGGCATCATTTTTGTAAAATATTTGTGCTGTTCCATTTAAGATCCAACAGTTGGGACATGAGAGTTGGGGATCGTATATACAGGATGACATGTATCGGTGGTATTCCCCGGGAACAGCATGTAGAGCGATTTTTTCTGAATCGAACCCCATTGGAATTAATTTTTTAAGGCAAATAGCTTTTAAATGGGAGGCGATTGAAAATACGTTCCAAACTACCCCTAAATGGGGTTGAAAGGGTATGGCGCGCCCGCATGAACTCGCAACGTTACCACATTGTCATTGAGCTTATTTGGTAAGCAGTGAGAACTGTAAACATTGGTATATCCATGCGCGCACACACGAGCGTTTGCTATACTATACTGCTGGTAATTTAAAGGTTGAATGTTACTACAAGAATATTGTCTGCTCCTCATGCTGTCATGTTTTGAAGCCATGCATCAGATGTAATTGCATGAACATTTCAAGGATAACATGTCAAATCATGTAACAACAAGAGTGTAATGGGATAAACGTATAACCTACTAATAATCATAACAGTTATTAAAATCACATTGCAAATATTATGACGGTAACATTTTAAATGTAACAATTTCAGTTGAGTATTAGTATCCGTTTTTAAATACATATACAAATATTTTATTACAAACATAAGTTTTATGAGCTAATCAAGTAGAGACTAACAAAAATTTTAGGATAATTAGTAAAAGTGAACACACATCGTCATGTACATGTGTACTAATACATATTGATGCTTGTTTGTCAATCCACTTTCTGTCTTACTCACTCTCATCTTAATTATATTTTTAGTCTTATAATTAGTGCTATTTCGAATTAAATTTAAAGACCAAATCGGTAGGGACTATTCCGCTTTACACGATAGTATTTTTATTTTCATCCTATCTCTCACTATTTACAAGATATTATCGAAAAAATTTTATACGCTCTTTTGACGGTGTTGATGAATTTCAATTTTTCAACTGTTTTTCTTGTAATCCACGAGTTGTATTGCATGTAGCAATTGTAGTATCAAGAACGACCTTTAATATGTCACTTGTAAGGTTTAACGAATTTTAAGTCTACGTTTATGTTAGAATTGCAAGGTTCTAACAGATAAGAGAATATTGAATTAATAATTCATTAATATTCGCGCAGCTGGTAATACCGTGACCTGATTACGAAATAAAACAAGAAACAAAAAAACGGTATACGATGACAAATCAATAATCCACCAAGTGCATAAAAAGTACCTACCAAATGTCCGTCAAGTACACGCCAAGTGCCCGATAAATGGCCGCCAAGTGCCCGCCAAATATCCGCCAAGTGCCCAGCAAGTACCTGCAAAGTGCCCGCCACCTACCTGCCAAGTGCCCGGCAAGTACCTGCCAAGTATCCGCCAAGTGCCCGGAAAGTACCCGTTAAATCCCCACCAAGTGCCCGCTAAGTACCCGCCAAGTACCCGCCAAGTACCCGCCAAGTGCCCGGCAAGTACCAATCAAATGCCTGGCTAGTATCCGCCTAGTGCCCGCCACCTACCAGCCAAGTGCTTGGCAATTACCCGGCAAGTACCTGGCAAGTATCCGCCAAGTGCCCGGAAAGTACCCGCTAAGTACCTGCCAATTATCCACCAAGTGTGGTCCACACACAAAATCTCTCAAGTGACATATAAAAGGTCGTTCTTGATGCTATAATTGCTACATGCAATACAACTCGTGGATTACAAGAAAAACAGTTGAAAAATTGAAATTCATCAACACCGTCAAAAGAGCGTATAAAATTTTTTCGATAATATCTTGTAAATAGTGAGAGATAGGATGAAAATAAAAATACTATCGTGTAAAGCGGAATAGTTCCTACCGATTTGGTCTTCAAATTTAATTCGAAATAGCACTAATTATAAGTCTAAAAATATAATTAAGATGAGAGTGAGTAAGACAGAAAGTGCGTTGACAAACAAGCATCAATATGAATAGGTACACATGTACATGACGATGTGTGTTTACTGTTACTAATTATCTTAAAATTTGTGTTAGTCTCTACTTGATTAGCTCATAAAACTTATGTTTGTAATAAAATATTTGTATATGTATTTAAAAACGGATACTAATACACAACTGAAATTGTTACATTTAAAATGTTACCGTCATAATATTTGCAATGTAATTTTAATAACTGTTATGATTATTAGTAGGTTATACGTTTATCCCATTACACTTTTGTTGTTACATGATTTGACATGTTATCCTTGAAATAGTCATGCAATTACATCTGATGCATGGCTTCAAAACATGACAGAATGAGGAGCAGACAATATTTATCTTGTACTAAAAACCAACCTTCAAATTACCAGCAGTATAGTATAGCAAACGCTCGTGCGTGCGCGCATCGATATACCCATGTATACAGTTCTCACTGCTTACTAAATAAGCTTAATGACAATGTGGCAACGTTGCGAGTTCATGCGGGCGCGCCACACCCTTTCAACCCCATTTAGGGGTAGTTTGGAACGTATTTTCAATCGCCTCCCATTTAAAAGCTATTTGCCTTAAAAAATTAATTCCAATGGGGTTCGATTCAGAAAAAATCGCTCAACACGCTGTTCCCGGAGAATGCCACCGATACATTTCATCCTGTATAGTCAAACTAGCGAAAGTAATAGTGTGTCGTTAGCTTTCAAAAAATTATCCCCATGAAATATTATAATGTGCTATATCATAAAATATTTAAAATGGAATATATAAAAAGTAACTAAGAAACTATGTGAATAAACAAAATTTTATACAGAAGTTAACGTAGAATGATCGAGTAAATGGTTACTTTCCGTGGAAAACAATTTTGCCAGTTTCGTCTTCAATAGTGTTTTCATAAACCTCTTTCTGAGCAAAATGTTTATTACAAATATAACTTCTTCTTTTTAGAATTACTCCACAAGCCACTGAAGTGACCTTGCTCCACGATGTAAAAAGACTTATGCTATTTTTGGTGCACTAAATAATGGTAAGCCACTTTTACAGTCTTTTGCACAACATTTTTTGCCCATTTTTATTAATTTATATTCCAATCAATCAATACAAATATTTAAATAATTTTACAATTACATTTATATTATTTATTTCTTCCTTTTAAAGTGTTTGTAGGCTCCAGGCGCTCGTCTGCTTGATTATCCGCTCCTATGCGACACCTGGTACGAGAAAACGTAAATGGCACAATGTTTATAAAAACCTAGTGTGTATGAGGAAGGTGTTTTCTCTGCGTAACAGTAGAAAATGAGTCGCACACTACCGTTGTCCCTGCGATATGCATCAATGTATTTCCTCTTCCTCCACAAAAAAAAACTCTTACAACTACTATGACTACTTCGAGTGTTGCAGCTATAACTATCGGAAAAATGATTGTGAGACCCAAGCACGATGTGTCATCCACGAGACAGAAGACAAGAACCATAAAGCTGGCAGTGTTAGATGTCCGATATTCAGACGAGCGCCAAAAGAGACCGGAAAAAACCAGGTGTGGGTCTTGGGACCCCTGGCAGAAGTGAAACTTCCAACTCGAATGTTATTGAACTTGGTATAACAGAAACTAAGAATATTAGATTACACCTAATTCCAACAGATCTTTAAGAATCTAATATCGAAATAGTAAAAATTTGTTATTATTACGTATTCAAGCACGTGCGTGCATGAAATACATATAATTATACATACTGTTTCGTGGTTGCAGACATCCACCTTAGGCCTGCATGTTTAAAGAAAAGCTCATAAATGCTAGTTAGAAATTGATTTTATTTATTTTTAAAACAACAAGCCTTAAATCTTACATTATGACAGAAAGACAGTCTTTTCATTACTCTATCACAAGAGTCATCAATGACGCATGACTTCAACATGTAGTCGCATTTCAACAACATAAATTAAAGCGCTATCAGAGCAATAATGAAGAATTACTGATAAAAATAATAGACTTAAATCAGGTACGAACCTTATCTGACAACTATATCTACTTGACTTAGACAGACGCCGTGGATTATTAAACCCTAAGGTTGAAATGATTTCTTAATTTATAGCATCGAACTCGAGGATTAGGTCTGCAATAATACGGATATATGAACACAGCCCGTGACGAGAGGTTATGAGTATTAACATGCACACTATTGATTACCTCGTTACACTTGACCACGCGATCACCCTGTCGAGAGCGACCGGTCAACAACTAAGACTTTTATGCCACTCGGTGGCCTCTGTAAATTGTTGCGTGGTGGCTTCTCAGAAGTGCGTCACTAGATGCGTAAGTCGTGTGTAATTGACCACGCTTTTCGAAAGTGTGTGGCGATGATGCACTTTTCGGAGGTAACGGCGTGCCGTTGCACTTCTCGAAATGTGAAATGTCATTCGATTTTGTGGGGCTGCCTTTAAATAGCTGACACACCATGAGCGCATGTGAGGCAATGTCTGATCGAAAGACTCGATTTAGCGAGTCATAATAAGACTTTGTGTGGAATCGTAACGACTTCTTACCAAGCTTGATCGACATCTGAAGTCCGCCCTCGTGCTCCACCCCCCATGATTCACCTCTTACCGAAACACCAGCCTTCCTTTCTCAATCCTTTTCTGCCTTGTCCTGTGCCACCTCTCGTCCCAGCCACCTGACTACTCCTGTTTGCGCCCGTTCGCAGGCCAACCACCTAGCCTTTACTCACTTGTACACACACGCTCACGCATATAGGCACCTTGACACGAGCCCGTCCGCCTTCGTTTTTGCAACGCAACACATACCACTTGTGTTACACTTGATTCGTGCATTCTATGTTTTTCCATGTTTGGTATAATATATAAATTAATACATGTACTAATTGTTGGTCATGTAATGCAGAACGTAACAAAAATTTTCATCATACTGACCCGAAAAAAGTTAATTACTACACGTACATTTTATATGACATTATATATGTAAAATCAATTCTTGTTGGAAGCATTGCATTCAACAAATAAAATTTTTTAAATTTTGGCTAGCATAAAAGTAAAATAATCTACTTTACCTGATTGAGATTAAGAAAAACAATAGACATATATAGCTATTTTTTATTGTACAGTTGTAATTTTTCATTCAATTCGTTTTCTATGATTATTTATAATTTAATGTAGAAATTTAGCCAAGCTTATAACTAATTACTACTAATCTCAAAATTAATAATAAGAATATAGGTTTTTGTCACATAACAATTATCATGTACAATATATGATAGAGAACATAAAATAAATCAATTTATAGCTGGGATATGTAAAATGTAGCTTTGCTTTTGAGGTATGACTTATTATTTTTAAAATTATTACGATTGTTTGTATGAATCCGTGTAACATATGATTTTGCGTCTCAATAATTGCATCTCAATCGGATGGATCAAGTGCAGCGGTTGAGTCGTAGTGTAGAAACATACATACATATAATATATGTATATATAGGTATAGTAGCAGCGTAAGGGAAAGAGAGCGCGTTGCGTACATGAGAGAGACAGAAAGAAAGAGCGAAAGAGAGAGAGAGAAGAAGAAGATAGAGAGAGAAAGAGAGAGAGGAAGATAGAGAGGAAGATAGAGTGAGAAATATAGAGAGAGAGAAAGATGGAGCGGTAGACAGTAGAGTTGCGTGCACTGCACGAGAGAGGGACGGAGTGGAAGGGAGTGTGTAAGAGAGGAGATGGAGGACAGGGCTTGGGCCGTGGGGTGGGTGGCTTTACTTTTTCATAATGTAATCCCCTTCATGTGGCTGTTCATGGCCCAACATAAAAAGTTGAACTTTAAAAAGGATCAAGTAGGACGCAAGTCAAAAGGCAAGGCTTCTTAGAGGTGTAAACGCTAATTTTGGCGAGCTTGTTTGCGAATGCTTCTAGGTATAATGCTTATGCTGTTCCAGGTTGGAACTAGAGCCAAACAGCATGGGGAGGGGGGCTCAGTGGGTATTTCCGGTCTAGTTAAAAAAACTTACAGAGTCTCATAATACCGTAGTCCATGTGATGTGCATTAAGCCGCTTTTCCTTCTACCAAAAAAAAATTACTACCACTTGTACTATACAATGGGTGTGACTATGGTAAAGTAAACTAATATAACCTTACCCAGCTTCTCTTGAATAATAGGCAGTTTAGCCAGGTAAAGCTAGCAAATCCGGTACATAAGATTGTGGAACTTAGAGAATGTTTTTTGTTATATAATACTAATACAAATAACATATCAAGTTTGAGCACCGATCCAAATAGGGGAAGATGGTTAAAAAAATGGCAATAATCGTCTAAGTTAATTTTTTGTGATTTACAGAAAAACTGTGCATTTGACAAATAAAGTTTAATAAAATAAAAAATGCGTATTAAAAATATGTAATTGAGTTTTTTTAAGCTCTGATTGGTCCAGTTGTTTTTTAGTAAATTCCAGAAAACCACTTTTTTGTGACATTTTTTTCAAAATTTAACATTTTTTGTTCCGTTGCATGTAAAGACTTAAATCTAACTCGGGATATGTGTTTTATAGGCTTCAATACCCATACAAAATTTTAGCAAGATCGATGTTATACTTTTTGAGAAACTTTGGCAAAACCGAAAAATGGCCATAAAAAAGTCGTGGGCCAACGTAGACCAATTTTTTAAATGTGTTTTTGTTAATTGAAAGTTGATCTACAACACCCTGCAATACTGTACTATTTTACTTAGCCAAAGTGTAAAAAAAATTAATTCAAAAAATTGGAGCTTCCACAGTCCGCTGGTGGGGGGCCGTCAAGCTCGAATCACGGCTATATGGAAAATTACGCAAAATTTTGACTAAAACATTTTTTAATTTTTTTACGTTTAGAAACAAAAAAAGCAATTGTTATAATTATTATTATATATATAGCCTTATAACTCAATTATTCTTCGTTTCTGATTTATTTTGAAATTTCTAAAATGCTGAATTTCAAAAACAGTGTATTATTACTGTTGTTATTTGTGTGCATGTGAGGCGTATGCTTAACTGTTAGTAAATATACGATTGTATCATCATTGTAGTTTTCTTTTTCGTTCTAAAATGTACAGAAATCAGAAAAAAAATTTTTGGATTAGCGTTGAAACCTAATATGTCATTTCTATTGTTATTATCTAACAAAAGAGTTTAAAAGGGAAGTTCACAATTTAAGGTTTTGTAGGCCATGAATCAGCTAATTTTACCTGACTTGTTTAGTACATATCTTTACCAAACGGCGTTTAGACTAACACTTGTTTATGGTAACCATCCTAAGATAAAGAACCCAGCATAACACACTTATATTTAGTGTGGGCAGTAGCGTGAGCAGTGGCAGTAGTTAGAGGGTCGCATAGGTAGGGTAGTTATGCTTTAAAACATCGTCGATGTCATGTTGAGTCACATCGCCGCTTAGAGGGCTGTTGTTAGGTTTGTTTAGACAGTCCTTAGGAATAAAAAAAGATAAAAAGTCTAGTTTACTTTGTAAAAAAATCATGTGATCGTGCACTGCCCTGAGTATTCCTACTTATTACTATGGATAAGCAGCTAGCAAGATAAGATGATTTCAAAATTTGCAACCAATGGGGAAAGCTAGACACGGATGGTAATTCTTTGGGACCCTGAGTCTGACCTGGAAAATAACCTAGGTGTGCGTTAACGTGTTTTTTCGACTGAACCACAAAAAGCGTTTATTTTTGCTACGTCTTGTGAAGACTTATTTCTTCTGTAATGTACTGTATTTAAGCTTAATTACTCTAAACTTACGCTTTACTAGATTCTGCGTCTTTTCTGAAGTGCACGTGCAGAGTTTATTTCAAATTTTTATTTCTTACTAGATTTATTTAAGTATGATCCATACGTATATTTTTATAACGTTCATTAACATGCGTTGTTCTTTATGTTTTTCAGAGTGGTGTTCCTAGAACTGGTTATCATGGAATTGTTACTTTTTACCTTAATCATAGAAGAATTTTTCTGGCACCACGTGTTCAATGGACTAAGTATGATTTAGCATGGAGTTGATGATGTACATATGGTTCATTCAAATATTTCAGTTGGTCCTTTTTTCTCTGCATCTGATTTTGTAAACAGGTCCTTACAAATGTCTAGAATTACTTCATGTTATTACATGTATATATATACTTATATATATGTACATATGTTCGTATATATTTTCTAATGAAAACACTTCTTTTTATACATACGTATAAATGCATACAAAAAATATAGTTTCCACATACGTATAAAAAAAGCGTGTTCATGAGAAAATATACACGAACATCGGAAAAAAGAAATGTATTTGATAGGCAGCCAGATATTCAAACATTGCGTATTAATTATTTGAGAGGACGAAACAATGTACAGATAAGTAACAAATGCTGACATAACACTGTAAAAATAGTGAGAAGTTATAATTCATCACTCCAAATCCTATTTTGATAACAGTCTAATTGAATAAAAAGATTTTTTGCTATTACTCTACCACTGAATTATTATAAGTGAATTTTGTTTATTACCAAAAACCAATTCCTCCAGTGGATATTTTTTTAAATATTTAGCATCTGAAAAAAAAGTATATTTACAATAGGTTAAGGTCGAAATAGTTTGTGTATATATTGGAGTATTGCATCGAATGTAAGGTTTTTTAAAGAAAACTTATTTATGTTTTTTTTTCGCATGTCATATCGTTCTTAAACACGTTTAGTAGAAAAAATTTAGAAAAAATATAGAAAAAGTTCTTAATAAAATTTGTAGAAATATACATGTACTTGTATACATTTATATTATTTGTAAGGTTTCAAATAAAACATCCTAATAAGCTTAGTGTAAAATGTGTTAAATTTTACAATTAATTATATGATTGGATACATTAAAGACAATGTGTTTTATTTACTTTACCTGTCAACACATACATATAATTGTGTTAATGTATAAACATACAGTGTTGAAGCTTAGTCTCACTACATTCGTGAATTTTTGTGATAACTTCTGTGTTAATGACTGTGTTAAATACTCTAATTTATTTGACACCTGTTATACTAATAAGAACAATAGTTTGTACTTATGATGTACTAATTATAACTTCTTTGCATCGTTGTTTTTAAGCTTTTATCTCCTATGGCGTTTTTTATGAATTTTTGAGGAACAAGGTCCAAGATACAAATATGTTATTATTATTATTGTTACCATTTTTTTAAGAATGTTAGTATCTAATAATCAGTTCTGCTTAATACACGCCTGATACATTTGATGGGTATCTTAGTCAATAACGCAAATTTTGAGAAATTATACTGATTCAAAAATATTACAAATAAGTAACATTGTCGTGCTATAGCTGCTGTGGGCTGCCATTATGTTTGCGTGATCTTGCTGCTGTGGAACGCTCAGACTCCGTTGAGCTACGTGCTGCCATTGAGACTGTTGCTGTTACCCGTCTCCAGAACTGACGCTGGATTCACTTCTTTGACACCCCTTGTCAACTATGTTACAACGGCTAATGTTTGTATCCTTCATCGGAAGTCAATTCCACCGAAATTATGTAACTAAGGTAGTTACTAGTATTGGGATTTCATTAACTGTGTAAATGTTTCTGCGAATTTGTTAATTTTTTGCAAAACACTGTCAATACAGCAGTAAAATAAATCAGTAGGGTTACCGCTATCTTATTTTCTCGTTGAGATTGCTCAACTTCGTTGTTTCAGTTGATACGACTACCTAAATTACTGTAGTGTATTAATTTCATTAATACCCTTGTAAACCGGAGATGCGAATTAGTTCAATAGGCATTGAATAAACAAATTGAAGATTTAGTCAATCTTGAGTAGATTTAGTTAATTTGTGAAGTAATATCAAATAGCGAGGATAATTTTAGCTGGTCTGATAGTTCACTAGTCTTGCCCTTCCTAATTGATCATAGATGGATATATAGAACTTAGCTAAACTTTTTTTTTAATTAAAAAATATTTACACTAATCTTAGAAAATTAGGACAGGCAAAAATGACCAAAGGTCAATCATTATCTAGAATACAGTCAAGGACTTATTTGAACAATTTAAAGAGGTCAATGAAAGTATTCTGCAGTTAGAAACCGTGGCCTATAACCATAATTATTTTAAGGATACTGTTTTTGATAATGGTCAGGATCAATACTATTCAGTTGTAGGAGATTTTGAAGATTTTTTTCTACCGTTAAATACGGGCCCCATTAATCAAAATGATTTATAAGCAGTCCATAATCAAAACAATTTCTTAAATTACTATTCGTTACCTTCGGTTAACATTCCGATTTTCTCCTCAACTTAGAAGCTTGAAAAAATTTCAGTAACGTATTAAAAGCTTTAGCTTATAGGAAAGCAAAACTACCTGTTTTTATCAAGTTCCAACATTCGCCCACCCATGTATCTGTTGACGCACCCCATCTAATAAAAAACATCCCATTACCAGAAGAAAATTATTCTCAAGCGTGGCACACTTTAGTATGATTTTTTGACGATAGATGCCGTCTTGTTACTTCCTATACTAATACTATAGTGAATTATCAAGCAACGAAGAATAGATTTTCAATTGAACTTAAACGTGTTGCAATGAAAACTACAAGGCCTTTCGACTCTTTGATTACTTTAGGTACAAGAAAAGGGGATGAAGGTGTTTTCTTATCAATAATTTGTAGTAAATTTAATTTCTTCGCAAATAAAGATTGGCAAAGACATTCTTGGAAGCTCCATCGATCCTTCTATCTTCTAACAGTTAAGAAATTTTATTTTAGCCTTAATTATAACTGTTGAAGCTTCTAGTGAGAGATCCGCGTCTAACAGCGATTCTGACAACTCTAAGAACAAACTGACTAAGTTTTTGTATGTTCATCAGAAAACTATTGTTCAAAAAGAGCCCAGCGTCAAATATCTTTTGTGCAATCAGAATCATTGACTGCAAGTCTGTGATGTTTTTAAAGATAAAACATAGGTGAATAATAAACGGTTTATCAATGACAACTAACGTTGCGTTAGTTGTTTTGGTAAACACAAATGAAAAAAGTGTAACTCAAAATACGCATGTTCTATTTGTCATAAGAAACATTATACACTATTGCATGATAATGATCTTATCACAACTTAATCTAATACAGCCGGTAAGGTTCAAAACCCCCAAGATTTTAATAGGAAATCTGACAAAAATTTGAAGCCTAGTTAAAACTATGAAGTCCAGAGAGGTTCTTGCCATTGTAACACACTCAAAGGTCTCAGTCTCTCTCGAATACCTAGTATTATTTTGCCCACAGCTATTATTTATGTTTTAGATTCTTTCAGTACTTGCCTTGCAGTGAGCATTCTTGTATACGAGGGTTCTAAGTGTTTTTTAATTTCCAAATCTCTCTGTGATCTTTTGCGTTAAAAAAAGCAGGCTATTGACGCTTGAACCTCTGGTGCTGAAATCAAGTTTTAAGTTCTATGAAAACTGCAGTCATATTTCAACCACGTTTTAACTCCAACTTTAGCCTTAAATTAGAGGCTCTAATCGTACCCCAAATTTCTTCGTATAAACCTCTTTGCAAGGATCTGGTAGATTTGAGTTTTTTAAATTAACTGCAGTTGGCTAAGCTTACCTGTGATAGCCTCGGCACAATGTATGTATTGCTTGATGCATCGGTTCATACGATTATAATTAATAATGCTGTTCGTAAAGGATTACCTACTCAGCCTATGGCAGTTTTAACTGAGTTAGGATGGCTATTGTTTGGCCCTGCAAGCAGTCAAGCTGATACTGTATCCCAAACCGTAGTTTTACATATTGTAGAGTTACCTCAGTTACTAGATCTTGTTCGAAAATTTTGGCTCCAAAAGAATCTTTGGTTAGTACGTTAAGTGCTAATGATCTAAAATGTGAGTAACATTTCATTGATACACATTATCGTCAACCCAATGGTCGATTTGTTGTAAGCTAACCGTTCAAATTTGACCACCTCGATCGAACTGACTTACATCGAAAGTCTTTTCATTCGGTGTCTTTGTTGTATTTAAGCACCTTAAGAATAAATTTCTAACAGGTCATAATTTTTACACTGCCTATGAGCCATTTATAAATAACTATAAACTCTTGGACATATGAGACAGTTAGCTGGCTCGAATCTTGGAGTTTGTCACTTAACTTATCATGAAGCTAAAAAAATTGATGCTACTACTGCTAAACTACGTGTAGTATTTAATAGATCTTCCAAAGGTCCTAATACAAGTTCTCTGGATTTCTTACTTCATTCAGACCCCAATTTGTTGACAAATTTGTATGGAATTATTTTGAAATGGCAATTTCATGAATTTCTCTTCACTGCAGAGTTTGAGAAAATCTTTCACCGAATTCTTATCGATCCAAATTGATGCAGAACACTTAATGTCGCATTCTGAGGCTGCTTGTATTATTTTAGATGAATTTTATGTCGATGATTATCTTTCTTGGTGGTTTCCCACTTAAAAAGTGGTCGGAAGTTTCTCCTGCAGTTTTGACAGATACCCCAAAGAAACTTTATGTTAATAGAACTAAGAAGTTTGTAGATGATGGTGAGGTCATCATTATCTTTGAGTTACACTGGAATCGAAACAACGACAATTTTCTTTTTCAAAACAATATTAGCTCACCCCGTCAGTGTTGGACATACCGACCCCTAAAGACTCAGCTCGTGAAAATATTTAATCCCTTAGAACGGTTTTTTCCAGTTATAATCATCGCTAAAAATTTTTTCGGATTCCTTTGGTTGCTTTAAATATCATGGGATGACCATTTGCCAAACTCTGTTGCCACTGCTTGAACGAAATTGGTCAAATGAGATACTTCAATTAAATAAAATCTGTTTATCCTGCTGGAATCACTACACACCTCGTTATCAATCATTTGAGATCCATGGCTTTGCAGACGTTTCCAAATCAGTTTCCACAGCAGTGGTGTATGTTCGAATAGTCAAAGATACACGTGACTCTCCAATTAGCTAAAACGGAGGCCAGCTCCAAAAAAAAGTTTAGTATTTCATGGCTAGAACTTTGTGTAGCTCAGCTTTTAGCAAAAACAGTGAATCTCTTCCTCAGTTATTGTCCAATTTAAGATGTACCTGTTCATCCTTGAACTGATTTCTTAAATGTCCTTTATTGGCTCCACTCACCACCTTCGAAGTGGCCTACTTTCGTTTTCGATCGGTGTGCAAATATCCTGCGATTAACTCTAAAAGCTAGCTGGCATCACGTAAGGTTGAAGAATAACCCATTAGACATGGATTCACGTAGCATTTTACCGAGCCAATCAATGGAACAAAAATTATGGTTTAGTGGATTAGAAATTTTGCATGAGTTGAATCCGGAGTACCCAAGGTTTCAAGTTCAAGCATTCGATACCGACCATATTTTGTCATTGAATACTAAAAAAATGAACAAAACAAAATAAAATAAATAAATAAAATACTTATGTCGGTAAATTTAACTAATTCGAAGGATGACTTTAGTAAATTACTTATTGACCTTCTGCAGTGACGTTATGGCTTGCGTTTTGTATACTGATCTCTAAAAAGGATTGAAGGTAAAAATTTGAGCGCTATTTTGGAAAGTTTTTTGTTTATTAATGTTTCTTTATTTGTGGATCATCGATCTATTGATCTTGTTACTAATGAGCAAGAGATCGCTCATTTGTTGTTAATTTTTCTGCCTTTGTCCAGTTAGTTGCATAAGTTAGCTCCTTTTCTTTCTAACGAACTCTTGCAAGGCATTGTAAAGGTCTGTATTGTCATGTTCGTGTGTATGGTTACAAAAGCTATTCACTTGAAGGTTGAAGAAGATTATACAATTGAATCATTTATTGCTGTATTTTTGCAATTTGTTTCTTGCAGAGGTCAGTTTACCGATCTCTATAGCGATCAAGGTATCAATTTCATAAGAGCAGATTTGTAAGTAAGGAGAATAAGGCAAACACAAGGTCAATCTAGCTTTCTTGAAAATAACTTTGCTAACGTAAGCAGCTAGTGGTACTTTAACCCGCTTTCTGCACCTCATTTTAGCGGTCTTTGGGAGGCAGCTGTCAAATCAGCTAACCACCACATCAAACGCGTTGTTGGTGATCAGTTACTCACTGAGGTCGAGTTTTGAACGCATTTTTCGTAGAATTAAGTCTTGCCTCAACTCTCAACCTCTTTCCCTTTTGACTGATACTGCTTATGACTCTGGCACATTTCTTAACATCATAATCTTCACTTTCTGTTCCTGAGCCCGATGTTACTTATGAAAAGTTATCTTTATTATGACGCTGGAAACTTATATTTCAAACAGTACACAGTTTTTGGAAAAGTTGATCACTAGAGTACCATGCCAAACTGCAAACTTGATTGAAATGGACGTTGCCTCATTATTCTCTGGGAGTAGGAGATATTGGACTAACTAAAAAGAAACTAACATCACATGGTGAATGGCCCTTTGGTACAATTTCTGAAGTTTTTTAAGATCCTAAGTCCCTAGTGAGAGTAGTGAAGGTTAGGAGTAGTTCTACTACTTTAATCGTAACCTTTTGTTTAGAAACACAATATTAATTACTTATTGACATATTGATTTTGAGAAATTGTTAGAGAATTTCCGCCTTTTTCTTGTTGTGGCTGTTAATTAATTAGTTATCTAATTTTTTCGAATAAACAAAATTAAAAATTCTTTTTATAAGTTATTTAATGTACCAAATTGATTTTTTTTTTTTGTTTAATTAACTTTACAATTTTATGATACAATTTACTGAACTGAGTATTATCTAAATTATCTCATGTAAGGTTATTATCACGTAAGATCACAATAGCATCTACAATCTCAGTTTATTTAGAATAGTAGTTTTTTAAGGTAGTTACTGAACCTTAAGCCGAAAGTATAATTGTGATAAAATTTGTAAATTTATTTGTGCTGGGATAAACGATCCCTCTTGATATCCTTTACAGATATTTAAATAACGACCCTGCATGAATTTGGCAATATTTTAATGTGCATTGGCACTAACTGCTGTATATAAACTTGGGGGTATGTTCAGTATTCAATTTAACGTACAACAGCCTGATGCTATTAAACTCAAATACTTGCACGTTAGTAACTGTTCAGTGGTTTTGCGACCAATCGCGTACATCTAATGGCCTTGTATGGCTACCAATTACTGCACGCTTTTGCCCACTACCTGAGCCGCCTCGTACGCATCAAACAGTATGCACCAATTGATTGTAAAACTAACACCCGTTAGTTTGACGAGCTAATAATACACATGTTTTTTTGGGTTAATACATGTAACTTTTGGAAACTAAATCTTAACCCTAGCTCTCTAAGCATTAAAGTGGATCCATTGTTGGCTCTTGTCAATCTTTAAAACTGTACTGTGCTAAATCTAGTATTATGATTTACATTATTTACCTTTGTTTAAGAATTCACATATTTACTTATTTTCAATGTAAGTATTAGTGTCACTAATTCATCTTGGCCTTTTTTTCGACTCGCGCTTCCTTTCCCGGCTTATCACTCATTATGTATACAATTCACTCATCAATTCATTCTTTATTACTGTTTCAGAATTTTTGCGAGCCAATCACTTACGCTGGATTGGAGACCTATTAATGACATAGTCTTTAAATCATTAGACAACAGTGCGCAATACTCACATGATAAATTTTTTTTCTAGAAGTGAGAGTCAAGTGAGTAAGGTTTGGATCTTAAATTGGTAAGCTCATGTTGCCCAATCCTCTAGGCTAAAAGTACCATAACCTGAATCACTATGCTACCTTAACTGCAAAAACAATCATTTTACTTGATACCTAGAAATGCGACAGTAAAGTACAAAAATATAATTTATTTGGCTTTTATTAAGATTAAAAGTAATGAAATTAAATTTGAATACGGGAAAATTTTTTTTTTAAGAATACTTTAAACCATCTACTAAGCTTATGAAAAATGATCTAATAGCGCAAAACTATAAATATTTAATTCAAATTACCAAAATGGAAAAAAATTTCTAATTATAAGCCAGTTTTTTAAAGACTATGTTGTTAATCTTCCTCCACTTAGGATTATTAGAATCCCAAATATAAAAAGTGGTATGACGGTTAAATGAAGTATAAGAAATTTTGTTACGTGAAACAGGATGTATGCCGTGTATGATTATAGGTATTCTATTGCAGACAAAGCTCATGGAATGACCAAATAAAGAGAGGGAGAAATTAAGATGAAAAGAGAGAAATTCTGATAAGCAAAAAGTTTCATAACGACTGGTATGACCTTCCAGACGGACAACTGTATCGTCGTATACTTCCTATCTCATCACCGCTAAGATTACCTGAGCCCGTTATGATGCATACAGTTATGATTTTTTCGCATGTAGTCAATAATACTCTGTGAATCCAGATACGTGACATAATTCACACACTTTTTACTTTACACAGTTTTTGCTGCTTTTTTTATTGTACATTATTACATTTCATGTATTTTAATAATCAAAGTATTTAATCGATAGCATAATACACTTCATTACGATTAGTCATGCGTAATACTACTGCCTGCTGACTATGCATAGACTACGAAGCTATGGCTGTTGTTACAGCCCATAGTTTTTCATGACAGTGAAAAATCGAATTGATTGGTCACGAGAATTTTACTAACACTAGTTCTCCAAAGGTACTAACGGTTTTATGAACAATGCATGGATCGCTGGGATACACTGATTGGTGGTTCGATCCACCACCACCATGCCATTGCGCCTGCTCAATTTTATTCTTTGCGTACAAGTTGATTCTTCAATTTTATTTAAAATCTGAGTAATTAATCTTTTTTCATTAACTGATATGCCAGGATTGAATAACAAGGAGCTGGTTAACTTTTGTCACGTACGATATCATATCTACACGTACGTGCGCCTCCTCTTTTTGGGGCCCACTAAAGACAATTGTAGCGGAAGAAAGCAGATAGGATGCTGAAGGGAGCGGGGTCTCTGGCTGGAACCGGCAAAGACGAAGGTTGTATACACGTGACGCGCTCTTCTATAGTTTTTGCATAAATAAAGACGTTGATATGAGTTTCTTGACTATTTACTTTGTGCGCACCCCAAGACCATAAAATCCCATGCAACAGTTTTGGTGTCAGAAGTGGGAGGGTCTTTGCGATTAAATAAAATTAAAATTTTTTTTTTGTTTTTATCGACGGTAAAGTATCAACTCTCGCGATTTTTGGGAAATACACATAGTGTCGTGCCACGAAGTAAACAAAGAACTGCTACAAGAGGAATCAGCGAAATAAGGAGGGACCAGAATAGCAATATATAAACACATGTGTTTATAATAAAGCCTGAAGAGGTCGACACTCCAGTCGACGAAACGTTGCTGTATTAAATAAAGAAAACGCGTTGTGTGTTTTTTATTTCAAAGTTTGACCCAAAATATCAACTAGTAAATTATTAAATTGAAGTAAAGCGGGCTTGTCGTCGTGAAATAGGAACGCAACGAATCGTACACAAATTTATTTACAAGTGTTTAAGTGCCATATACAGGCAGAAAATAAAGAAAAACAAAAAAAAGTAATAAAGAATCTACAATTGAAAACTTTGACGAAGCGCAAAGTGACGTAATGAGTGTTAGGGAGGACGATATTCTCTTGTATTCAGAAAACGAGTCAGAGTCAGAAATACTGACCGTATTTTTGGAGCACAGCCCCAAAACTCAAATGGAATGGGAAAAAATGGGCAAGAAACAGCATATGCTAATGTTTAAATTCTCTAAAAAAATTAAACCAGGGGTAATTAGGGAGAAAGTCTCACAAACAACGTCATGCATAATGGGGGTGGGTGCAGAATATTGAAACACCGTAAGAAACGACGCGGCAAATATGTTACACTTAAGAAATGCAGATTATACAGCCGAAAATGGGATGAGTGAAATTTCGAGGGACGTAAACTTGCACTCGAAAGATAGGTTCAACAGTAAAGATGCACAGGATACGCTTCAACATGCGTTTGGACAGCAATGTGCGCCACAGTTTTCAGAGGAAAGACAACAACACAACAAACACAAAATTGTAGGGAATTAGTACTTGGCCATAAAACAATTGGGGCTTAACGTCAAGGACGTCGGAAGAGGTAAGAACGTATGTGGGGTAGCAAACGGGAATCCCAAGTTTTTCAGTCGCGAGGATGCATGATGCTGGACCCAGCTACGAACCTACAGGCCCAATAAATGAAAGGGTGAGAGGCCAATTGAAAGCACTGTCATCTGACTGGCCGTTTCGAGATAATAACATGAACGGGGAATACATTTGGCGAGAGCAGCAACATCAAGCGCAGCCAAATCCAACTTACGTAAATCCCATCATGAGTCAACAGCGAGCGGAAAACTCGTATCCTGTCGCCATGCACTATAGTGCGCTGTTCCATGTCAATAGCACGTCGAGTTGCATCCCGATATTTAATGGAGATTCAATAAACTTTTTGTTTTTTGAACAGATGGTGAGGACAGCAAATCTAGCAGTCCCGCCGCAATACGAAAAATACTTCAGAGGTACACTAGATGGTAAACTTAGGGGGATGGTGGCAGATCAATTTTGCACCCGCAAAATCTTTTATCGCTGTTTAATACCGTAGTCGCTTTTTTACTTGCTCCATCATGGCGATTCGGTAGCATAGAAGGCATTGATACACAGCTAGCCCAGCTTAAGTCACTGATTCAGCTGAACAGCGAGTCATTTATTCAGTACTGCAGCTGGGTGCAACGGCTGCATAATATAATAATGATGAGTCATGATGCCAACCCACAGCTATCCCAAATTCAGAAAACTGCTCTAAAGCAATTCGCAGACAGTCAGCGAAACAGTTTATCTATGGGTTGAAAGCGCCATACAGTTGAAACGTGGCCGGGGTCAAACCTATAACACTGGAGGCCATTGAAGCGGCTATAGACGTAGACAACAAGTTAAGTCTTTGTCAAATAGCACTCATTAATTTCTGCACATATGCAACATGGGAAAGTTGTTTGGATTGGAGAAACCCAAGGATAGCCATGGTAATCAGCGATGCGATAGAGGAAAAGAGTGATACGGACAAATGCTATGGCAACCGGAATGTTAAGTGGTGCTCATATTGTCAGGAGCATTGTCTGCACTCTACGAGCGGGTGCAAAAAGCTATGGAGAGATTCAAAAAACGTGAGAATAAAAGATCCCTATATGCCTGAAACAGAACCGTGTAAGAGACTAACGGAGATGGAGGACAGAATTGATGATGTAAGACCTGCGTACGATGATCAGCATAGTAATTCTTACTCTAGAAAATACCATAACAAAAATAATAACTACACATCCAATTATAATAGTTATAATGTTAATAAAAACTTTAACGGCAATAGTAGTCGCTCTCCATGGAATAATAACGGGGACAATAATAGGCCAGTTCAAAAGAATAGGAATGGCAATGATCAAAATAGGTAAAATAATTACGCGGCCAACAATAAAAATTATAACAATCATAATCGATGACGGGAAAATAATTATAATAACTACGCACCTGGTAATAACAACTATAACAATCATAATCAGTGACGAAAAAATAGTCATAATAATTACGCGCCCGGTAATAACAACTATAACAATTATAATCAGCAACGGGAGAATAATTATAATAATTACGGATCCAGGGACAATAGTTATAACCTCTACAATCAGTGAGGGAACCGAAATAGACGATATAATCATGAGAAAATTACGAGAATAAATGGGTCACGCGAAGAGGATTTAATTTTCCAGGATGCTCGATGCGCTCTCTAAGCGTCGGGCATCCCCCAGTAGATAAGGAAATAATAAAGACATTTGGCAGCAGAGAAACGGCAGGCGTACAAGTAGGAGAGTCACTAGCTGCGAGTGCGAGCGTTGATATGATAATAAGAAGAGATAATTTGCCTCAAAACAGCCTTCGAGTGAATGAAGAACAAAATGATAACGGAAGCGAGCCACAGCGCGAAGCAAAGATAGATATATTTTGAGCAGGGAGGACACCCCCTTCGATATTTACGAGAAGCACTCAACTAAGAGGTGGGGAAACAACATTTTACGCTGACATAGGAGCTAAAATTTCCATTATAAAGGAAAAAAGTGTTCTTCCAAATGTATTCTTTAACGTTCAGAACTGAGAAAAATTGTGGCCGTTACGCATAGAGAGCGTACCACTTGAGGTGTAGTTGAAATACCACTGAATTTGGCCTTGTGTGTAGGTTGCATGTGGTCCAACATCTCAATAGATGGGGAAAATATAATTGGATGGGACATTTTTAAATTATACTAAGGCCGCATGAGTGTGGCAGAAAATATTTTTGAATTAGAAGGAATGAAAATTAATTTAATCGAGCCAGAAATGCTCAAGATTCTTGCCAGGTCAAGGCAAATTATATATGCCCTCGTCGAGATAAATAGCGAAAATACAAAAGTAGGGTGCGTTCCTTTGCGAAGAATTAGAGCGGGATTTTTATTCAGAAATTTTATAGCCACAAATAATGGTGGAAAAGTTTATGGTGTTTGTTACCAATAATTTTGTAATTCGTAATCTTGTTCCATTGCAAAGTCCTTCAGATATGTTTAAGTTTCATATTAACAGAGCAATAGCGTTAAATTTGAAATTCAATTCGTGTGGAGAAAAACCTTCTTTAATACTATTTAAATATTCTGTAGAAAAATTAATATAAATATTATCGTCTGATTTATTTACTCCTTCGTAAGTTGCTTTATCAATACGTTACTAATGTTCCTACCATATTATTTAAAATTTTTTTGTTCAAAAAATGTGCGTATTCATTGTGAAAAGTTATTATAGCTTTAATAACAAAAGAATCATCTCCATTATTAAAAATTTTAGAACATATGTCATTTGTTTTCCATGTCTGAGGAATTCTAAAAGTTCTAATTTTGCCTTCTCCTATATTCAGTAGCAATGAAGAAAAATTTTTTATCAATCAAATGTATATTATTTTTCAAATAAAAAATATTAAACACAGGCCAAAAGTTGGAAAATTTTATGATTCCTTAATCAATAGTAATTTTGCTTTCGTTTTTTACTA
>NW_019379791.1:55777-81765 GCF_000648655.2 Copidosoma floridanum | reverse complement strand
TCTATGTTTTTTTTTTAATGGAAGAATTGGAAAAAAATTTCCTATTAAAATAATTAATTCTTTTTCGAAATACGTTTCCGTATTACATTTATTTCTTAAGGTTCTGTCAACTATTTCTATGGATTTTTCAAGAATTTCTCAAGTTTCTTCCTGAATAATCAAATTATCTTGTAGTAATTTTTTGTTGTCGTTTTTGAATTCTAAAAACACGCCTTCTTTATTATACACTTATTAAATGTAATGCAAGTCATTGAAGTTTGATAATGAAGTGGATTTAAAAAAAGTCTACATATGTAAATAAAATGTGTCCACATACATGTATACATACTTATACGACACGCACACGTATGTATATATATCATAGTCCGTAAAAATAGAAAGGATTTCTATCAGGTTATCCAAAAGTAGTGTGGAGTGGTGGGGGGTGGTTGAGGGTCTCAACAAAATGCGTGGGGGAGCAGAAGGGACAGTGTAGGGGCGGTAGGGGGTTTGTACAGACATCGTCATGTGTCACAATAAAGGAAGAAAATGAGGGTATTCTACCTCATTGTTTGGGGGGACTATGAAAGGAGGGGATAGTGGGGGTCCGTGGGGAGTTTTGTGGAATACCACACACAGTTAACTATATAATATACATACATGTTTGTGTAAATAAGTGGGGTCTTACCTCCTATATGCTAAGCTTTCGCTAACAAATATATGATAATTCAAAACTTTTATTTCAGAACTTCTGCATTTAAATAAAATGAAATTATAGAAGGCCGATGTTATTCTTTGGTACAAAGAATCAATGATACCTAAAAAAGTATTGGAGATAATTGATCGAAAAAATAAAGAACTACTGATGTTTGTTCAAAAGTTTTTTGACAATTTTGATGATTTTTCATAGAATAGTTATAGAATAGTAGAATTTTAAATCACAAATAAAAAAAAAGTGTCACTTATTAAAGTGAAGACCATGGTTCCTGTAAGAAAATTGATGCAACTGATGACTGTTGTAATGTAAATAAATTGGTGCAGTCTAGTCTGAGCGCACATACACATGTAAATGACAACCACGAATTGTCCGCGCAGCGCTAAGCGATACAGTCAGTCAAGCCTTTAAGCTCTCATCGTAAGCGGTCTCTCTTTAGTCGTTAAGGTCACAATGTATAACAGACAATAAATTTTTTGGTAAATGTATAAATTGAAACAAACTGTTAGAAGTAAGTATGTCAAATAGAAAAAAATTAAGGGCTACGTAAATAGACAAAATAAAACTTTACTTTGATAACCATTCCCGGACAAAAATGTATATCTGTAAATAGCTATTCCAAACAGCTGTTTTTACAGCTCTACATATAGCTATTACTATCTATATTATAACTATAATCGGGTGTGTAAATAAGGTGTACGTAAACATTTACTTATAGGTATAAACTAGATGTATGATACTCAGTCAAAAATGTATAGCTATATATAATCTTACTAATAAATAAAGCAAAGTCGCTAAAGACGTTGTAATCGTAAACCGCAAAAACTACTGAATCAATTTTGCTAAAATTTTGCATACTGATTCTTGATGATTCCGAAATCGTTTTCGCATAGTTTTTTCTAGCGATAAATAAGCTCAAAGTTTTGCTAAAATATGCTAGCTTTGCGCTTTAGTTTAGTAGAATCTAACAGGTAACGTCGAGGTAAAATTAAAGCCACTCGTAATAAAAGATGGTAAAGAGTGGTTATAACATGCCCCATCGAGTCAACGATAATCGTAGTCGATCATTGTCATTACACCAAGAACAGAGTGGTCTATCGTGCAGCTGGGCATTCCGGCTACCGACGACACTCTTCTCTCATGGGTAAGCGAAATAAATCGGGTTTAACCCCGAATCGCCAAAATAACCGACTGTCACGAAAAAATGGGGGTTTGGAACGTCAACATCTCCGGTGGAATAACTCGAGACGTGTACAGCCAGAGCCCAACCTGCTTCAACACTTTGGCCGTTTAGTGGCCGTTCAACCATTTGACCTGGTGCCGTCAGAGAATTTTCTACTTCAAATGCAAGTCGGAGAACACAACCCTGCAGAGTATCGGCAGCCACAACGGCCTCCTTCTTAGTGGTCGTCCCAACGGCATACTTACAGAGAGGGTATTCTCCAGGCCCACTTACCTGACTAACGATGAAGGGTTGGTTAACCAAGGAACGTCCTAAAGACAAGATATTCTTTAATCAGCATCGTATCTCCCTTCTGTACAGTCTCCGTACATAGAGACTCAAAGGATAAGAGTCAAGCTACTCGCAGCCGGCTCTCCATCATCAAGAATAATAATAAGAAATAACTGCAAGTTTCACCACTGACCCTTTTCAGGGCCATTTAAGTAATAACGTTCCCCACTTAACCATCAATCTCATCGGTTCTTTTAAGGACCACCTAAGTTTAAATTACTTTGCCATCAAATACATTTTGACTCCGATTTCCGGAGACGATTTGTCACCTAAAATACTGTGTAAAGCCGACCACTATTATACCATGTCAGTCATTCACTGGCAGACGTAACGAGCAGAGTTGTTCGTCGTAAGGCTGGGAACACTGGTGACCGACGACGCTATATTACCCTCTCGACTCTAAGCATTCAACCAGGAATCACCGATCCTCTTTGAGGTCTGCGCTGGGAGAACCTAACAGCTATGAAGAAAAAAAAATAAATGTGAGCCAACGGGACAGTTTCCGACGGGCAAGCATCACGAACCAACCTCTCCACCTTAGATCACAAAAACAACTGAGTCTGCAAATAAAGAAGGTTCTTTAGACACTAACGTTATACCAGAAGACGTTAGGAAAGAGCTCTACAACGAGCTTCAAAGCTTCAAAAGTTGTAGTTTTTTTCTGATCAGGGTGGTGCTGCAACAAAAAGCCAGAAAAGATTACCCTGAGGTGTAGAGGCAATCACATTTGCTGGAAACTTCAGTCAAGAAAGAGTTTACTTAGAAAGCTTACCAGTCCCTTTCAGGGTCATTGGACGTCAAACTACCTTGCCAACAAATATATTATAACCTTAGAAAGTTGAAAAAAATAGCCTTGAGGACTCACAAGAGTCTCAACTATGCCTAAAGTCACAAGAAGTTGAATTGGAAGGAGAATTTTAAATGCATCTTATGAACACAATGTTAGGCGTCAAGAAAATGACGAAAGAATTTATTAAGTGAGAGAGTATTTTTTCACTATAACCCTCATAGTTATCTCCTAAGACTTCCAGATTTTTAAATAGATAAAATTTGCATTTTGGTCGCCATGAAAAACGTAGAGATCAAGCTCCAGAACTTTTTTGCTCTGCTGGTTTAAAGTTGTAAGATAAGAGAAAAAAAATTTTTTATCAATTAAACGTATATTATTTTTTAAATAAAAAATATTAAACAAAGGGCAAAAATTGGAAAATTTTATGGTTTGTGAAACAATAGTAATTTTACTTCCGTTTTTTACTACTAGAAGAATTTGACAAAAGTCTCCACCTAAAATGATAATTTTATTTCCAAAAGGTTTATTACTACTAGATAAATCTTTTGAAGTCCTATCAACGATTTCCAACGCTTTTTTCGGTATCATAGAAGCTTCATTCCAAATAATTACTTTTACATTACGTAATTTTTGTTTATTTGGTTCAAACTGGAAGAACGCACTTTCTATAGTGCTTAAGTCTAAAGGAAGTCTGAAAGTTCTGTGAGTGGTCATTCATTCCCATTGGAAGCAGAATAGAAGCAATACCTGTCCAAGCCATTATAAGAATTTTTTTTACCATTGATATGAAATAATAAGTTAATTTTTTATATAGAAAACTTTTTCCAGATCAACCNATTTTTTAATGATAAATTTTTTGTGAGCTTTGAATCTTTACATCTTTAAACAATAGCCCTGTTTATAGATTATACGGGAGAAAGTGCAAATCAAAGGCCTTTTAAGGCCAACGATTGTTTTATGGTATAAGAAATGCACGGTACTTTTCAGCATAATTATATTTTTTTCACTTTTTACAGCCTTTTACTGGACCAAATAAACTGTATGCATTCCAAACCACTATGTTTTCAATAAGAAAATTTCTTTTCTGAGAAGTGTCAGAAATAGACGTAAAATTTTTAACTAAAAACGTTTCACATTACGAATCAACACACTACGGTGTTCCATTTATTGAGTCTCGGGCGAAGCCGAGACGGGGGGCCACTAGTTACACCTATAAATCATAACTATAATTATAGCGATAACCAACTATAAAATAGCTATAAATATAACCAACAATTTTGCTCAGATTTTACATTAAATTTGGTTTAAAATCGCATCAGTTTTATTAGTCTATAATAGTGCTATCACCCGTATAATAACTTTAAATCTGGGGGCTTGAAGTATTTGTAAATCAGTAGAAAAAAAACAAAAATTTTAAACAATATTTTGAGTTTCTTGAAAATTGTTCAAAAATACTTAAGGCCCCCAGTTTATATGTTATCATACGGATGATAGTACTGGTATGGTCAGATAAACCTTTAAAAAATCTGATTTTAAACCAACTTTTATACAAAATCTGAGCGAAATTTATAGCTATTATACCTGCAAATAAACGTTTATATACACCTTATTAATACATACGATCATAGCTATAACATAGGTAGTTATAGCAGTATGTACAGCTGTCAAAACGGCTGTTTGTAATAGCCCGAGTGGAAACTGTAATACTATCAAACCTTGCCAATCTCTGTCAAACTTTGCCAAACTCCGGTGATTCGGACTTTTAGCAGAGTTAGGTAGTTTGGCAGATTTAAGCAAAGTTTGCCAAAGTTAGACAAAGTTTATAACAAACATATGTTAGTCAAGGTTTGGCAAAGTTATGCAAGATTCGAAAAATTTAGGCAAGATTTGGCAATTTTTGACAGAGTTTGGTAAAGTTAAGCAGAATTAAACAGAGTTATGACAGTTCTAGACTGAAGTTTAACAGTTAAATTTAAAATTCATGCACATATTCAAATAATTCAAAAACTTATCATATTTTTTTCTACTTAGTAACTGAAAATTTCGGAGTGTGAATATTTGGAGCAATGTGAAAGTACGCAGTATAATAGAGACCCAAAACTAATGTAATGTGTATATATATATACATAACATGGCTCATATACTTTGGAAACGTAGGAATGAATACGTACCAATATTTTTATATGTATATATTTTTTTTTTTTTTTTTTTATTCAATGTATCATTTTGTCTTCATTTCTTTTATTTATGTTTCGTTAAAAAATACATATGTGTCGTCAAATTTTCTTTCCGGTTACATCAAAATAAATATTGTTACTTTGATACTTCTTGTTAGCAAGGCCATTCCATAATTTTATAATACTAAAATAACTTTTAGCATGGCAGTCAGCACTTTCCCTCCTAATCTCTGTCCCTGCTTTCTTTGTTATCGCCAGAACCACTTTCAGTGGGCCTCCTTCGCTGTACCTTGCTTCTTAGCGTAGTCCGAGACTATTGATGTCCTTGCAATGCACCCGAGTTGCCTCAGCTAATACCTAATACCTCACCTATCTAATTTTGATATGCATCTACTATTTATTAATTTCTTAGGTTTATGTATACATTATGTCAATGAATGAATTATTCATTTAAGTAACTGTTTTTTTAATATAATTAAATAGTTCTTTCCAAAACTCAGAAATAAATCTTTTTTATGTTACCTAATTCTTCGAAGTATAGTGTTATGAATCAATTGTGTATAAACAATTAATGGTAAAACAAAATTTAGTCTTTTCAATTTTCATTTCAATACTTTAAATCTTTAAATAATATGGGACCACGATTTTTTTATAACATGCATACATTTAAAAAACTGGAAACCTCATTGTGTGATATGTAATTTTAATTTTTGTGATTGTAATTTTTAAATTTTAAGTATCTATAACGATAATAATTCAAAAGTTTCTATAATAATAATACTTTTATCTANGAACTAAACGATATTGGAGAAGAATATAACAGATCGGCAAAGAAAGCGGGAAAGTGTTCAATAAAAGAAAAAAATATTTAAAATTTTTGCCCGAAGTACCAAAAACTGTAGCTTATTTGAAAAATCGAGCAATTCGCTGTGAGGATGAAGATCAGCAGCGCTCCAGTGGATTTTTTCCAAGACCTGGACGTGTCATGAAGGGGGTTAAAAATTTGATAATTATTATAGAGAATATAGAATATTACTTACTTTATACTTACATCGTTTTATGTGATACCAAAGTATTTTTTTGTGATTTTTTCAATTAAGGGGTTGATTGCAACGTTTGTAAGATTTTCAAGGGGTTGAAAATGATTTTAATATGAGGTAGTTGTGTTAGAAAACACTTTACAATTCCACCACTTACTATTAGACATGTTTTCTAGCGACAAAATGGCTCAATGTCAATTTTTCCATGAAGGGGTTGTTTACACCCCTTAAAAATAATAGGCGGAGTTCAGATCATTTTCACTTTTGAAGTTAAGGGTAAGCTGAGCCTAATTCCGAAATTTCATGCAAATCGATTCACAGTTGAAAAAATTCAGAGGTAAGACCGTATTTTTCGCTTCAATGACTTTACTAACACGTGCAGGAGTGAACACACACTATCTTCTATCAATGTATTAAACCTTTAGTAAAATGTACACCCAACTATTAAACTTTTTATATAGCATGTACAGTTGCATATATAAAAATAAATATTTGATTTTTATAGGGTTCTTGGTATATTGGGCTATTTGTAAATATATAATAAATACATTACAATCATTTCATCTTTAAACTTTTAATTAGATGCGTTTTCTGATGTTCATCGACATAATTTTAATGAGAAACATGTGTCCTGCATTTTAAAAAAATTATTAGATTTTGTAAGCTTGTTAATAAAAACAAAAACTTTTTAAAAACTTTCATAATCAATTTTGCGTACGTTCGTTATAATACCGCAATCGTTAGTTGTAGTTTCAACAATAAAATAATTTTTTTTCTGCTATCTTAAATATTTATTGGTTGTATATCTTTAGTTAGAATAAATAATTCTAGAATATTTTGTACATTTATGAATACTATTAACGTTTATTATTTTTTTAAGCAATTTTTTTCTAACTCAGAAAGAGAATAAGAAATATCTAAGCTATCATAAAAACTCTATTTCTAGTGCTAAAAAAAAGTTGGTAAGTAATCACCTCAAATACAAGTAAAGAAGATTAATTTTCTTATTTACTTATAAAAATATGTGCTAGTCCCCTAAAGTGACAGCCAGCGCCAGCCCTCCCCTCCAACTCCATGCAGGGAGCCAATACGAGATAATAAATGAATAAATAAAAATTGAAAAAGTATAGTAGATTTGTTTGATTAATAGGTTCCAAGCGCTCGGGCAATAGGAGTGCTCCAAACTCTAGCCCGGAAATGCGTTCTTGCTCCGAGCGCTCCAACTGCTCCACACGTGTTTTCGGCTCAGGTTACGCAAAAAATCCGTAGTAGTGCCCGGTTTACTTTTTATGTAGTGTAAGTAAATTATCTACAGACAAGAGGTTAAGATAATTCATAGCTGGCTCTCTTACGGCTTTTTTGGGTTGCCTGATTATGAGCACGTGTGAAGCAGTTGGAGTGCTCGGAGCGGTCAGAGCAATAACGTGTGTTCGGACTAGAATTCAGAGCACTCTGAGCTCTCCGAACGCTCAGAACCTCTTAATCAAACAAATCTAGTAATTATATTTTGATTTCTAATATTATAATAATATTTTCATTTTTCTTAACTCAGCCTGATTTACTTTGCAACTTAATCTGACTGACCTTGCGTAACTTTGCATCAAGTTGCTTAGCTTTGCCAAAATGTACCTTAAATTTCTAATTATTGCCTATATTTGCCAAATCTTGAATAACTCTGCCATTCCTTGCATAACTCTGCCTAACCCTGCATAACTCTGTTTAACTCTGCCAAACGCTGCAAAACTTTGCTAAAGGTTCGAATCGCTGGAGTTTGGTAGAGTTTTGCAAAGTGAGGCAGAATTTGGTCAAGTTAGGCTAAGTTCAGCAAGGTTTGACAGTATTACAGTTTCTACTCGGGAGCTATATTTACAGCTAAATACTTGTGCCTGGGTTAACATTAGTCATGTATTGATTTACATAATGTTTATTACGTACCAAGAATTAAAAAAAATATCTTAAGTAAATAAAAGTTCACAGAAGTTAGCAAAACTTTAGCAATCGATAATACAGCATTTATATAACCAAATGAACTTACAGCGATTGCAAAACTTAAAAATGGCTTGTACTATATAAAAAGTTATTTAAATAATTTTAATAAAAAATATGTTATTGTGCTGACAGAAATAATAATACTGAATTAAATATTGATAAATTAACCAACAAAGAAAAGTGCCACAGGGCATTAGGCCACAGATATTTAAATAAATTTATTAAAAACAAAATTATTGACCGTGTGTCAGACAAATTAGAGAATGTTGAAATAAAATGTACGAATCGTATTAAAAGTATATGACAAATAAATTGTTTAAAAATTGTAAGAAAATGGACACAAACCTTAGAAGTTATTTATACTGATTTAAAAGGCTACATAATACGAGTAGTAATAGTAGAGAAAAATATTTACTAACATTAATAGATCAATACAGCAAATACGCAAAAATTTATTGTATAAAAAATAAGTCACTAACAGCGAGATACTTTATTGATAATTTAAATGTGTTAGAAAATAAATTTTACAAAAGAGTGAAACAACAAGACAATAAAAAACCGTCGTTAAACAAGAAAATTTTTAACTTTATTAAGTTCAAAAGTATGAAACTATTGCCTTGTCCACGCCTTATATACATGAACTAAACGATATTGGAGAAGAATATAACAGATCGGCAAAGAAAGCGGGAAAGTGTTCAATAAAAGAAAAAAATATTTAAAATTTTTGCCCGAAGTACCAAAAACTGTAGCTTATTTGAAAAATCGAGCAATTCGCTGTGAGGATGAAGATCAGCAGCGCTCCAGTGGATTTTTTCCAAGACCTGGACGTGTCATGAGCAGGTTGTTGTGCCGTGATACATACGGACTCAGTGACATAAATATTCATTGCAATAAATTGAGAGCTCGTGGTACTCTGCACTTATAATATATAAAAGTTTGTGTAAGGAGTCATCCATAAAAAATTTTTAACTTATCACAGTGCTGTGTATTACCAACAAACATGAAGGGCGATGATGCAAATGACACTAAAAGGTTATGGGCATATACATGTGTATATTCATGTGTGTCTCTCTGTGTGTGGTTGTCGACTGCAGCCGCTGTGCCGACGACGGTGACGACTGTACACAGTGTACACTTTGCTTTTTGTAACCAAAGCAAAGACATACTAGAGTTACTGTTAGCCAATTATTAAATTTTTCATGAATAACTTATTGCACTAACTTTTATTTAATAAAAAAGCAGAGTACCACAAGCTCTCCATTAATTGCAATGAATATTTATGACACCAAGTCCGTATGTATCACGGCACAACAATTAGCATTCAACACGTTCAGGTCTTGGGAAAAATCTGTGGGAGCGCTACTGGTCTTCATCTTCACAGTGAATAGAAAATACAATTGAAAATAAATTAGCATATCAAATATATTCTGGTATTTAGCCTAACGTAAAACATTTATAAATTTATGGAAGTAAGGTGTTAGTTCGTAAACTAGAGGTTGAAAGAAAAATTAAATGGGACTATAAAGCCGAGTTAGGGATATAAGTTGGTTTGTGACGTGGTAGCTAAAGCTATCACGTCACTATATACTTAAATTTTTGGGCAAGTCATCGGCGGCTACCGAATCCTATAATAATGTATATATTTGCTATACATGTATATTTTTGATACATTATTCAATGTGTGTTCTCGGTGCCGCGGACTACGAGCCAAGAGGAGGGAGAAGGACCGAAGGCAATGAGAGAGGTTGAATGTGTGTGAAGTATGGTTGAGTGATCGTGTGTGTGTGTAAGAGAGAAGGGAGGTGAATAAGCTCACGACGCGTCGGAAACAAACCAAGGGCCAGTTCGTCACGTCGAGACCTTAGTTTTGGAAACCTCCAATGATTTACCGGGTTTCAGGAGATACGAGGCATCGGAGACAGCAGAGTATAGAGATCAGAGTCGAGAATTAAAGGAAAAGTGATAGGTGAAAAGTGAGAAGAACGTTAACAGAGATAACAGAAGGTAATTATTAACGTGGTGAAATCAGGGATCAAGAGAGAGAGAGAGAGAGAGAGAGAGACAGAGGCTAGAACCCAAAAGGTCGAAAGAGCCGTGAGAGAGATGAGAGGAGAGCAGCCGTCGAGCGAGCTGTCGAAAGTCGACCGTGCAGCTGGATTACCGCGACGATTAGGACGAGCTCCAGGTAGCATCAGGTGGCCGCGAGGAGAGTGAGAAGGTAGGTGAACTGTACACTAGGTACACTGAGACAGAGCGTTGGGGACTATCTGAGCATGTGGGAGTGAATGTATGTGGGGTTATTGAGGAATAGGATAATTGAATCGAGTACGAGGCATGGTTGAGGTTGCGAGTGTAAACGTATATGACCTAGGTACCAGCTGCCAACCGCTTAGCCAAGGAGGAGTTCGGCGGAGAGGATGACCCGAAGGTGCTCGTACGAAGACGTTGACCCCGATATCAGTGTGCCAATATATATATACATACATATATGTACATATATAAGTAGTTATTGCAACACTTTGGCCCGTCAAAACAAACCCCCACCACTTGGGTAGGGGTCTGCTTTGACGAAGCCAAAGTGTTGCATGTAAGTATTTGTGAGGTGGGAGTATGAAAAACTGTTGAGCGGAGGGGAGAACACGCGAAATCTAAAAGTCGTGGAAAGAGAGAGAGAGAGAGAGAGAGAGAGAGACGGAGAGAAAAAGAGAGAGACATACGAAATCCTGGAGACGCGGAGAGCGATGATGTGTAATATAATAAGTATTCTATTACTTACGAGGTATATTGCTTCGACGCGCGCAAATTAATCTCGCAATTTGTCTCTTTGTGTTTATTGAGTGAAAATGAACGAAGTCACACTGGGTATTTTAAATTTGTATAAATACAATTTATTAACAAACTTTGTCGATTACAAGAATAATTTTACAGTTTTTATTTTATCACATACATTATATATTAAGTATCACAACACATAATAATAACCAATGTACATTAAAAATTTACATAACGTTTCACTTCCTTTATCGATGCTACAGCTCTAATCTATTACCTGTAATGTCCTCGTAATATACCAATCTCGCAGCGTATATGCTCGTCCACCGATTTTCTTCAAAATACGCAAATATTAAATAAGGGTCATTCCGGGGCACTTCCACAGCATAGTTGTACGTGTGCCACGTTAGGTCGTCATATATGATTTCTCGCGGCCACATTGCTTGTAAATTAGGGAACGAAACGACCTACCCCTGGTAATACCGATATTGATTCTCGTACACAATCACTTCCATCAACACATTAACTACTGCTGGTCTGGTAAACGGGTATTGCCGTAATCGCCGTAAATGCTGCAAATGAAAAAACTCCCGTAAAGATGGTGGTATACGGGCTTCTTCCATTTCCGCCTGATCGTTACTATCACTCACTGCTGCACCTTTAAAGAGGTCCGTCGACTCAGTTGGAAGCATTTTAGTAACTGACTTCTTTTTCTCTAAGTCCGTAAATCATTTTTTACACAATGTTGCAGAATCTTCTTACCTTACACCCCTCCCTCCCATGACATGTGTAAAAACGCTAGGTATGAAAATAATCATACATACATACGAGATCAGAGGTAGATCGCACGAGTAATAAGATCGTTTTTTAGCGAACGACGCGTCGACATAGCACATCGATACTCTATGAACCAAAGTCAGCACATTCCTGAAAGTAAGACGTCAAATACCCACTATGTAATATAAGGTAACGATTGTTTTATAACTGATCTTCTCAAATTCTTGAGAAATCAAGGTGATGGATGCTCTATACANAGTAGTAGTAGTAGTAGTAGTAGTAGTAGTAGTAGTAGTAGTAGTAGTAGCAGCGACAGTAGCGAGGATGATGGTAAATATTGTGAGATGCATCTTTTTCTTTAGTTATTTTCAAATATTCAAAATGTTTTTTAAGAATTACCGTTGCAGAATGGCGAAGGGGATCGTCCACGTTTTATCATCGAAAACATAACAACTAGACGATATCGTCGATTTAATTATGAAGGACGAGAAATTCAAGGTAGATTGGCGAGACCACCCCCAAATGTTAATTTATACGCATGGCTTGAGGATTGTATGAATGATTTACATAATCATTTAGTCGAAGAAAGTAATCCTGAAGACTTTATAGGTGTTACTATAAATTCTCAAATGTTTCATCACGGTCCGTTGTGGATATCTTTTAGGCCTACTCGAAATTTTCTTGTTGAAGATTTATGGGATGTTTTGTTTAATGCCGTCCAGAGTTCGAGTGACTTTGAAATCGATGACAGTTTGTCAATTAATTGTGGCATTATAAGTGGCATCAGTGGAAGAGGACGTGTAGCCTTAACTGAGAACAGCGAACGGAAAAAATCAATATTAACCATCAATAACAATGATAATCTTTGTTTGCCACGAGCTCTAGCAGCAGCTTACGCTTACATCGTCCGGGGACAAATACGCATAGGTAGGCTACATAATTATTGGAACCTTATAAGACGCGATTACGGGCCCACTCAAAAGAGAGCTGCCGAAGAGCTTTTGCGATTAACAAAAATTTGTGTGCCTGATAAAGGGTTTGGCCTTGCAGAAGTTCACGAGTTTCAAAATTTTTTTTCTACTCACAAGACAGCAATTGTCGTTTATTCGTTTCAAAATTTTGGGCGTGGTCATCGGCCCCTGTACGATGGTACTCGTTTAGTTTTAGAGACTCAAGGACAAATCGCTTATACGTTACGATTAATGTACTATGAAAGCGCTGCGCATTACGTGATTCGTGCCACAGATTATTTTTTAACTTCACGTGTTTTGAAAATCATTTAAAGAAGGGTTCGTATGAATCTTTTACCGTTTGCGAAAAAATCAAAATTCGCCCGTTATGTTGCAAAACTGTGCGAATATCAAACAAGAAAAATCAACATCAATGCGGTATTTCTTTTTGTTGCAATTGTAAAGAGTATTTACCCGTAAATCATCCATACATTCAACCGTTAAAATTGAACAGCAAAAAACCTAATTTTTTAATATTATTCTACGATTTTGAAACGCAACAGACGACACCCATCGTGGGTGANCAAAGTACTTTTTAACACTGTTACAATCACGGAATGTACACCGCCCACTATGAGTGGTAAGCAGACTGTATTACTATATTAATTGATCAGGTATAATTTTTACATTTTTACTTGCAGAGGAAAATCCACAACCATCGACTAGTGGTTTAAATCGACCGATGTACAAAAATATTAGTGGTGATGATGAAAAACATTCAGACACGGAAGAAGCAAGCGAAAAAGAAGACTGTAGTAGTAGAAGTAGTAGGAGTAGTAGTAGTAGTAGTAGTAGATGTAGTAGTAGTAGTAGTAGTAGTAGTAGTAGTTTTTTTTTTTTTTTTTTTTTTTTAATTTCAATGAGTAGTAGTAGTAGTAGTAGTAGNAGTATTTACCCGTAAATCATCAATGTTACATTCAACCGTTAAAATTGAACAGCAAAAAACCTAATTTTTTAATATTATTCTACGATTTTGAAACGCAACAGACGACACCCATCGTGGGTGATGAGGAAAAAAAAAATCCACGAAGTAAATCTGTGTATTGTTCAACAAGTTTGTAATGCTTGTAGCAACGTACAAGATATTTCGATAAACTGCGATCATTGCGGTATTCGAGAATGTATTTTTCAAACTAATCCAATCAAACAGTTGGTAGATCTTGCTTTGGATCATCAAAAATATTTTGACAAGATCATTTGCATAGCACACAATGCACAAGGATTCGATGCTCAATTTATTTTTAAGTATAGTGTGGAAAAATACGGCGAACGCGTTGTACCATTCGTTATCATGAACGGATCAAAAATAAAATTGATGGAATTTAAGAAAATAAAATTTATCGATAGTCTTAATTACTTTCATGTGCCTTTAAGCGGCTGACCCAAGTCGTACGGTCTGTCGGAAATTGAAAAAGGTATTTTTCCACATTTTTTTAACAAGCCTGAAAATCAATCGTACATAGGTCCTCTACCGCCGCTCGACGTATATTCACCCGATAGCATGCACACAAAAGATCGAGATCAGTTTTTAAAATGGTACAATGAACAAGTATAGAAAAGAATTATATGTTTGACTTTAACAGTGAAATTATAAAATACTGTAGGCAAGACGTGAAAATTTTAAGATTAGCTTGCTTAGCTTTTCGAAAAACTTTTGAAAAATTCGAGGTGGACCCTTTTGAAGAATGCACAACGATCGCTTTGAGCAGCATGCGTGTGTATAGAAAAAAATTTCTGAAAAAAAATCAAATTGGTATAATACCACAAAAAGGTTACAGAATGGCTAACAATCAATCTGAAATAGCTTTAAAATGGCTTTATTTGATGCAAAAACACGTTCTCCAGCGATTTATCCAACACGTTGGACACTGCCGAGAGAGACGCTTACCAGAAGGTATCCTCGTCGATGGATACTATACTCCTGTAGATGGTGGGCATGATCATCGTGGAATCGTATTACAATTCCAAGGTTGCTTTTGGCACGGCTGCCCACGGTGTTACCGAATAAACCGAGATACCATTTTGACGACCGGAGATACAATGGATGATAGATATGAGAAAACTTGCACGTTTAACGAAAAGATAAGAATGTCAAATTATGAGTTGATAGAAAAATGGGAATGCGACTTTAACCGAGAAATACGTGAAAACGAAGAACTTTCAAATTTTATTCGAGAAAATGATAATTATTGGAGTAGAAAACCATTGAATCCACGTGATGCATTTTTCGGTGGTCGAACAGGAAACACAGTAAAAATGTACGATTGTCAGGATGAAGAAAAAATTAAATACGTTGACGTATGCTCTTTGTATCCATATATTTTCAAACGAGGTATATTCCCCGTTGGTCATCCAACGTTATACTCTAACGAAGGGGAGTGTAAATAAATAATAGGTGACAATAATGATATTTCCCAAGTAAATGGATTAATTATGTGTAATGTGTTACCTCCTAGAAATTTGTATCATCCTGTATTACCAGTGAAAATGCACGATAAGCTTATTTTTCCTTTGTGCCGTACGTGTTGTGAGAATATGCTTCAAGAGCACTGTACCTACAACGATGAAAGAGATCGCATTCTAAGAGGTACGTGGGTATCCGAAGTAGTCAAGGTGGCTGTTCGCGTAGGTTATATCGTTAAAAATGTTTATGAAATATATCAATATCAGGTAACACAGTAAAATCAAGAAACGGACAAAGGTGGCTTATTTGCACATTATATTAACGAGTTTTTTAAACAAAAAACACTAGCTTCGGGTTACCCACCTACCTGCATATCTAATGAGCAAAAGAAATTCTATATCGACGAAAACTGTAGAACTGAAGTAATAAATCTTGACAAAAATTAGATAAACCTCAATTCTCGCTTAAGATCCGTTGCAAAATTATTACTCAATTCTTTGTGGGGTAAATTTGGTCAACGTGAAAATTTGACAAAAACTGAGGTGGTGACGGTCCCAGAAAGATTAATGGAATTACTTACGAGTGCAGAAATCGATGTGAATGGTGTTTTACCCGTCAACGATGATACATTGTACGTTAACTGGAATTATAAGACTGAGGCTTTGACGTCATTACCGTCAAGTAACGTTGTGGTTGCCGCTTTTGTGACGGCACAAGCATGCTTAGAGCATTTCGAGTATCTGCATTTTCTAGGAGAACGTGCTCTCTATTACGACACAGATTCCGTTTTTTATGTTTCCCGAGAAGGACTGGACGATTTACCCATTGGCACGACACTAGGCAGTCTCACTGACGAATTGGCCGATAAAGGAGTTGGCGCATACATTTCTTCGTTTTTATCCGGTGGGCCAAAGTTTTACGCATATAAGATTAAAAAATCCGATGGTAGTGAAGATTATGTTTGCAAAGTGGAAGGTATCAAATTAAATTACAGCAATAGTCAAAAGATAAATTTTGACACGATTCGTGAGCTTGTTATGACTAATATTACGGAAATAAAATTGTCGAATTTTTCCATTCGTCGTACAATTTTTCACGATGTAGTGACTCAACCAGAAATAAAAACATGTCAACCAGTCTATAGTAAAAGATATTTTGACAGCATGACCACGAGTTATCCATATGGTTACCAACGTGATGTCGCAGGAGAAGGGATTTAATACATCAGAGTAGGGGAAAACACTCACTTGGTCGAGGTACGACAAAGCTGTTGGTTGGTTGGTTCATTTCCCTTTTTACAACCAATGCATCAACAAGTAAACGACAAGATGGGTTCAAAGCATAGCAAAGCAAACGCTACATCCATTAGCTCTAGGAACGATGATGATGATTGTCGAAAACCGCTTATAGAAAAAGCATGTGAAAAAAAAAATAAAAAATATGTTTCCCAAAATAATTAATTTTCTAAATCCGAAAGAAAATGGATACAGAGTCATGAAAGATAGTTAATCCAATTGCAAAAACCAGTCCTTTTTAGGACCAACACATTACTCATTTATACTAGGTAAAAATGTAATTGATTACCTGATACTCGTATCGGTGTTGCGTCGGATGTTTAATAAAATACGATACATATTTTAAAAAAGATGACATCAGCACATTCTTCACCACGAAACTTAAATCATGAATACAAAAATCATCCTTACGTACCGAAAAATGTATTTGATCGCTTTATACTTGCGTCAGCGCATTCTTGAAACCGTTGCGACGAATGTTTGATGAAACTTGATACATATTTCGAAAACTGTGACATCAGCACATTCTTTACCACGAATCTTTAACTTTGAAAAAAATTATCTCGATTTCAGTTACTCGTGCAACTTCAACCTCAAAACTGGCACAAATAAGGAGGAAACTTTGTAATAAGGTAATCTTGATCATGCGCAATAGGTGCTCCAACCGCCGCGACGTTACAAGCCGAATGGTCGCCATCCATGAGCGATGGTGGGGCAAGGCGGCGGCAGCGGCGAAAAGAGCTCGATTAGCTGTTGAACCGACGAAACGAGCTGATTGGTCACGCGAGCCGCCTTTCCGATAGCCTTCCAAAAGCGCTCGCGGTTTTGCGAGCGGTCCGCGGAGGCCCCCGCCGCGGTCAATCAGCTTTTTGACAGAGTTTGGTTGGGCAGTATGGATACGCGATGGCAACACCCGTGGACGTGTACACTGAGTGGACCCACAGGTTGCGGAAAAACTGTGTTTGTTAGACGGTTTTTACGACACATTGTCCGCATAAGTAATACTCGATTCAAGCAGATCATTTTTTGTTACGGTGAGTGGCAGTCTGGTTACCGCGATCACGGGAGTAATATTGAGTTTCACGAGGGATTAGCACAAAACAGCGATTGGGTGGGCGATCATAGATCAAAACTGATTATTATTGACGATTTGATGCGCGAATCATCCGGTAGTAGCGGTATCGTCGATTTATTTACTAAAGGTAGTCATCATAACAATTTGAGCGTAATTTTTATCACGCAAAACATATTTTATCAAGGTAAGGGTCAACGCGATATATCGCTAAACTCGCAATACATTGTCATCTTTAGAAATTTACGAGATTGCGCTCAAATATAACATCTTTCGAGGCAAGTGTGTCCAGAAAATCCTCGATTCTTGCAAGAAGCTTATTGGGACGCTACTTTCCGACTATTTGGTTACCTTTTCTTGGACCTCAAACAAAATACACCGGACAATTGCCGATTTCGAACTAGTATTTTTCCGGATGACGAGTATCTGTACGTATACGTGGCTAAAAAACAAATGAAAGGAAGCGATACGACGAACCATGTTCCAATCGTATCGTTGTAATGGCACCAAAGTCACGTTCCCCGTTTGGTCAAAAGCACGTCACCATTTTGAGAGCTCTTTATCATCTCAACACCGAACAACAGAGAGCTCTGTTGCGCAAAGCAGATAAGACGATAATCAAGCACATTTGCAAGTGCGTTCTCAGAAAGCTCGCGATCGCCAAAATTCATCCATCGTCAAAAAAAAAAAATCATCGTACAACAAGGAGGGAGTTTCTTACCTGCTTTGTTGGGTCCACTCCTCGGAACGGTGTTGTCAATGCTGTAACAAATATGGAGCACGTAAAAAAAATGATTCTTCTGCCTCAAGAAAGCGTGGATCGATTGCGAAGCGCGTTCCTCAACGATGGTCTGAAGTCTGTGCAAACACCGGGCACAACAATGAGTCAGCGTGACGCAGAAATGAGCAACATCTTGAATTTACCGTATACCGATGAGCGAGAAAAATGGAAGAAATACCAGCAAATTTTACAATGATATTTGCACCTTAGGGAATTGGACAGTGAAAGAAAACGACATGCTGACACGATCACGGAGAACATCAAGGTATCGCAAGATAACGATCCCTCTGACGACGACGTCGACGAGGACGAAGAGAAACGTAAAGAGGAGGAAAAGCAGGATACCGAGGTTATCAAAAGCGTACCGAAAAAGTTTCATCAAAAAGTTTTACTCATCATACGACGATTGCGCGCTACTGGTAACTTTGAGTGGACCAACGAACATACCGTCATCATAGGTGGCGTTCGCATACCACAGTCGAACATTGTCGATCTGGTGAACGATGCCTTGAGGAACAGAAAAAAACGCACACCAGTGGGCCGTAATCAGTTTGTAGTGGCACTTCGTATGGCAAACATTTCGCAAGAGTGTGTCGGAAACGCTCAAGTATTAAAATTACTGATCAACGACGATGACGACGACGATGACGACCATAAATCAAAATCACCAAATAAGAGTCCGAGATCTACGTCGAATAGTGGAAGTTTTCTTGATGAAAGTGGTGCTGAATCAACGACGTCACCAAATAATAGAAAAAAATTTAAAAAAGTTGTGCCTTCGTCGATTCAAGTACAAAGATGGCGTCGATTGAGCGGAAAAGTGACCAAGGCGAAGAAACAGAAGCATTCATCCAGCAAATCTCGCCAATGCTTTACCGTCAATACTCATGATTTACAGTGACCTCTGTAAACCATACATTGTAGGAGACGTTCAATCGTGTTTGTTGCAGACGGTGTCGTTGGATCTTCAAGGTTACGCGTACGGTTGTGTTAAAAATAAAAATTTTCTCACCACCTATGTATATAACATTATTGTTTAACTCCTTTCACAACATCGAAATCGATATAAGGGACCCGGCCGGTGCCCCTATACCATTTGACTTTAAATCACTGATGGTAACGCTTCACTTTAAACGAATCGATTAAGAATTATGGATCCTTACGAGTACTACTTTATTGCACAAAGTGGTGGTGGTGGTGGAAGTCTGACCACAATTTATGGAAACAGTTGAAGAGGTTTTAGACGCATTTACATTGGGACCTCCTATCAACGAGGACACGGAGGTGTCGGATCGTTTCTTGCTGGAGTATTTCGACGAGTTTTACCACTCATTAAACGAGGTGCCAAAGCGGTTGGCAAAGAAGCTGTTCGTGCAGGTACGAACATTATGTCTGACGTCACCGCAAAAAATATACCTTTCAAAGAGACATTCCGCACTCGTGTGATGGAGTCTGGTAATGCGCTGAAGAGAAAAGCCGAGGAAAAATTGGACAAGCTGATGGAAGGATCAGGATATAAACTCGGACGACTTGACGAACCATTTCAGTTGCAATTGCTTCGTAGAACTGTGCAGTCAAGGCATGGTCGACGTAAGAGTAAAAAGAAAAAACTAAGAAAGCGTGTGAGCAAGATAAAAAAAAGAAGAAAATAATAAAAAGAAAAAAGAAGAAGGGACAGAGAACTGCACGAGATATTTTTGAAAGTTAAATTTTTAAAAAATTGCTTTTTTACACAGTCACTCATGCGAGTGCTTAAAGTCTGAGCTTCTTTTGTTTGATACTCCGCCGACTCAAACAACTGTCGAGGGATCGCACTGGATTCAATACAAGCCGATATCATCGCTCATGGATGATTCACCGATCGAATTCGTCGTACCAGGTAATGGTGACGAATACATCGATCTCGCGCACACGATGCTCAGTCTTCGTGTCAAGTTGGCCGTCAAAGAAGATGAAGAATTAAATACTGACGTAGCATCTAAAATCTCAAAGACGGGACCAATCAATAATTTTATGCATTTGTTGTTCAATCAAGTCGATGTGTTTTTCAATCAGAAACCTGTATCGCCTCCTAACAACGCGTACGCTTACAGAGCGTATTCGGAAACTTTATTGAATTACGGTCCTGCGGCCAAATCATCTCATTAAACGAGTACATTATGGTACGACGATATGGCGACAAAGATGGACGATGTGTTGGATGCCAACGCAGGTCTCGTCAAGCGACGTACACTACTATCAGCAAAGAAATCGATTGACCTGATTGGTCATCTTCATTGCGATGTGTGCAACCAGGAAATATTACTCATCAATGGCGTCGAGGTGAGAATGCGATTAGTAAGATCTCGCGATGCATTTTGTCTCATAGACACTTCAAACTTGGTTTCCTTTCGTATCGAAGAAGCAAATCTTTTAGTGAGACGCGTTAAAATAAGCCCATCTGTTTTATTAGCTCATACCAAAGCTCTGTCAAAGAGTACAGCAAAATATCCGCTCACGCGTGTCGAAGTAAAAGCTGTGACGATGCATAGTGGTATTCATGGCGAAACTTTAGATAATATTATTTTGGGTCAGTTACCTAAGCGGATAATCGTCGGTTTCGTGAAAACTCAAGCGTATAATGGCAATCGTACTATGGATCCGTTTAATTTTCATCATTTTAATATAAATTTTCTTTGTTTGTACATTAACGGTGTTCAAGTTCCTTCCAAACTATTACAGCCATACTTTAAAACGAATAATTTATACGTAGATGCTTATCATACCTTGTTTTCGGGCACGGGCGTTCACTTTCTCAATGAAGGAAACCACATTGATCGCGAATCTTATCCTAACGGTTACTGTCTCTTTGCTTTCGATTTAACACCGGATTTATCAGCCAACGAACGTTTTCATTAGAACTTAATCAAACACGGCAGTGTTAGATTGGACGTTCAATTTACCGACGCTCTTACTTCGACTGTTAATTGTATAGTGTATGCCGAGTCCGAGAATATCTAGAAATCGATGCGTCACGTCAAATCATGGTCGACTTTAGCGGTTAGATGGCACCACTCACTACATATATTATACTTACACTCACTACTCGGCCACGCCAATCGTCTCTCGGGTTAGTTGCTGCTGGTACGCTCAATCATCCATAAATCGCAATGGAGCTCGTAGTCGACATTCAGTATTTCAAGGTGAAGAAAGACGTAATGGTGCCGAAAGAAGTTGCTATCGTTGCTTTGAACAATGACTTTTCCGCACATTCGGTGGTGACACCTCCTTGTCGTTTGCAAAAATTGAGTAAGGAGGCGCAACGACAAAATATTTGGTTGTCCAGACATTATCATGGCCTTGATTTTTTTGAGGGTGAAGTACCTTTAAAAGCAATTTTCAAAATTTTGAATGATATTGGAAGAAGTGCGAGAAAAATTTACGTCAGAGGTTGCGAAAAGTGGTACGATTTACATAAAATAGCTCTTTGTCAAGTAATAAATTTAGAATACGAATAATATTTACGGTCCGCCTTTAAAAGATTTATCATCGGTTGTGTATTGTATGCATCACGCATTAAAATCAAATCATCAAAAATATCGGTGCGACTTAAATAACGCTCATAAACTGAAATCTTGGCTCTGTGAACGTAATGGACAGCCTACAGATACTGCAGATTCTGTCGCAAATGACATCGCATACCACCGGTGTGTTCCCAGCCGATCAGATCCCACGGGTGTGGACAAAACCGACAGCACTCGTCATTAATACTGACGATCACACAAAACTAGGTATGCATTGGGTTACTATATACGTTGATGCACATTCCAATGGTTTATATTTCGATAGCTATGGTATTCAACCTTATGTACCGTCGCACATTATTCGATTTCGTAAAAATTGTAAGAAACTGCGTTGGAATGTCAAACAGTTACAAAGCATATCTTCAAACGTATGTGGTCAGTTTCGTTTGATGTTTTTGTTTCACATGAGAAACGGTTTAGGTTTTCAAAAATTTCTCGACAATTTTTCCGCTGATTTAAAAAAGAATGACGAAATCGACAGACGTTTTATGTCATTGAGATGTAGCAAAAAAAATTTGAGAAGTTTGGTGTCAGTCGGTAGCGGTTGTCTGGTAAAATGTTTACAAAAAAGTTGCAGTAAAATGTCTTTGATATAAGTGTATCCATGAATATACTTGTAGTTTGCGCATTCTTGAACATCTAGTGACAGATACTAATGTTACATTATTATGAATTCCAAAAATAAACGATGTCAGCGTTTTGCGATCCTACCTCTGAATGTTTATAGTTTGTAAAAAATTTCATACGCAGCGTTTTTTTATCCGCACGCGATACACGATCATACTTGCTTTATTTAAAGTTATCCTGAGTGTGTTGTCGACGCAATTTTTCATGCTGAAACGTGACTTACCACCTCCAAACGTTTTTTACACTGTCTCTTCCGAGCTACAACTAGTATAAAAAGTCGGATTAGTCGTTAGTCTCTGCCTGCTCGTCATATCGTCAGTACAATTAAACAGAAAAATGGAGTTCCAGAAAAAGAAGGTTGGGTCGTCGGTAGCAATCGATCTCGCAAGCGCAAAACAGTATCAACAGTCACCTCCGCAGATTTATTGCAAGCTTTGTGGCTTGAATAAATCATTTGGAAAAAAAGTCATAGTTGGTCTGGAATATAAGAAATTACTTGACAACGATTGGGAACCTGTAGTTCGTCTATTAGGCACATATTTCGAAGGGATTTCTTTCAAAATTTCGGATTGGTACGAATTCAAATTGGCGTTTACAGACATTGAGAAGTATTTTACCACGGACGACAGCAACTTGCAGGACATCAACATTTATGGGTCCAACTGGTCTCTAAAGTTTACTGTAAGTTATAACGACAAGGCTATTGAGCTTGAAGAAGGACGAAAACAAGGTGTGAGTGGTAGTGTCGCGAAGCAATATCGTCATAGTTTAGTTCTAAAAAAGGTGACCTTTGATCATTAAAGCGAATTCATTGTCAAATGTATTGATTGTAATTTACGTGTATTGAGTGATTTGTCGGATTTGATGCCTACTGTTGTGCAGAAGTTCGTAGATTATATTTCAGAAAAAGGTAGTAATATGTATGAAGCGCAAATCGATTATTATAGATCTGATATTGTGAAGAAAATTGTAAGATATATGAATGATTCAGATGTAGAGAGCGTGTATGAAAAAGTCGTGTCTATAGATACAACGAAATGCGAATATTTGACAAAAGAATGTATGCGATTTTATATAAAATATTGCGTCATTTCATACAATGGCACTTGTAGAGGTTTTGAATTCTAAAATAAATTAATAAACGTATGTACCTTTGTTGTTACTTACCTAAAATTCACACCACATCCTTATGAATCACAGTTTATTTTGATGTCATGAAAAGAATTTAAAAATATGTTGGACTCTTTATATTGGAGAAACTTATTAATATTATAAAAAGAATACCCATTCTAAACGAGAGGGAGAAGTTTTAACCTCTCTAGTAACTTAAAAGTGGGGAAGCCCTCTCTCTACGCTTAAAGTTGGGAGGGGACCTAACCGTGGTGGGGTCATGTCCCCCACCCCGCATGCCTCGTCTTTGGTCATCATGGAAAGTTCCTACGTAGGTGGTGGGGGTTTTTTGTGACGGGCCAAAGTGTTGCAACAACTACTTATATATATATACATAGTTGACTGTCAGAAGAATCACCAGAATTATTTATAATAGATGTAGGTATCATGTAACAAAGTTGACCTTAAATTTTATGTCATAAATAGCCCTTTTCTACTCACTTATTTACAAAGCGCGAGAGAGAGTGTCTCAGATTGTCAAAGAGCCGAAATTCATTATTCTAGTTAGTTTGAGTAGTGATAAATGACCCAATCACTGTGCATTGAAATTTTTGACTGTCTTTCTCAGAATATAAAGAATTATCCGCGAAGAATCTATTCTAGATCTATGCTTGGTGTATCATATCCAAGATAGATCAAATATACGGATCAACATATAGATACATAAGCGGTATCATAATTTAAGACTGTATCTAAAGTAGTTATATAAGATCACATAACTTTTATTTTAAAATATAGTATTAGGAAGTTGGCGCGTAAAGCGCACAAGGTGGTGAAGCCCCACTAGTATATGTGTATATCATCACAGATGTGGCCCGAATAGCCAGTTAACAACCGTGGCTTACGCTTTTTGTTTCTGAGCCGAGCACCCAAGTACTCGTCAGTAGCTAGGTCGAAAGACCGAGTCAGTACACAGATTGAAAGCTTGTATTGTCCCTGAAAATAAGGTGATGCCTCTCCGATTTTTTTTAGGATTCGGAGGAGCCAGGGCTTGAGAACTACGATTGTGCAACGGTGGTGAATGGCAGTTTTGCGAGAGTTTCCGGGCAGTTGCAACACTTTCTCTCGATTTTGTTTCATAAACGGATTCGACTTAAGAAAAGTCTCTACCATTCTTTGTCGGAAACCTTCCGTAACAGGCTTATTTTGGTAACAGCGGTGACCAACGACCCACTCTGGTTTGATGCATCGTCATCTAGATAGAGATCCCAGTGGATGCAGTGTGGCATACCACCACCGAAAAAGCAAAAGTTTGGCTTACACCAACGTAGACCATGTAAAAAACAACGTTTGTACTATTGTGTTTATCAGCCATGTCAAAGTAAGTGCACTCAAGCAACTGGATTCAAAAATTCCTAAATTGGCCGAACCATCTCAAAAACTCTTACCAACCATCTATTTACGACCTATACTCGGAGATAATAATTTTCTTATCTCAAGATCAGATTATTCATAAATTAACGAGGTTCAGAAACTNGAGAGAGAGAGAGAGAGAGAGAGAGAGAGAGAGAGAGAGAGAGAGAGAGAGAGAGGAAGTGTGGAATTTGAGAGTGTGTGGAGGCAAATAAATAGCGCAGGCGCACTGTAAAGGTTATAAAAGTGATAGTGTTTATTTATAGTTAGTGCCCCCTTTCGCCTTCTGAATTTTCTTTCAGGAGTGTTCAGCGTTTCCGAGTCAGACACCTGTGGCAGACCTCCGAAGGAGAGGTATCCAGTGGGTAGGAACAAAGTAAGCGAAGTAAGAGAAGAGATTTTATGAGAGGATACGGGACAGCTGTTTATCGACTGATAAATCCTCGTCAAAGGTTATGCTAATGATGATTATAGAGTATGAGTAAACAATAAAGTAATAGTAGCTAGACATGATAAAGTAATTAAAGATAAAATTACAGTAATTTGCTTGAGAGATAAATTAAAAACGGAGTCTAATCAATCAAGTGAAATTGAATTTGATCGTGAAGAAATTATTGAGGTATTGAAAATAAAATCCATGAAACTGTTGATAAAAATACTGACATAATAAATGAAGATAAAAAACAAATTATAATAAAAAAGAATAGCAAAAATTAAATTCTACAATATTAGAAAAGGAATAAGAATCCTCTAGAAATATGTGGTAATACACGTAATATACGTTAATTACATTAATGCGAATGTACTGAATACATTCGAGAAAGCGCTAAGTTCAAAAGAAAGCAAGAAACGGCAAGAAGCCATGAAAGTTAAAATGAAAAATCTTACCAAAATTAAAACGGGGTATGTAGTTGAAAAGCCAAAAAAAAAAAAAAATTTAAGATGCCTGACTGGTAGATTA
>NW_019379791.1:16489-38042 GCF_000648655.2 Copidosoma floridanum | reverse complement strand
TATATATATATATATACCAGCAAATAATGTTCATTCACATACATAACGTATGTATAAGTTTATTTTCAATGTTTAATAAAATGTTTAAAATTAAGTTACATGTATACATATTTGTGTAGTAGGCTTATGCGATACTGACTTCGAGGCGAGACGAGACGGTTTCGACAAAAAAAATACCGAGACCGAGACCAAACAAGACGAGACTTGACAAAGTCTCGTTTCGTCTCGAAGTTTCAAAAAATTTTCGAGACCTTCGAGACTCCTGGGAATCTCGAAAAAATTTTCGAGACCTACGATACTTTTCTGAATCTCGAATGCTTCGAAGAAAATTTTTGAGACTTTCGAGACTTTTTGGGGAGTCTCGGTGGTCTCGAGGAAGATTTTCAAGATTTTCAAGTTTCTTGAGTGATTAGCGAAAAACTTGGACTGCGGTCACATACATGTGTAAGTGGACTGCAAAAAAGCTCACACGATACAGTTATACTAGTTTAATCTTTTTTTGGTACGCATCACATGTATTTTTACAATTTTTGTGACCACAGTCTTAGGCCGCAATTTGACGAACCGGCAATCGACGGGACGTTTAAACCTGCAAGAGGGAATGAGATGTGCTCTACAAAGGTGGTAGACCACGGGTTACATGATGCGTCAAACTTCGTTGCGTCGTGTGTAAAGCTGATGAGACATTGAGAAGCGAAAAATAGGTACGTGAAAGACTAAATCCTCTGACCATTCTCTCACTCTCACGATTTTATATAAGAGCCATACGCAACTTAGTAGCGCAAAAACGCACCATGCACACACACGGCAACACTTCCGTCAGAACACGGCCTAAGACTGTGGTCACAAAAATTGTAAAAATACATGTAATTCGTACCACAAACAATTTATCCCCGTATAACTGTATTGTGTAAGCTTTTTTGCGATCCACGTACACATGTATGTGATGGCCCAGAGAGCATCCAAAGTCACTTTGTATTAAAAAAGAATTCATGAAAATGAATTTTTAGGGAATACATATAAAAGAATTCAGTATGAATTCATTATAAATTTTTTGAGTTCAATTAGTATTCTTAATAAATTCCTTTAAAAGTTCAGAAATAATTTATTGTGTATTTGTGAACTAAAAGTATTTGCCATGAATACGATAAATCAACAATTTATGGACAAAAATATAGTAAGTATAGGCCGAAATATATACTTTTACGCTGGAAAAGTATAATAATTAACTAAAGAATTTACAAAACATTTTTTGTTGGTTCTAACTGTCATTGAAAATGTTTTAGATATTTAATTTAACAATGTGTGAATAATTTTCATTTTCTTTTCGTAATAACTCATATCATTTAAATTTATGATGAACTTTTAGAATTCGTCTATTTTACGTATGCTTGCTTAGAAAAAAACAGTTCTGAATAGAATAAATGAATACTGTGTTCGTAGGGGCATACTGATACCTAATAATAAATATATAACTAAAAAATTTAATTACAATATGATATAATCATAAATCAGTAAATCAACCGACGGTTAAGAAGGAGGAGTCAGTTCAATTTTTAGTTGAAGAAGGTGTCATTTCAAAAATAAATTTTTTTCTTTAGTTTTGTAGTAAAAGCATTGATTATAGCTCAATCCCTATATTTAAGTCAAGTCTCTAAGACTTTTTCATTAATTTATTATTATCTAAACGCTATATATAGCATAAAATCTGCTTTGTACCTAATCCCAAGGAGTTAATTTCAATTAACCCAACAAAGTTACTGGTATTAATTACATTATACCTATTTACTAAATAAATTAACCACAAACAGCTAATCCCCGATGACCCAATGCGCTCGCTTGTCTGCACTTTTGTTTATTTTCTAAAACTTTGCACACTTACAAGCTCTTCTTTAAAATTTAAAATTAAAGCAAAAGTAAAACATCTAAGTAAGTACAAGTTATGCTAAATTTATAATATAACTTCATCAACAAAAGCATACACAAGTTAAGGTTAAGCTTCGGTACATACTATGAATATATGTAAATTTTTGTTTCTAACAGATGTGTAGTGTGTTAGCTCTATTTGATACGCACTTTGTTTTGGGCCCAAAGGTTGTGAGTTCGAGATTCTCGGAATCACTTTTTCTTTTTTTTTTGTATGTCGTATTTAAATAGATTAAGATATTCATTTATTTATTAATAACTAACTATAGGAAAGCATGCATAAAATCTAACTACAATAACCCAAGACGCTCGGTCCGCTCATGCTTAAATATATTTATTAATCGTAAATTAAAGTAATCTCAGTACAAGTAAGCTTAAAATTTAGCTACTAATAGTAGCTTTAATTATAGCTATAAAATTTGCGAGAATTTCAAAGAAAAAATACTTCTAAATTTAATTTTTTTGTAAATATGATAGCCAGTAGTAGTGTAATCATCCATATGATCACACCAAAACTGAGGGCTTCGAGTACTTTTTAACAAGAACAAAATAGGTAAACATTTGTTGGTTAACACAAACTTCTTAAAATACTGTCCAAAAATTCTTTAATTCTCTAGTTTTTAAGTTATCATCCATATGATAACAACTTTCACGACTGATATAACTTAAAAAAAAATCAGATTTAGAATCATTTCTTCTTTTAAATTCGCACAAAATTTATAATTATAAACACATAAATTTTACAGCTAATAATAAGCTATATTAACAGGTACATTGCAGTTAATTATAGTTATAAATGTAGGTCTTTATTGTTATAATTAAAGCTACAATTAAAAGCTTAATTTTAAGCTAATAATTTTTGACTGAGTATAACCCAATTCGCTGATTCGTTCACTCGTTTTTTTCATTAAGTAAACAACCAACACCTTAAGCATGTAATCCCCACTATTTAAAAACGACCGCTTGGCCGCGCTTTTATTTATTCATCAAGTATTCAACATTTTTAAAGCCTAATTAATTTGAACTAATTTGAAGCACTCGTTTGTGTGTGCTTTAAATTTTCTTATTACGTATTTTACAGCTCTAGAGCCAAGTCTCAAGTAACTCGAAGCACTCGCTTTTATTAATTATTGTAAACAGTTCTAGTATTATATTATAACTTTATATTGCTTTTAAAATTTTGATTATAACAATTATTTTGTTTGTTAAGATATTAATTATAAGTAAATTTATTTAATATATAAAAGCACACACACGACAGCGCTTAAAAAATTCGGAATTAATCTCTCAAAATGTTGAAGACTTAATCAGTAAATACTTAAAAGCACGGCTAAACGAACGCCTCAGATAACTTGGCCTTAGCATACGCTCTAAAAATGTTAAATACTTAGTAAATAAAATAAAAGGGCACACAAGCGAGTGCTTCGAGTAACTTGGGAATAAACTGTTAAAATATCGAATATTTAATAAATGAATAAAAGTGCGGCCAAACGGGCGTTTAGGGATACTGGCGATTACACACTAGACGTGTTGGTTGTTTACTTAATAAAAAAATCAAGTGGACCAGTAAGCACATCAGGTTATTCGGTATAAGCTGCTTGAAATTTTGTTTATTAGTTGACTCAACAGAAGTGCAGGCAGTAAAGTGTATTCCGTATAGAACAATAAATTTCTTCAAATCACGATTAATAAATATATTTATGCATGAGCGGACCGAGCGTCTTGGGTTATTGTAGTTAGATTTTATGCATGCTTTCCTATAGTTAGTTATTAATAAATAAATGAATATCTTAATCTATTTAAATACGACATACAAAAAAAAAAGAAAAAGTGATTCCGAGAATCTCGAACTCACAACCTTTAAGCCCAAAACAAAGTGCGTATCAAATAGAGCTAACACACTACACATCTGTTAGAAACAAAGATTTACATACATTCATAGTATGTACCGAAGCTTAACCTTTACTTGTGTATGCTTTTGTTGATGAAGTTTTATTCTAAATTTAGCATAACTGGTACTTACTTAGATGTTTCATTTTTCCTGAATTTCAAAGAAGAGCTTGTAAGTGTGCAAAGTTTTAGAAAATAAACAAAAGTGCAGACAAGCGAGCGCATTGGGTCATTGGGGATTAGCTGTTTGGGACTTGGATTATTTGGAAATATATAAAACTGCAGGCAACCAAGCGCGTTATTGTGGATTATCTGTCTGTGGTTTATTTATTTAGTAAATAGGTATAATGTTATTAAGATACCGGTAACTTAACTGTTGGATTAATTTGAATTAACTTCTCAGGATTAGGTACAAAGCGCATTTTGTACTAAATAGTGTTTAGATAATAATAAGTTAATAAAAAAGTCTCCGAGACTAAACTTGAATATAGGGATTGAGCTATAATCAATGCTTTCACTACAAAGTTAACGAAACAAAATTAGTTTTTAACTGACACATTCTTCAACCGAAAATTGAACTGATACCTACATCGGCAAAAATTTGAGCTGACACATTTTTTAATCGAATTCCGAACTGACACCGTCTTCAACCAAACCTTAAACTGACTTCTATTTCTGCTTAACCGTCGATATAATCATATTAGATTTCTTAGCTTACATTTCAGTGTTTTTGATGATTCGATGTTATTCATTGAATGTATCATTATAGAGCTTATTTTTAGTAAATAATTTAATGAATTTGTTTCGTTTTATAAATAAAATCTTTTAAGCACGATATGTTTTTAAGTGCTTATAGTTTCGTAATTTTTAAATTTCTAAATATGCTTTTTTGTGGGCACTTTAATTCATCAAATGAATAATTGTATTTTCTAGCAGCTTGTTGAAGGTATTAAGTGTCCGTGCCATTGTGCTTTTCTTGTCTCTGTTGACGGTTCGTTGTTGTAAGTGCGTGTACCAAGTGTTGCTGGGGAGCTAAGGAACGTGAAGAGTATCAAGGTAAGGAGGTGAAGTGACTCTGCAGCTGGAAAAGTGTGGAAAGCAGGTCACAGAAAGTGAGGTTAGATTGGCGCACGCGTGGTGGTCTACAGGCTGAGGAAATATTGTTGCCAAAAGGCAGAGTATTTCGTAAGTAGCATGTCTAACACAGCCAGCACAGCAAGCGACCTTCGCTTGCTGAGAAACAGAGCATTGAACCTGACGACTGAGAAAAGGGATAAGCTGACAGAGAGAGAAAAAGAGATGGAGGGAAGTCCGTCGAAGTCTGGTAACAAGGAGGTGCTCAAGCAGTCAACTTTAGATGGCAAAATCAAACGTACAACATTTGCGATAACTGTCAAGGAAAAAGAAAAAGAAAAAGAAAAAGTAAAGGATATATAGTAAGAGAAACGAGAAGCTTCTGGCAGAAATGAAGAAAGAGACAAAAAAATGTAAAGCAGAAAGGTTGGAGTGTAAAAAGGTCAAGGAGTGCTGCAAGGAGGAAATTAACAAGATAAAGCAAGAATGGCTCAAAATATAAAGGAAGGTATTGGATTTGGATAAAAAAGAGTTGCAGCTAAATACTCGCCTGGAGAAAATGGAAAGAAGGTTAGCAGCATGGAGCCAGGAAGAGAAGGATGGCTACAGCTCGAGAGCAGAATCAGAGGCAACCAGCATCAGAGCAAAAAGCAGAGGCTCTGCGTGGAGTCTGAACACTGGATACAGCAACGTGAACCTAACCGACAGAGACGTGGTTAGGATGAAAAAGATGCTGATGGACAACGAGAGGGTAGCGAGACAGCACAACGTAGTCATCAAGGGAGCATGACAAAGTGAGGTTAACGCAACAAGCTTGAAAGAATGGGTAGAGCAATTTTTTATTGATAGGATGGATGTGAGCGTGAATGTTGCAAGCGTGCATATGAGTGGAGCAGTGATTGTTGCGAGACTGGGTTGCTGGGATGATAAAATGAAAATTCTGAAAAATAAGTATAAACTGAGAGGTACAGACATATATGTAGAAAACGATCTGTCTTTCGAAGAAAGAAAAAAGCAAGAGGCGATAGGTAAGTGGGTAAAAGAAAAGAAAGGGACTGGTTTTGACGTGAAAACAGGGCAGGGTAAAGTCAAGGTGGGTAAATTTTGGAGGAGATGGGAAGAGGTGGAAAGCATGAGTGAGTGAGTTAAATAAATTGTTTAGTGTGGGCACAAGAGAGGCAAGGGAGGCACGCACAGTTGGAATTTTAAAAAATAAAATTAGTGTGGTAACGAAAAACAGTGTAAATAAAGAAAATAATAAAGGGGGGGATAAAAACAATGAAAGGGAGGGAGACATCCGTCAGATTTTTCAATGAGCCAGAGACGGAGAGAAGAACCGGGGAAACGAAAACCTGTGAATTGGCGAAGTAAAAGAAGAAAAATGTTGTTTTGCAATGTGGCGGGATTATGGAATAAGGATTGTAATTTTTGGAGGTACCTGGAAGGCATGGACTTCGTGAGTCTGTCTGAAACATGGCTGGAGACGAAAGGCTGGGATTTAATCAAAAATAAATTATCAGGCAGTTTTGTATGGGAGGCTGTAGCCGCTGTCAGAAAACATAAAAAGGGTAGGGCTAAAGGCGGGTTTTTAATTGCTGTTAAAAAAGACTGGATAGGAGTAGGAAGTAGATTGGTAGAAGTCTTAAAGAAAGGACTTATAAAAACTAAATTAGTAAATGGCGGTAACGAAATAAATATGTTATTGATTTATAATTCAGGAGACTTAGGTCATATGATCAACGAGCTGGAAAGTATAGACTTTTTAGAAGAGGGAAAAATGAAAATAGGTGGGGATTTTAATATAAGGATAGGAAATTTGAGTTGTGGAGCAAGGTTGGAGTGGGAAAACTTAAATAATAAAAGGAATCGTAAAGATTCGGTGATAAGTAATGAGGGGCACAAGCTAGCTGAGCTCCTGGATAATAAAGGATGGTATGTACTCCATGGCAATTGGAGCGGGGATGAGCAAGGTGAATATACATATATAGGGGCAAGGGGCAGTTTGGTTATAGATTATGTGATAGTAATTGAGTCAAGTGTGGAAATTGTAAACAACTTCTGGGTAGAATCTAGATGTGACTCAGATCACTTACCACTTAAGATAGAGGTGGATTATTATTCGGGAGTTAAAGAATCAGCTAAAAAAATAGTGAAGAAAAAAACAGTTTATTCATGGACGGAGGAAAGTATCATAGGATATAGAAGTAATTTAGAGAAAATAGAAGCATGGGTAGTGAATAAGGAAAGTGCTGAGGTACTATGGGAAAAGTTAAAAAAAGAGATTCTAGAAGCGATGGTAAAAAAAGAAATTAAAATAAAAGATCGGAAGTTAGGCTACAGGGCGTGGTGGGATAATTCTTGTACCAAAAAGAAGAGAGCAGTGAAGCTAGCTTTGAAAAAGTGGAGAGTAGGTAAAGGTCCAAAGAGCCAATATATAAGTCAGAGAAAGGAGTGGAGAGACTATTGTGCAGATAAAAAAAAAAATTTATAAGGATTATGAGGTAAAGACTCTAAAAAATATAAAAAATGAGAGCGAGGTTTGGAGGTTTTTAAATAAATTTAGGAAAAAAAGGGACATGATAGAAAATAACATAAGCTTGGATACATGGAGGGAACATTTCAGAGCGTTGCTAGGTGGTGAAGTGGCAAGAAAGGTTGAGAGCAGGGGAGAAATAGTAGACAGAGCGCCGGACATAGGCTCGCTGAGTAAAAAGGAGATTAGAATAGCAATAAACAAGTTAAAGAAAGCAGCGGGGTACGATGGAATACCAAGCGAAGCATGGATTTATGCAGGGGATGAAATTACTGATAGACTGATAGAAATTATGTTAAAGGTATGGGAGGGTGAAGAAATACCGGAGGATTGGAAGATCGCGGTTCTGGTTCCTCTTTTCAAAAAGGGGGACAGAAACGATCCTAAGAATTACAGAGGTATTTCACTGCTACCAACGGCTTACAAAGTGTACACCAAGATACTTAGGGGGAGGCTAGAACGAGACATAGATGAAAAAAAGATACTTCCGGAAGGACAAGCAGGTTTTAGGAAAAGGAGGGCCACGATGGATAATATGTATATATATATATTAAACTATGTAGTACAGAGAGCAAAAGTAAATAAGGAAAAGATATATGCGCTATTTGTTGATTTTACTGCGGCTTTTGATACTGTAGACAGGGACATAATGTGGGACGTGTTAGAAAAGGTAGGGATAAGTAAATATCTAATTGAAAGAATTAAAAGAATACATGAGGAAACTAAAGGCAGAGTGAGGGGTAGCGAAGGTACAGCCGATGAGTTTTGGGTAACTAAAGGGTTAAGATAGGGATCTCTCCTGAGTCCGGCCCTTTTTTGCATATATATTAGTGGCCTTGAGGAGGCACTTAGAGTGAGGAATGTAGGTGGAGTAACTGTAGGTAAGGAAAGATTCTGGTCATTGGCATATGCAGATGATCTGGTGTTAGTAGCCTTAAACAGGGAGGCAATGCTAGATATGATGGGAACTTTAAAGACCTTTGTAGCTAAAAGAAAACTAATAGTGAGCTGCGTTAAAACTAAAATAGTAGTCTTTAATAGCAGGGTGGGAAACAAAAAAGCAGACTGGCATTGGTATAATGATAAAATAGAGGATGTGGATAAGTTTGAATATTTAGGCTTTATTTTTAACAGTAAGGGAAATTTCAAGGATCATAAATTAAAGAAAAAGGGGGAATAGCAGCAAAAGTAGCTTGGAGTCTGGGAGAAAGAAAATGTAAAGAGGACTTTGGTGGAAGAATGATGTTGTACAGCTACCTGGTAAAAAATGTTATGAGCTATTGGGTGGAACTCTTTGGGTGGATGGAGATTCAAGCATTGGAAAAAATTCAATATGATTACTTTAGATGGGTGTTGAAGTTAGGATTTTGTACGCCACGATATTTGATTTTGAAAGAGACGGGGATTAATAAATTGAAAATTGATTTTGAATTGAGAGCTGTAAAATTTGAAAATAAGGTATCTAGCTTTGAAGAGGACAGGCTCATGAAGTTGTGCTTCCAGGAAATATCTAAGGGAGAGTCTAGATTACAGTCAAGTGTGGATAGAAAAAGGTTTTTTCATAGTTTGGGATATAGCGAAGTTGAAATTGAAAATATAAGAAACAGAGATGAAAGTATATGTGATAAGTTACGTGAAAGGCTGAATGATATCGAAAAGCAAGAATGTGATGCAAAAATAAATGTATGAAAGTACAATACGCGGTATCGTGAAATAACGTTTTTTGATGTACCTGAATATCTAAGATTGTGAAAAAAAGAGGTAGATATAAGTTGTATTGCGAGGGCGAGGTGTGGTAATTTTGAAACGTCGGGTAAATATCGGTTGAAAGAGGAGGATAGGGTATGTATTTTGTGCAAAAAAGATTTTGGAACACTAGAGCATATGTTAAGTAGTTGTGATGGATGGGAGAATGACTGCATGTTAAGCCCCGAATTCGCTGGGATAGAAACCGTAAGTCTACTGTATAATATAGGATATATAAGTTATACTGAATTTGTAACCAAGACGCTTAAACGTTTGGAATCTAAATTAAAGGAAAAGAAAAATGAGACGATAAGGAAAGCTAGTCAAACTTAGTATTATTGTAATGCTCTAACGACAGCTAGATGCTAGTCCATAGTTATTGTAAAAGGTAAATAGTACAGGGTGGGTAGAAAGCGTGAATTAATAAATACTTACTCTTGTACGTGGTAATGATTATATGTAAGCTACTGTATATAAATGTGAAAAATGTATTTATAACATAATCGTTAAGTTTGGCGTAAATTAGCTTTTTTGTAAACAGAGTCCGTTTTCTAGGCCAACAGGCTGAAAACTAATAAATAAATAAAAAAAAATAAATAAAATAACAGCTTGTTTTTAGTAACGTGCCGTGCCCGCTTAAATGTACTTTTGTTGATTGAATTCCTACACTTTAATTAATGCATTTCATCTCTAGTAAAATAATACGCTTAGGTAACTACATTTATTTCGATAAAAACAATTATCATAAAACGTTTCGAATAAATAATTATGTTAAGTAAGTAAGGGATTACGTATTATAAAAAAAAATGATTGCACACTTATTTTGATTTTTGTTACAAAGTTTATGTTAAAAATATTACCTTAATATTTATGTTTAGTAAATGTCTAGTAATTCATGTTTAGTAAGAAATGTAATTCTTCAAACATTGGTAGTTAGTAAGGTTGCTAGAAAAATGAATTTCTTGTAATTGAAAATCAATGTGTATACTTATTTGCTTATTTGTTTCATAATTTGAGACCTATTAATTTGAGTAGTTGTTCATGCTTAATAAACGTTGAAATAAAATATATTTCAATCATGAATATCATGATAACAAAAAAAGGAAAACAAAAAAAACATATCAGACTCGGGGTACTGACCCCACGATCTCTGCAACCAAAAGTAAGAGTTCTACCACTCTGCTACACGCAATCAGATATGTCACGACAGTATAATTACATACGTTTATTGCCCTGCCCCTGTGCTTATAATAACGTCTGGTACTTCGATTATATTATAAATTTACTAATTTAAAAGCTAAAATTGATTATTTATTTTGACAATATTGTTTTTCTTTATATATACAAAATCTTTTACATGTGAAATACTTATTCACAAAAGTGAAAATTTTTGTAATCTGGCAATACTGTCGTATAAAATGAACACCTAATGAACTATTTGAGAGCACTTTTAGTGTATGTGTTGTATTATAACCTTTATTTATAACGATACATAATGAATGTAACATAATAACGTTAGATCACATTTAAATATTACTTTGAAAAAATCTATATTATGATGAAGAAAATATGGTTTGTTAGTAAGTATTACGTGAAATAAGATAAAATAAATTTAACTTCATTTTAAGTAAAACAGGATTGAGCGGCGTTGGCTCAGTGGTAAGCGTGCTTGCTACTGATACAACGCTGTTCTAGGGGTCGTGGGTTCGATTCCCGGTGAGTGCAGATTTTTTCAAAAACTATTTTCACCGGAAAAAGTTCCTTTGTAACCCCGGCTGTTTCGTGGCGGGTTTTTCCGTGGAATTTTCTTTCAGAGTAATTCCAGGGTTTTTTCTTTGCTCCACAGGTCTTCGGGCCTGGGTGAATGCGAAACAGTGTTAGGGCCTAATAGGTAGGGATTAGCGGGCCCGATGCCAGGCAGGGATCGCCGGCCTTACCGGTGAGAAGTGGCCCCTAAAACATGGGGCTTCTCCGGGGATGCTAATTAGCCTGGATCCGATGCTTCGGACCACAGGCTACACAGTGGCGAGTTGACCCGATGCACTTCCCTCCGGTGCAGAGAGTGTCAGCTTAACTGACAAGGTGTGTTCCGGAGATACTTCCACTGTGCCCATGGTATGATTTGTATGGTATCAATTAAAGAGAAGATTTAATGGGTGTGGCAATACACCCCCACACATAGGTGGTGAGTGGGTGGCCCCGGCGACTGGGCCAATAGGCTGTCGCGGTAACCCGAAAAAAAAAAAAAAAAAAAAAAAAAAAGTAAGACAGGATTGCTTCTTCAGTTGAAGTTCTCTGAAGCTCAATGGTAGAGCTGTAAGCTGGTACCCGGAGAACCCGAGTTCGAAACTCAATTACTGCATTTTTTTCTACGTATTTCAAGTCTTTTTTTTAATTTAGAGAATACTTTATGAATTCTTTAAGAACTCTATTATTAGGACATAACTTGTTGAGTTTATAATTTCATAATAAATTCATTTTCCGTTCCTATTACGGAATTTAGATGAATTTATTAAATTTACCTGAGTACTAAATGAATTCATTTTGGATAGTTTTGGCTGTCAGGGCGCAATCCAAGTTTTTCGTTAACCACTCAAGAAATTCAAAAGTATCGAAAATCTTCCTCGAGACCTCTGAGACTCCCCAAAAAATTTCGAAGGTCTCGAAAATTTTCTTCGTAACAAGACAGAGACAAAGCGAGACTTAAAAAAAATTTCGAGACCGAGACCCGAAAATTTCGAGACGAGGTGAGAAAGTCTCTTTGATATCGCACATGCCTAATGTGTAGTAGCAGGTGTCAGATTTTGTGATGATTAGTAAGGAATTAGATTCCTTAAAAATGGTGTGGGGGCTGTGGGTGGTCAGGTTGGGGTCAAGAAAAATTTGGGGTGGGGGTATGTAGGCCCACTGTGGAGCTACAAAGGGTCTGGACATCAAGTGAGATATGCCGAAATAAAGGAGAAAACGATGGAATTTAACTTTATTTGCGGAGGGCAGTGGAGAGACAATTAGAGGGTCGTAAGGTTTTGTGTGAAATGCCTTACGCAAACAACTAAATAATATAGGTAGATATATACACCTATTTGTTAACCAAAAGAAACTTTGACATTATTAGGAAGAAACAAAATTTTACTGGATATAACAAAAAGAAAAGTATATATGCATGTAAATGCACTAACATACGTATTTGCATGGAAAAAACTGTTACTCAAGGAAATATTACATTTGTCTCGAAGTCGGAATATCTTAAGCAAATGCCCATGCAGTAAGATTCTGAAATATCTACAGCTGTCGAAAGCTATGAATTGCTACAATAATTAAGCAAACCAGCTACTAAAATAACAAACTATATCGTCAGCAAGACCTGCCGTGGCAAAAAAAAATGCACACTAGTTTAAGAAAATAGCTCATTGAAGAATGATATAGAAGAAAATTAAGGACCCAAATGTTGTCAAACAAAAAAGCAAAAAGGGCCCACACATAGTCTGGAGTAGAAAAAAATGAAAAAAATTGTTTGAACTGGTTATAAGAGCACTGTTAACTATTCTCGAAAAAAAAACACACTTAAATATAACGTAATCACTCATCTAACTAATATTTTTTATAGTCAACTAGAGCGAGTCACGTAAATAATGACATTACCATAAGATGTAATAAGAAAACTAATATAAGCATTTTGTACAGAATAGATAGGTAAAGAAAACAAGGATTAAAAATAAGTTAAGCAAGAACAAAAAGAACTCAATCGATGTACTAAGTTATATGAAGATTATATGAAGTTATACGAAGTTATATGATCAATTTTACCCAGTACGTAGGGAAAAAAATTTAGTACAGTTTCTTTACGAACCTTTTTGTCCTTCCTTACAACGTTTCGCATCAAAGTGCCACTTTAAAATAGGGGAGGGGCCCGGTAGTACTATACCTATCAATTTTTAAGACAACTTATGGCATTTAACGTACTTATACAATTAATATAGACGAAGCAAAAAACGCTTAAAAAATGTACGTATATTAGCTAACAACTTTTTTATGGCCATTTATGGAGAGGACCTTTTTTCAATTTTTCTGTGGTTTGCGAAAAGCTTAAAATCAATCAAGATAAAATTTGTGTAAATCTTCAGGACTATAATACCTACCCTGTGACAAAATTTTAGCTCTTAATATTCTATAGGTCGCGAGTTATTGAGTTCATAAAAATGGCTCAAAACGGCCGTTTTTAGCAATTTGCGAAAAAACGGCTGAACTAATTTAAATTTAACGTGGCTGATTTCGTCAGTACTATAATTGCGCATCGCATTTTTTTTACGCAACACTTTTTGATGTGCCGTTTTTCGTTTTTTTTATAGACGCGAAAAACATGTTTTGCCATTTTTTGGGGATTTTGCTGAAATTTCTGCTAGTTAAATTTTTTGTCAATTTGTAATCATGAATTGAAACTATTACCTTATTTTTTTGGAGCTAGTCAAAATCTTCAGGGTCAAAAAACTCTAATTATACGATACTAAATATGTAAAAGAGAGCAATTATCTTTATCAACAAGAAAATCTTTTGTGAAATATTTTTTATACTTTATATTATAATCTTATACATTTTTTTGATTCAAAGACCACACAAAAAATTGTTTTTATTAATAGCGAAACGTAAAAGTGATTACTTCTTCAAAGTTATTATTGATTTAAAAATTATGATTCATTAAGCTAATTGCGGATGCAGTATCTGTCAAGTCTGGTATTTGATTCCCTTATATGTTTCAATACCTTGGAGGTCATTTTACCACTTATTTTATTTAACACTAGCGACCCCCCTCCCGTCACGGCTTCGCCCGAGACTCACTAAATGGAACACCGTAGTGTGCTGACATGTAATGTGAAACGTTTTCAGTTAAACATTTTACATCTATTCCTGACACTTCTGAGAACAAAAATCTTCTTGTTAAAAACATATTTGTTCGGATTTCATACAGATTATAAGGTCAAATAATAAGCTGTAAAAACTTAAAAAATATAATTATGCTGAAAAGTAATGTGCGTTCCTTATACCATAAAATAATCATTGGTCCTTAAGGGCCGTTGACTTGCAGTTTCTCCCGTATAATCTACGAAAAGGGCTATTTTTTAAAGCTGCAAAGATTGAAAACTCACAAAAAATATGTAATCAAAAAAAATTTTTTTCTTCTATCTTACAACAACTTTATTACCAAAGCAACAAAGTCCTGGAGCCTAATATCTACATTTATATCGCCCCAAAAATACAAAAACATGTTAAACCTCTTTAAAAATCTGAAAAATTTTAGAGTTGACTGTGAGGGTACGATGAAAAGCTAATCTCTTACGGAATGGATTCTTTACTCATCGATTTTGAAGCTGCTGTTTCAATCTCGATGAATGTTTTGCGTCAGTTTCTTGACTTCTAAAATTATATACATTACATAAAATTAAAGTTTTCCTTCCAATTTGCCTTCTTGCGACTTTTGGCATGGTTAAGACGTTTGTGAGCCCTACAGACCGTTTTGTTTTTCAACTTTTTATAGTTCTACTATATTTTTTGACAAGGTAGTTCGACGTCTCATGGTTTTAAAAAGGATCAGTGAGCTTTTTAAGTAAACTCTTTCTTGACTGAAGTTTCCAGCAAACGTGACTGCCTTTATACCTTAGGGTGATCTTCTTTGGCCTGCTGTTGTAGCACCAGACTGATCATGAGAAAAATTACAAAGTCTGAAGCTTTGGAGCTAGTTGCAGAGCTCTTTCCTAACGTCTCCTGATATTACGCCAAAGATGTTGGTGTCTAAAGCACCTTCTTTTTTTGAAGACTCAGTTGTTTTGGTGATCTAAGGTAGGGAGATCAGTTCATGATGCTTGCCCGTTGAACACTGTTCTGTTTTCTTAAGTTTGTTTTTCCCCCATAGCTGTTAGGTTCTCCCAGTGCAGACCTTGGAAAGGATCAGTTATTCCTGGTTGAATACTTAGAGTCAAGAAGGTTAAATGGGATCGTCAGTCACTGGGGTTCCCAGCCTTGCGCGAAACAACTCTGCTCGTGACGTCTGCCAGTGAATGACTAACTTGGTTTAATAGTGGCTGGGCTTATATTTATATAGTTTTTTAGTTGACGAATCGTTGCTGAAAACAGTAGTAAAAATGCATTTGTTGGCAAGGTTGTTTAACGGTAGGTGGCCCTAAAAAGAACCGATAAGATTGATGGTTAAGTAGTGAACGTAAATACTTACAATGGCCCTGAAAAGGGCCAGTGGTGGAACTTCTAATTATTCCTTACTATTATTTTTGATGATGGAGAGCAGGCTGCAAGTAGCTTGACTCTTACCCTCGGAGTCTCTGTGTGCGGAGACCATGCTGGAGGGACGTACGCCGCTGACCAAAGAATATCTTGTCTTCGGGTCGTTCCCCGGATAACTAACCACTCACTGTTAGTCGGGAAAGTGGGTCTGGAGAATACTTTCTCTGAGGGTATGCCGTTGGGATGACCGCTGAGAAGGAAGTCATTGCAGCTGCCTGTACTCCTCAGGGCTTTCTTCTCTGCTGGCTTGCATTTGTAGTGAAAAATTCAGCAAATTTTTTTATTGGTGGCACTCGTCAATCCTGGTGGTCAAGTGTGAAATCAGACGTAGGTCACTGGCCCATTAGAACAGAGTGTCGTTGGTAGCCGGGATACCTAGCTGCACGACTAACATCTGTATTCTTGATGTACAGCCGGTAGGCGACTGAAATCTTTGAGACGCTTCAGCCTATTATAGCCCCCTAATAATTAGTTGTATCGCAGGTATTGCTATTATTATTAATTTTTTCATGATAAAAACTATACTAAAACCATCTAGGAAGTGTCAATAATCAGTATGCAAAATTATTGCCATATTTGTTGTAATATTCCTCTACTTTCATAAATTTTTAGTTTATTTTTGAAAATGTAGTATCCTAGAATGTTACTATACTGTATTGGTTTTGCAAAGTAGTCATGTTTGTTTAATTTAAACCGATTTGTTAGTTGCGTTTTCATTTTCTTTAAAATATTTTTAGCATTATTTTTCATTCAGTATAAGTTTTTGTTTGTTTTCAAGTCAAACCTCTGAATTTATAATTGTATGACTTCCAGCAAAAATTGAAAATTCTTGTAGTCTCCAAGCTGTTTTTATCGGACTCACGTATCTAACATGAATGGAACTACTTATTTATCAAATTTTTTTTTTTTAAATTATTGTACCATAATTATATCAAGGTCTTCCATTGTTTAAAGATAAAGGTTCTTTAATTAAAAAAAAAATTATGAAACATGTGTACAATTTTAAGTATGTGAATTTTCAATTATTTTTCTTACTCAAAAATTGGTTTCAAGAAGTTCTGTCTCTTTGTGGTATTTTATAACAAGTTGGGACCACAAGTTCTTTAATTACTTATTTACATAAGCTATTTCAAATAGGCCAACGCTCTCACGGTTACTACTATTTAATAATAATTAAAGGTTTTTTTTTTATATGTACTTACATCACGTCATATGGATACCTGTAATGAATTATGAACTTTACGTTGTATTATAATAATATTGTCAAAAAAAAAAGTGTAATGCACCGAGAGCTTTATATTTACTAATAAATTAAAAGTTTTTTTGCATTTTGAAAATGCTACAGTCTCTGTACATGTTATTAACCCAGTAGTCATAATGATTGTAATGTATTTTAATTCACACTATTGTGAGGTCTCGTTCGCAGGTATGTGCTGGAAACATTGTACACATACATATTGTAGTACTTTTATCTTGTTTATGTATGAAAAAGCGATTTTTTGGGGAAAATCTAATTCTGGTGGCTCGGCATAAAGTTTGCACATGGGACTTTTGCGCAATACATTTCTGGGGGGTAAAGTAGCAAAATTTAAGAATCTGGGGGTATCGAGGTAATAAGATAGATCAAGTGAACGTAAAAGGCGGTTCATAATTACGAAAGCCTTGGACTCATTTCGTAATCACGCTTTGTTACCCTGTTAAAGTGTGAGTAAGTATTCCAGCTGAGCCACGAAGCTGTTGAATTCATTTTCGAATTGATTAAGGCGAGCGGGTATAAAACCCCAATTGTTTAAAATACTAACTGTGTGGTGGCTTCAGTGCCAGCTGAGAAGTACAAATGGAGTTTCTCCTTTTTTAAGATGCTCGATGAAATTGTACTTTAATTTTTTCTCCTGAATCTGGGCCCCTTGTGCATCCAAACGTATTTATCCATCTTTTCTCTTTGCGCTTGGCCTCCATGTTTTTTCGCCGGAAGTCTGATCATTTATTTTGGGTTAGATTATTTCGACCGATGCGAAGATCGCCCATGATCAACAAGTTTTATTGTTAACAACGAGTTCAAAATATTTTTTTCTGTGGTTCGAACGCTAAGAGTGAATTATGAGAAATTAATGTGGTGAATTCAAAAGGTGCGAATTCTTAATAAGTGACTTTGTTTAAGTGAAGTTTAATTTTAGTCTAAGTAGTGTATTTGCGAGTGGAGCATATAACCATCGCGTTGTGTAATCAAATTGACGTTAGCTGTCTCCTGCGGAGCAGTCTTAATGCGATACTGAGTGCGATATTTGTAGTTCCAAAAGTTTAGTCTCAAGAAAATGATCCCAGCAAATAATATAATATTAAATTTACTTTGTTTGTAAGATTAGATTTATTTTTATATTTTTTATACTAGGACGATTCTCGTGTAATGTTGTTTATTGTAAAACACTTAATTTACTAATAAACAATGGTTTTTTTACCCGATACTTTTCATCAAATGCTTGCGTCAATTTTATTACGCCCTAATAATAAAATTACATAAATATATATAGTTAGTTAGAGGACTCGGAAGCCGACTGTCTCATGGTAGCGAATGGTAAGCCCTTAATATAAGTATCAGCTCCGTCACTTTTTCTCGTTATGAATACAAGAAGTTGCACTATACATAGCTGAAATAATACAAATTAAAAATCATGAAAAAGTATAAAGCTCATCTATTTTCTTCCTCGATAGTAAGGAAAAATAGATAAAAAAATTTCTTAATGTGAGGAACTTTTAAACCAAACTTGAAATGACAAATAAATATGTTTCTTGCATGCTGTAACACGAATTCTAAATATTATGTACTAAAAATAACTTAAGGAGCGCACCCTGGATCCAATGATCCTCCAAGAATTAGACGAAATCAAAAATCTGCATAAAACCGATCGTCCAAGAAAAAAGCTACGCGTTTCTGGTTTGCCTCTGCCTCTTATATTGAAGCCCTTAAAAATAGCCAAACAGACGCTAAATACATTGAAAATCTCATCTTACCCTACCAATATTTTAGATGCTAAAGTTCTGGTTAGCAACCCCATAGCTTGTCGCTGGTACCGCCAAAGTGACAATGTCTAGCTTAATCGCTTTAAGATTTAAATTCTTTGAGGCCCCAACATGGTATTGACTTAAAGGTAATAATACAATTTTACGTTAGCAACAAAACGTATTTTCATTTTTTTTAGAATATAATTAACTCCTAAATAATAAGGAACTNAACTAATACTTAACAAAAAATTAAAAAAGACACTTTTACTTTCTGATAAAAGATTAATTTTACATATAATATCAACTTAGTTTTCTAACGTAATATTGTAGCAGTTATGTAAATATTGCATTGTCAAATGTTATCAACTCGCATTGTTTCTTTAACAGTAAAAGTTCGATATTTATGGTTTCTAATTCGTCCTTTGGTCTGCAAGTAGCTTTCTTTTGTCTTGTCTAAATCGTTAATTTGTCGTAATTTCCGTTTCTTTTCGTTTACTTCTGATGCTTCCTGCTCTTACAGTTCTTTTTTTTTTGCTTTTTGAGATCTTCTTCATTCAGACTTCTCGAATTCCGAACAGCTTGGATCATTTTTTTATTTATATCTATATTTTTTATACCTCAGGAATCGTGAACGGCATGCCAAACGTGTTTTAGAGCTACAAGAAATTTTTCTTTCTGATCATCAAATAAACACTCTTTATTTATAGAGAATCCTCTTTCCATGCTGGCATTACCATGAAAGAGTTTAAATATCATTTTTAAAAAAAAAATTTAAGTCTTCAGAATTTTTGTACTCATGAATATATTCTATTTAAAAACTATCCCCTTTACAAGAATTTGATCGCACCTGTTTTGAAATATAGCAACAATCGATATTTCATTGTTATTACAAATTTTTACTGCATGACAACATCACGTAAGTAGCCTAAAACTCAGCTCAACTGAAAAGTATGGATTGTTTGGTTCGAGTACAAGTTACTTCTATACCTATATTTACAGTCTCAGCACACGTCAATCGCATACTTTAAAATTTAAATACAGATGTACAAAAGATGGGTACTAATTTCGTAGCCATGCCGTAAAACAGCCTACTCCTCTCGCAGAGGCCAAAATTCATCACCTACATGAATTTACTGGGGCGACTGTTGCTCCAGACTAATTAAAATCTCTGCAACAACAGTTTAAGCTATGTTTGCAACAAAAAGAAATATAATTATAAATTTTTAACGTCATTTTAAATGGGAAAGAAAGAATCGTGTTACTTTTCGTTGGGGTCCCGTTTTGTCGATAAAACTGTCCGAAGTACTGCATTGCTATATTCGAGTAATAAACATCTAATACTTAATAAAAATTAATAAGTAAGCAGGCATAGCACATATCCTTCTGGTTAAATGGATTTTTTTGTTGAATGTTCATAAATTTGAAAAATCGAATAAGTTGTATGTTCCCACCATAATCGAATAAGTCCAAAAGCAACTCGTAGCAAGGAAGTTAATTGCATCTTTTGCATCACCCACGTAAAATTATAAAGTCTTGTCTTAGTGCCTAACGTTAGGCACATTATGAAAGGCGCATTTTCTGCGCTCTTCAAAAAGTAGCTTTCCCATTGTTTGCGCCGAGAAGTATTGCTGGGATGGAAATTGTCACGAATAGAAAATCAGGATCAGTGTGTCAATAAATTATTACGTTGCTTAAGACTATGTACAAATTTATTAACAGAAAATTAGTTATAAATGCCTGCCGTGAGAGAAGCGTTTTCAACAGCGGCCATGAGCTGGCTGACTGTTACGCAAAAAAGATGAATTTAAATGTCTCAAGCATTTTCGGTCAATACATTGAAATAATAGAGCAAAAATAGCTAGCGATTAAGAAAAGATAAACATAAGCTAAATACAGGCGGAAGTCTTTGTTTTTAATTCGCACGTAAAGAGATAGTAGATATAAGAAAAGTGTTACTATTGTAAGAGAAAAAATATTGATGTAAATGTAGCGCAATAAATATAACGTTCAAACTGAACACCAATCTTTAAAGCCATTTTTCTCGAAAATCACAAAAAAGGAGTTAATCAGTTTGTTTGGGAAGCCACAAATATGTTATTGTACATTATTTGCTGGTATTTTATGCATAATAATAAAATAGTAAGTATATTCGGACGTCATTTCCGTTATTATGACTAACATCATTTTTTATCAGAACACCCGCCGCCCTTTACCGACTTAATACATAAATACTTAGTTTTGAATACATATTTTGATACTTTTTTTCCGCACTCTTTATGATGCAAATAAAAGGATCTTATGCATACGAATAATTAATAATTAAGTCATTTATATATTTTATTGTAAAATTATACATAAATTTGTATTAATTCTGTTTCAACTTACATGTAAGTATAAAGTTATTGGTGCGCTAAGCTTTTTTTTAGTAATTTTTGTTGAAAACTATGTGAATAATTATAAATTTTTTATGTGTTATTGTATGACATGATCTAATACAAACATAAATTAAAATAACACTTAATTATGAAACTATACAAATCACGGAGGTATTGCCCCATTAACGAGGTTAACTTACAGAATCAGTCAAGTAATTTAAATAATATTCGTTCTGCTGTTCGATAAATATGTGTTTTTAAGAAAGTTATGTAGTTATTTGTATTATTTGTAAATATAGTTGGCTTACCCCCATAGAAATTTTATCAAGAGGTAGAAAATTATTCATACCAAGTACATCATATAATGTGAGAAAAAAATGAGATTGAAGAATGTTTCTTATGTTTATGTAGTAACAACGTAAGGAATATCAGGATACGAAAAAGTTTTAAAAATGAAAGATATATCTGAACAGTTTCTTTGTATAGCACGGAAGTGTAGATGATCTTAGTATTGATAGTTTGAGAAAACTTTTAGAAAATGTTTTGTTTTTCAAATAATCAAAAAAATTAACAAATCATTACTCATCATACAAGATAGTTATAAAATATTTATAAATAACAAATTTATAGATTAAAATGAACATAACAAAAGGAAAAATTCGTTTTTTTAGATTAAGTACATTTTTGTTCAAGTTTTAAATAATTATTTTAG
>NW_019379790.1:572662-601607 GCF_000648655.2 Copidosoma floridanum | reverse complement strand
ATAAATAAAATAACTCAAGCGCCAATCACCACACAACCCACGGCGCTTACAGGCCGCTTTGGTAATTAATGTAATAAATAAAGTAACACACACCGATCACTGCACAACCCGGGGTTCTTACTGGCCGCTTTGTTTATTAATTGAATAAATAAAATAGCACATTCCTTGATTACCACACAACCCAGGGCGCTTGATTATCGCTTTGTTAATTAACAGAATAAATAAAATTACAAAAGCGCCAATCACGACACAACTCAGGGCCCTTAATTTTTACTTTGTTGATTAATATGATGAATAAAATAACACGAGCTCTGATCACCAAACAACCCGGAGCGCTTACTGGCCGCTTTGATAGTTAATATAATAAAGAAAATAACACCTGCGCCAATTCCTACACAAGCCGGAGCTCTTACTGGCCGCATTGTTTATTAATTAATCAAATAAAATAACACCGATCACTACTCAACCTGGAGTACTTTCTAGCCGCTTTGTTAATTATTACGATAAAAAAAATAACAAATGCGCCAATAACTACATAACCCGGGGCGCTTACTGGTCGCATTGTTTATTTAATGAATTAATAAAATAACACAAGCACCGATCACCACACAACCTGGGGCGCTTTCTGGTCGCTCTGTTAATTAACATAATCAATACAATAACTCCAGCACCAATTACGAAACAACCTAGGGCCCTTAAGGGTCACTTTCCTAAGTAATATAATGAATAAAATAACGAAAGTGTCAATTACCACACAACCCGGGGCGCTTACTTATTGCTTTGTTACTTAATAAAATAGGTAAAATAACGGAAGCGCCAATCATCACACAACCCGGGCGCTTACAGGCCGCTTTGGTAATTAATATAATAAATAAAGTAACACGCACCGATCACTACACAATCCGGGGTGCTTACTGGCATCTTTGTTAATTAACATAATAAATAAAATTACGAAAGCGCAAATCACCACACAACCCAGGGTGCTTACTGGTCGCTCTGTTTATTAATGTAATCAATACAATAACTCAAGCACCAATTACGAAACGACCTAGGGCCCTTAAGGGTCACTTTCCTGATATTTATGATGAATAAAATAACGAAAGTGTCAATAACCACTTAACCTGGGGCGCTTACTTATTGCTTTGTTACTTAATAAAATAGGTAAAATAACGGAAGCGCCAATCATCACACAACCCACGGCGCTTACAGGCCGCTTTGGTAATTAATAAATAAATAAAGTAACACGCACCGATCACTACACAACCCGGGGTGCTTACTGGCCGCTTTGGTAATTAATATAATAAAAAAAATTACACAAGCACCGATCACCACACAACCCTTGGCGCTTACTGGCCACTTTGTTAATTAACATGATAAATAAAATATTCAAAGCGCCAATCCTCACACAACCCGGGGCGCTTACTGGTCGCTTTGTTAATTAACATAAAAAATAAAATAACACATGCACCGATCACAACACGACCCAGGGCGCTTACTGGCCGCTTTGATAATTAATATAATAANATTAATTAACAAAGTGACCAGTAAGTGTCATGGGTTGTGTGGGGATTGGCGCTTGTGTTACTTTTTTTATTTTATTAATTAACAATGTGGCCAGTAAGTGCCCCGGGTTGTGTGGTGATTTGTACTTTTGTTTTTAAATTTATTATATTAATTAACAGAGCGGCCAGTAAGTGCGCCGGGTTGTGTGGTAATCAGTAAATAACGGAAGCGCCAATCATCACACAACCCGGGCGCTTACAGGCCGCTTTGGTAATTAATATTAAAAAAAATTACACAAGCACCGATCACTACACAACCCGGGGCGCTTACTGGCCGCTTTGTTAATTAACATGATTAATAAAATAACACAAGCACCGATCACCACACAACTGGCCGCTTTGTTAATTAACATGATTAATAAAATATTGAAAGTGCCAATTCTCACACAACCTGGGGCGCTTACTGGCCGCATTTTTAATTTAACGATAAATAAAACAACAAAATCGCTAATAACTACACAATCCTGGGCGCTTACTGGCCGCAATGTTTATCAATTGAATAAATAAAATAACACAAGCACTGATCACCACACAACCTGGGACGCTTACTTATCGCTTTGTTAATCAACGTAATAAATAAAATTACAAAAGCGCCAATCACCACACAACCCAGGGTGCTTACTGGTCGCTCTGTTAATTAATATAATTAATAAAATAACACAAGCGCCAATCATGAAACAATCTAGGGCCCTTATGGGTCACTTTGTTGATTAATATAATAAATAATATAACGAAATCACCGTAACCATACAACCCTGGACGCTTTCTGGCTGCTTTGTTAATTTACGTGATCAATATTATAATTCAAGCGCCAATCCCTACACTACCTCAACGCTTACTAACATCTTTGTTGATTAATATAATAAATAAAATAAAGCAAGTGCTAATACCCACACTACCTGGCGCTTACTGGCTGCTTTGTTGCATAATATAATAAATTCAAAGGTATTTGTTAATAATGCGGTTAGGGAGCATACCGGGTTGTGTGCGGATTGGCGCTTGCGTTATTTTATTTCTTATATTAATTACTAAAGAGGCCAGTAAGCGCCGTGGGTTGTGTGGTGATTGGCGCTTTCGTTATTTTATCTATTTTATTAGGTAACAAAGCGATAAGTAAGCGCCCTGGGTTGTGTGGTGATTGGTGGCTGCGTTATTTATTTATAATATTATTTAATATANCCCTTAGGTTGTGTGGTAATTAGCGCTAGTGTTATTTTATTTAATATATTAATTAACAGAGGGACCAGTAAGCGCCCCGGGATCTGTGGGGATTGGCGCTTGTGTTATTTTATTCATCGTATTAATCAGCAAAGGGATCAGTAAGCGTTCCGGGTTGTGTGGGGATTGACGCTAGTGTTGTTTTAATTATTTAATTAACTAACAAATCGGCTAGTTAGAACCCCGGGTTGTGTAGTGATTGACGCTTGTGTTATTTTATTTATTTAATTGATTAACAATGTGGCCTGTAAGTGCCCCGGGTTGTGTGGTTATTGGCGCTTTCGTTGTTTTATTTATCATAATAATCAACAAACAGACCACTAAGCGCTCCGGGTTGTGTGGGGATTGGTGCTTGTGTTATTTTATTTAATTTATTAATTAACAAAGCGGCCAATAATTTCCCTGGGTTGTGAGGTGATCGGTGCTTGTGTCATTCTATTTATGATATTAATTAACAAACCCACCAGTTAACGCCCCGGGTTGTGTGGGGATTGGCGCTTGCTTTTTTTTTTTAATTTTATTAATTAACNTATTGGCGCTTTCTGTTATTTTATTTATTATGTTGATTGACAAAGCAACAAAAAAATGCCGCGGGTTGTGAGGTGATTAGCGCTGGTTTTATTTCATTTATTTAATTAATAAACACTGCAGCCAGTACGCACCCTGGATTTCGTGGGGATTAGCACTTGTGTTATTTTATTTATTTAATTAATAAACAAAGTGTTTAGTAAGTTCTTCGGGTTGTGTGGTGATTGGCGCTTTTGTAATTTTATTCATTATATTAATTAACAAAGCGACCAGTAAGCGCCCTGGGTTACGTGGGGATTGGCTTTTATGTTATTTTATTTATTGAAATAATAAACAAAGTGACCAGTAAGCGCCCTGGGTTGAGTGGTGATTGGCGCTTTTGTTATTATTTAAAGCATTAAATTGAAAAGTGGACAGTAGGCGTTCGTGTTACTGGGTTAATTAGCATTGGGTCATTGGGTTTAATAGCTTCGGGTTTATTTATTTATTATGTTAAAAGTTCTGTTGAGTTATGTGGATTTTTGCGTTTTACTCCATATATCAAAATTTGCATATTGCGTTACTTTGGATTCCACTCTCGGGAGCACTGGAGAGAGATATTATAAAGAAAGGGTCTAAGTAATCTTGAAAAGCGTCCATGTTATAGGCTTTGTGGCTTCTCTTTTTAATCTCGTATCAAAGAGGAATTTTACTGTGGTGAATAGGAAAAAAATTATTCGGAAAAAATTGGTGTGTAGGAACCTTTCAAAATTTGATCGGAAAGGTGCCAAAAACCACTTTTTGCACTAAAACGGCTTCAATTAATGTATCAACCAATGACAATAAATATCGTCATGTAGAGCTTGAGAACAAAAAAATTCGAGTTTTTAACAATCAAAAGCGAACAACAGCTTTCTACGTAAAAAATTAAAAATGGCGAAAAATTGCTATTTTTCAATAATTAAATACTTGGCTTGTATGCATCCTCGATGTATCCTCCAAAACTTGAATTGTTTGTTTTTTGTGTTCTTCGCCTGTTTTTTTTTTTTTAAACAAACAATTTATAAAATCTTTTCGAGAAAACCGATAAAGTATAAAAACAGGTGCTTCGGATAAATGCTTGCCAATCGGCAAAAACCAGCCGAACGATAAATATACGTATGTGTTAAGGAACACTCACTTTTTAAAATTATTGCTAAATCGTTTGCAAAATCATCCAATAAAGTCTTTTTCAGATTGTTGCTGTACTCTGTCGTCGCTGCTCTCTGCTTTGGCTGTCCCCCTACCACATTACCCTTTCCCGACGCTCGCTCGTCGAGCTGCCGCACACGCTAAATTGACGATATTTCAAATGCTTTGTTAAGGACTTTATTGGATGATTTTGCAAACGATTTAGCAATAAGTTTGTAGAGTAAGTCTTTTTGCACACATACATACCCGTATTTTCATCATTCGGTCGGTTTTCGCCGATCGGGAAGCATTTTTCCGAAGCACGTGTTTTTAAACTTTCTCGATTTTCTCAAAAAGTTTTCATAACTTGTTTATTTAAAAAAAAAACACACGTAAAGGATACAAAATCCAACAATTTAAGCTTTTGAGGGTTCATTTAGAATGTATTGAAGCCGAGTAATTAATTATTGAAAAATCAGAAATTTTTTTTTCCGAAATCCCACTTTTTTTCTATTTATCACGGTGAAAAGCCTCTCTGGAACGAGATCTTGAACAATCACTGATTTTTTGCTCCGGGCCCTGTACTAACAGTGGTCGGCTCAATGCTGTCCACTTGGTAGATAGAGAAAGAAAACTGGACAAGTTTTGCACCTCTCTGTTGATTAGCTCTAGAAGCTCACACTTACAGCCAGTTTATTGAAAATTTTTTAGGCAGTTAGCCAATAGCTCAATTAATGGAGAGGTGCGAGGGAGATGCAAGACCCATCGGGTTTTATTTCTCTTTTTACCGAGTGAACGCTTCCTCTTACTGGTGACCGTATAGTTGGCCTTCTTTACTTTTAATATCTCAATGGTTATAAACTAAGAACTACCTAAGGTCCGAGGGTTATCGAAATTTAAACCAGCCGCCACTCACCAGTATTAAGGAACCCTATGATTCGTAGAGATCTGAAATATTTTCATCATATTTTATTCCGGTGAAGAGTAACGTGGTAATTGTAGTTTATAAATTAGCCTCAACGTTAACCAACGGATAGAATTTAAAAAGTTGTTCTATCCAAGGGCCATTTACGGCAAGATTATAATTTATCTTCTATCCAAAAATCGATCTTTAATAAAACGGGTTCCCTGCACAAAAGCAAAACCAAACTACAACTTAGTCAGTTGGTTTTTTTTAGAATAATTAATATCTAAAATCAAAGTTCCAGAAATTTTCGGATTCAATAAAGTGGGGGAAATTACTTTTCCGCGCTGCTCATTTAACGCTGATTTTATCTCTAGTACTGAGATAAAAGCTTTGGCTTTGTAGATAAGATTATAGATAAAATTAGAACATCTATACATAGATATGTAAGAAATAGACTGCTCGTTCTTATGTATGGTGCTGAAGCACAAGTAAAAAAAGACACAGCATTGAGCGCAGAAATCTGTCTCTCTCGCACATTGCTAACGGTGGGGAGGTTGCATTAGCCAGAGTTAGTTAACTAATGCTCCATCGTTGTCAATGTGCGAGAGAGACAGATACCCACGCTCAGTGCTATATCTCTTTCTACTCATGCTTCAGTGCATACATGAGAATGATAATTGTATATTTCTTATATGGTTATGTATCTTTATTTGTGGTTCATACCTCTTACGAGGTCAGAACCTAATACAAAAAGAAATCTATATTTCTGTTGGCCGATTTTTGGGTAGAAGATAAATTTTTAATCTTGGCGCAAATTGCACTTGGGCTAATAGTTACGTCTATCTGTTGGTCTAAGTTGCGGCTTGTTTTCAAAATTGACCATACGGCACTATCATAATTACCACACAATTTCCCACCAGAATGAAATATATTTCGGATCTCAACGAGTCACAAGGTTCTTCAACCTTCGTGAGAGTAGCGGCTAGTTTAGATTTTTAACCACTCTCGGACCTGAGCTCTTGGTCTATTAAGCTTCTCGGAGATATTTGGGGGAAAAACACTTGTTAATTCCATTTTCGGTGACTTGCATAGTCTCCCCAAAATTGCTTGATCGAACCTGTCGGTTGTATCAGAAAGGTTAGACAACTGATAATCTGATAGACTGTTTAAAAAGCATGTTTCAAAGGTGATGACTAGTAAATTTTGGTAATGGTCATGATTAATAGTGAATCTCAGTAATTTTCGTTGTTATATGTTTCTGTTAGTCCAATAAACAAAAAATTTTTAATAAATGCTTCCATTACCTGGTGTATTGTCTTACTTATTATCATATCAGTGTACCTTTGTTGAAAGTTTTGATGATACGTTAAACAACATTTTCTTTTAAACATATTCAAAGTCAAGTATTGTATCCAAAAAGTAATTTATTACTTTGTATAGAGCCAAAAGTACGATTACATTGGATTTAAAGTTTCGCTGGGTCTATTTGCATCAAATACACGTAAATACTTGGATATTATACAGTACAGATAACACCTGAGGTGGCGCGAGGGTAGTATTATTATTTACATGGATATTATAAGCCGTACATCGACCTAAACGTTGATATAGCTATTTTCATATTTATGTATTAAAGTTGATTTGGTGCGAAAAGCCGCAGGGTTAAAATGTATGGCCTTAAATTAGAATATGGTACATGAGTATTTACATTTTGATGTCAACAATGGGCTGAACTTTTTCAAATGTGTAATAAGTTTTTGTTAAAAGTTCTCATGTTTAAAATTTTTATTATCCAAATAAGAAGTCCAACTTGAACAATTTATTGCATATGTAATGTCAATTCAACGATTGCAACCGAATTGTGACGGTTTCTACCGATATTCTTCCCCTATTTCTTTTATAGAGAGTTAAGCTTTTTCATGTATTCTGTACTATTACTCTATAACCATCTAACTCTTGTGTGCATACTGTTGGAGTGTAGTTTGTGACTAAAACTTGTAAGCATATATGTCATTCATCTATTTTTACAACCTTGCAAAATGTCGTTTTTGATACTTATATGTTTATTTCTTTAGACTACTTTTTCTTGCTCGATATTGAGGTAGAATAAAAATCAAACAAAAAACTAGAATTTTTGGATCAATACTAAAATCTCTTAAAAGGTACATCATGTGGTATTCTCATTATTTTGGGCCTTATGTAACATTGATTGATATTTTGTGAAAACCTAAACAGGCAAGTGCAAAGAAAAAAAAAGAATGGTTATACATTGCAATTAATAATCGCCAACATCTGTTAAAAGTGGTTAAGTTCTGTGCCTGTTTTGTTATTACATGAATCAAATCACCAAAAACACGTGCTTTTACAGCCATATTGAAGAGGCAGGCAGCTGCTTCCACGTGTTTTCTTTCTCCCTCTGTCCCACACTATTTTTGCTTTGCATCTTTTTATTTGTGTTACAAACTGTTATGAAAATTGACTCTTTAAGGTCTGTGCACACATTTAACAACCTGGTACAGGTAGTTAACTTCTTTCTTAGCAATTGTGGCTTCAGTTATTATATTGTAACGTTTTCCACAATTTACAGCAATATCTGAAAAAAGTGACTTGATAATTTCCTAACTATATTGCATGGTCAATAGTATCCGTTTTATTATTGAGCAATGGAGATAGAGTCCTTTTATTACGAGCTTTTTTAGTAAAGTACTGAAAAAGTTAAGGAAATCACCAATCATCTACTTAATGTTAAGGAACGCATATTAAATCCCAAGTGATGCGCAATCCTAGTTATCTAAGACATTATAGTAGACTCATCAACAATGGTATTTTGTTATAAATTATTTTACAGACATTCAAGTTTATTATTAATAATCTTGATTTACTTAAGCATTACTAAACATTTGTCTTGAGAAAGTTGAAATGTGACCATTGTTCGACATCTAACTTTTTTCTGCTTAGTGCGATTAACTAAAGCAAATAAGTAAGAATATTAGTTACTTTCAATGATTGAAAATTTGTTCTCTTGTATTATGTAGTGCATTGTATGAAAAAAGTTGCAAAACATTTATTTAAACAAAATACCTAACTTGATTTAAAAAAGTTAAAGTTGTATGAAACCTTAAAAGCAGAATGTTTATTATGTATATTGAAGTAATCCCATTAATCCTCATTACATGTACTTCAATACTTATTTTGAAAAATCTGAACTTGACTCATAAGTTAACTCATCCTATAACACGTTGTTCTTGTGATCAATTTAATAATTTAATTTTCATGCACTTATGTTGTCAGTGCTTCAGTAGAAAGTCAAATTTTTTCCCATTGGTTTTTCATTCATGAAAAATTATAATATTGGTTACCCATAAATAACGTAATTCTCATACAGTCTATTCTAAACTGAAAAATTGCATGTTACAACTATCGCTAGGATGTAAATTAAAATATTTATTTATAATTATTTAATACCATTATAAAAATTTAATAATCAAGTTCCTTTGCAGAAACAGAAGAGTAAAAATAAAGTTAAATCAAAAGATTCAAATCGCAAAGGTATTAACAAAGACTCATCTGAAATGAATGTATCTGTTAAGCAAACACACGATAGTACCTCTTTAATTAAAACCAAAACATCTCAAGACGTTTCATCAAAAAATAGTGATCCTGAAGAATCCAATAAACATCAAAAAGATGTCAAAGACAAAGACAATTATGAATCAAAAAGGGAACAAAACATTTCGAGTAATGAAACTGTAGAAGTCAGCAACACTACTCTAAGAGAGGTCAAGGAACAAAGTCTCTCTAGTGTAGGCCAGCTTTTGCAAATAAATAGCAAAGATACATCACGGAAAAGTACAAGTATATCAGATAATATTATAAATGATGCAAATGAAATAGATCAAGAAACAATGTTTTCTGCTGTTACTCTAAAAAATAATGAAAATGATGTTGTCTCAGGTCTTTCCAAAACATGTAAAGATTTAAACTCATGTTTGGAAACTTTGAATTTAATTTCAGCCACAACAATACCTGCTATGAAATCTACTTTTCCTCTTAAATATTCATACTCTGATGATCAGTGGAGCCCGATAAATACCAGCGGAAAAAAAGTTTATGATAGAGATTTCCTAATGAAACTGCAAGACGATCCTAACAGTAAAGTAAAACCTAGGAATCTACCGGATCTAGATGTTGTACTAAAAGAAATTACCAAAAATCGTAACTCTGTAGATCAAAAATCAAAAGAAGTTTACCCCAATCGCCATGAGGCACTTTTTCCAGGATTTGCTAAGACTTCCATAAGTGCCAAAGTTGTGAGTTCATTGATTGTGATTGTTAAAAAAGTCTCTTCTGTTGAATACTGTTTAGGTAAATTTTTGTTTATACTTATTAATAATTTTACCATTTCTTGATGTTTTAGCTACCTCCAGCCAAAAAAAGTCATTCAGGAAAAATAAAAGTAGCCAAGCCTAGTGTGATTCATGTATCTCTTTCTTTACGTGAAGATGTAAAATTGAGAGAGACTGAAAATGCATGGAAACCCACAAGACTTATGCCGACATCAGTCTCCAAGGAACTAAGTAGAACTGAAGCTCTTTACAAAAGAGTTCGCAGTGTTCTTAACAAATTAACTCCACAAAAGTTCGATACTTTAGTTAATCAAGTTCGTGAATTACAAATAGACACTCAAGAAAGATTGCAGGGAGTTATTGATTTGGTTTTTGAAAAAGTATGTACTAAATTTTACAGTTTTATCTTTTATTAAGGTAAATGTTTATGGCTGAATGTGCAAGCTACAAATCAAACACAATTTTTATGATTAATAAGTATATTTATCATCAGATTATTTTTATGGTAATATTTATTAAAACACAAAATTATTTTAAAAGTATTATGTTGATAAAATGTTTATTTTTTTATCATTAGTTATTTACACTTAGTATGTGAAACCTACACATTAAAAATTAAGGTATCCAGCACAACAGATTGGGTGAATTTACAAAGATTTAAAGTTGCAATCTAAGAATTTAGGAAGTTGTAAACGTTTGGCTTTGCTTAGCATATGTGTGTGTTTGTCTTTGGCTAGTATTTATATTGTTAAAAACAATAATGTGCTAAGAAAAGCCTAACGCTTACAAGTTTCTTAGTTGAGAGCGCTGTATTAAAATTATAAACGTCCAAAGGTTAGTGATATCCTGTAAAGGTGATTGAAATATGTTCCACTATGGACTAGGTTACTACCTATACTGCGAAACGCCCGTGCCATCTCGTGGATATATTCTTTAATTGAGAGATAAGAGAAGCTCAATTAGTATTTAATATCCATGTAATTAGAGCAATTTTGTTTTTAAATTTTACTTGATTGTGTATTGGGATCGACTCCACAGCACTAGCGCCGCTGTCCTAGGTTAATCTCCATAAAGTGGCGAGTTTCAAACACGACAAGAGAAGGCTCGTGACTATCAGCGCCATCAACTTTTCTATTCTTACACAGTGTGGCGTTATTCCGAAGTTTCGAGAGAAGGCTCTCAAGGGCCGATCCCAATTGCAGCACGTAAGAGAAAGAGAGACGAGGAGAACTGACCTCTCTTTCGCTCTTGCATACTTAATCGAATCCGCTCAGTCAATTGACTAAGTGATTTTCGCTGTGTAGATTACTTGTTTTGTAAAAACACACTTGTTTTCACTACTAAGATACTTGAGGACGTTAATCACACATAGCGTTTTCTATATGATCTTCCTGACATTTCAACAGGATGCTCGTAATGATGTGAGAAAGTCACGTGTAAAATTTGAGATAGTTTCACAACATCGTTTTTTAAATATTGAATGTTGAAAAAACTGCAATTTAATACGTAACCTTATGGTGGAGTTACATAAAAATGAAATTTATAAGAAAATGGTATGTAGAATTTTTCTAATTTTTTTTTTTGCATGATGCAATACCATAATACTGGTCTTATTCTCAATTTTCAGAGAGATCGACAAGTTACTTTTGCAGTTAAATAAAAAAAAAGTGTCAGACGCCTACATATAGGTATACAATTGCATTCAAAACAGTTGCCGGCGCTGCTGCATGCTCGCTCCTGCCTCACTGCATTCTCTACATTTCTCCTCTAACTGTGATAAACGTCCTTAATTTAATTATCTTAAACCTTCATATCTGTTTCAGCATCCCATAAAAACACAAAATTTAAAAACTAAGTAGCTCTTTTTACATGCTTATTAATTACCTGTTTAGATTTTCTCATCTCACAATTAAAACATTCTGTCATCTGATGTCGCGGTAACTACCGCGACATCAGATAAGCAGTAGTTACCTAGTCCAAGTGTCGTGGCCAGCGTAGAGCAGTGGCTTAGGCTGCGGTTCATGTAGCTTGGGGCTTTGTAACACATGCTCATGAGTTCAAGATTCGGCTTTTACTCATTTGGCTCGCATTTCTAAGAAATTAATTTCTTTAGTGCATTTTTCCAACTGTGGCCTGATAATTCGAAATTTATGTAAAATAAGATGTCCTTATTGGCAGGGAAGTGATTGATATCACAATAAAATCTGAGGCAGTTTTTTAATATGCCAACAACGGTAGCATATGTATGCAGAATAACACAGCAATGCAGAGCTGTTATACTCGTATGCACCACTTGTTAGAATGGTTGTAAAATAAGGAAAAAAGAAAAAAATCCAAGTGTCTATGTTGACCTAAAAAATAAAGTACACTGTAGATATCTATATATTTCTAACCTTTCTCTCCATATTGGGGTTCCAAAAGGTCACGTGACTCTCACGATGTATATAGTAACTTGGGGGAAAAATAACACAGGCCTTGTAGGAGCAATTATATTTTTGCTTTTTTTACACGTTCAACAATTGTAATACGATAAAAGCCTTTTAATAACATATTTTTAAAGAGATGACAATACCTTTACTATTTTTTCCCAAATCAATTAGTCTTTTGCAGCTTAAAACTTTCCTTTGAAACTGCGAAAACGCACATTTAACCTGTACAAAGTTCTCTCGTTCCCGACTATGTATAGGAAAACAATCGGGATTTTGGTAAGGTTAAATGTGCGTTTTTGCACTTTCAAAGGAAAGTTTTAAGCTGCAAAAGACTAATTGAGTTGGGAAAAAATAGCTAAGGTATTGTTGATATCCTCAAAAATGCGTTATTGAAAAGCTTTTATCGTATTACAATCGTTAAACGTGTAAAAAAAATATAAAAAGAATTGCACCTGTAAGGCCTGTGTTATTTTTCCCCCAAGAGACTATATATACCGCGAGAGTAACGTGATTTTTTGGAATCCCAATGTGACACCATCGATGTGTGTTTCGAGTTATACACCACTGTTTTCTCTTGGCTCCTTTCTACGATTTGTCCTTGAGTTTGATTCACACCATCTATGTACTGAATTCCGTTCGAGATTTATCTCATTTACCGTGACGTGGCAGTATTATGTATTTATTAAAATAGCTTTTTTCCACTGTCGGTAAAACAGTGCATGCTATACGTCAATTCTCGTTACGGTCAATCTCGAACGGTTTTCAGTTTATTGACGGTGTGAGTTTAACCCCTGTCTTTTTTATGTAAAGATAGTAGCAGCCAATAGAAAAAACGGACACTTATTCGTATAGCGTTTACAGGATCAGTACCAAAGGTTAATAAAACCGCCCAAAGTAGGAAAATGTCATTTGGCTGCTATTTTAAAATTTTCTAAATGATGAGTGATGTTAACAATTTTTTTTCTTTCTATTTTCCATCGTCCGAAAGATAAGTTACTTTATTAACACATTAAATTTGTTTTTATAAACTCTATTTTTTCTTCTAAATTTTTTCAATTTTTTCATACAAATCTCTAAAAATTTGGAATGGAGTACATGGAGATCTTTGACCACACCCAACGATTATAACATTAATAGTAATGTCACCCTGCCCTAAACCTTACAGTATAGTTAGATCAAATTTTCAAAATGAATTTTAGAAAAATTTTAGAAAAAAATTTTTTTGTTAATTTTGACCCTGATTTTTTATGAAATTGAATTTTACAACATAAAAATGTCGATATACCTCTGACTTCTTACACTTTAACATATTGCAGTCAATTTTACGTAATATAGAATTTTTTCACACAAGTTAAACAAAAAAAGATTATGATACCGTGTTTATAACAGTAGTTATTGATAATTTAGTGTGAATTACGATGTTTTTATTAAAAATTGTTGTATAATCTTAATAATTTTTTTTTCACACTTTTGCACGGTATTTCTTGTGGATTTATGTGATTTAATAATTTTCACATACATTAACAATAATAATAAAAATATCATAATTGGACACTTTGATGTGCTATCTTATTCTCCGAACCGTGGCTTTTATGCATTCAAGCGTTAATGCATTGGAATAATAGATTTTTTTCGATACTCGAAAGTAAGAGTCCCTGGTACTCGGCCTGCACCTCGTATGAATAAAGACCCTTCATTTAGGGTGGTCTCTTTTACGGTGTATCATTTTGAATAAGGCTACTTCCTGTGGAAAAAAGCGCTTCCTAAGTACAGGATCTAATTTTAATTGTATTCCATTATTATACTTAACAAACTTTTAATGTCAATATGCTATCTTCGACTTAAAAATAACAAACTTAAATGCTACAAACCACTTTCCCAGACTTTTAAAACGTTTTTCGTTATTAACTGCATTACAAAAATACTAGTGATAAAATTGGTCAATCCAAAAAAGTGTATTTTTGAAACATCTATGTCGTCTTACTCTTAAAACACTTAGTTGTAGATTTCAAATTTATTTCTGTGATAGGAAGAAAACGTGTTTTTGGCTGTTTTTGTGTCTACTTTTCATTACTCTGTCTTTGATCGTTGATGTCTAAAATGTATGTTAAAAATTCATCGCTAAAATTTTTTTTTTTTTTTTTTTTTTTTTTTTGCGGTGCACTAAAAATGTAGCCTAAATTTTTCCATTCGAGAAAACGTGTCAAAATTTCACTAGATCATAACTACACTAGTTAGTCGAAAAATTATAACCTACACATGTACGTACTGACGTACATCATGTGGCCAACTCAAATTACCCTTATTTCAAAACTCAAAATTTGTTTTATTTTGAAAATAGACGATTTATAAATGCTTACACTTTATGCTTCTGAAAAATTATAAAGCACTACCATACACTGATCGTGTCTAGAAAAAAAAAAAAAAAAAAAAAAAAAAAAAAAAAAAAAAAAAAAAAAAAAAAAAAAAANTTACAAGTTGCATTATTTATATAATTATAGTTTTATAGTGATAATTAAGTTTATATGGATTCGTGAATAGGGATAGATAATATCTTTGGTTCCCCAAAATTTCAAGTTTTTTAAGAAATGAACAAAAAAGTTGTTTAAAAAAAACTCATTTCTTAGTACCTTTTTTTCGTTAATTTTAATAATAAATTTTTGCAACTAAATGCACTATGTTACACTTATTTTTTAATGATTTTTTTTTTTTCTGTAGAACCAATGAGAATCGAAATAAGGTATTTTCACTTTTTTGTCGTAGCAGCAATCCTAATTATTATTTGGACTTCGCCTCATTCGCTTCTGAAATGTTAACTTTATAAGCGTAAATTTTTCTCAATTAATTTCATTAATCCTTTTGCCATAAACAAAAGATTTAGTGAATAAAAATACGTGCGAAAATTGGCGTCACTACCCGCCGCTATCCGAGCGTTCCAATGGTGCCTGACTACACCCGGAGCGCCATCTTCGCTACGTGAACGCTGCACCACGCTGCTATAGTCAGGTAAAGTTAGCAAATCCGGTACATCAAATGGCGAACTTCACTTTTCAAACTTTTTTTTTCAGATAATAACAATTCAAATAACATATTAAGTTCGTACGCCGATCCCAATAAAGCAAAATGGTTTAAAAAACTGGTAAAAATCGTTATGGTCGCTTTTTTGCGATTTACGGAAAAACTGTGCATTTTACAAAAAAAGTCATATAATAAAAAATGCGAAAAGTTAAAATACTATCTAATAGGTTTTTTTGAGCTCCAATCGATCCAGTAGTTTTTTAGTAAATAACAAAAAACCAATTTTTCGTGCCATTTTTTCGTAATTACATAACTCAACTAATAAAATAAACATTTTAAATCAAAATAAAAAAAATAATGATGAGACCTACGTGTGTTCGAAAGGGGGTTGATGGAGGGGGGCAATTTAATGTTTACCCTAATTAAAATGATAAAGAAATTGAAAGATTCTTACCTTAATTTAAGTGTACCTATAGAGGAGTAGAGGGAATCTATAGAATGACTCTCCAAAAGACTACATAATACACGTAAATATTAGTATATAATTAAAAGTCTTTTGTTATCGGGAAAGAATTTTTACATTTAAAAACTAATTTTTTACATATCTCACAATTGTAACAAGATTATTAGCGCTCGGGTATTTTAATCAGAGATACTTAGATTCTTAGAGTAGGATCACTATAGAACATGTTTCTATAAAAAAAAAAAAAAAAATGAATGTATTGAATACGTTAAGGTGAACTTTTGATCATTTATCGGATGATTCGGACTACTGTGGTCGGCAACTCTGCTTAAATGATGAGTAATAAAATATAAATCATTAGTTAATACTAAAAGTTCTGTTTTTCAAAGCATACTTGACCACATTTAATTCTTAGTTAATTTTATTGGTTTTTTTTCATAATTCAGTCCATTTTTTTATGATAACGTATGCATGTATGATAAATTGTTGACTGTAGGATGTGGCACAAGTATTTATTTGACCTCAACTGTTGCATGTTAGTTGCAATAGTAAAAATTACGTCATGAATTAAAACAATTATGGTGTTGACATTTTAATATTTTTCAGCAGCTCAAAAAGTTACGACATTTGGAAAAATTTAATGCAATGATATACACTACCATATTACATTATTTTTAACTTTGTTGAGCTACATTAAGCTAGTTTCATTAGTGGCCAAAAATATTCCTTGCAAAATACAACTATATAAAGTACTTACCATTGCGCATAAAAACTTTTTAGCCACCAGTCACATAAAGCCATTAAGATATTTACCTTATCAGTTATTAATTTTCTTTAAATAAGTCATTCGTTCCAATTAAATTTCAGGCAGTAGATGAGCCAAACTTTTCTAAAGCATACGCATTAATGTGTAAAGAATTAGCTAACATGCAGGTTACGAATGGTGACTCGAAAGATACTAACTTTAGGAAGCTCATTCTTACACGTTGTCAAACTGAGTTTGAAAAAGATAACATTTACGAAAATATTCACAGTGAAAAACTTCGAGAAATTAACGAATGCTTAGATCCAGATAAAAAACAAGAATTGCAAATAAATTTAGAAGAAGAAAAACGAAAAATGCGTATTAAGTCTGTTGGAAACATCATATTTGTTGGTGAACTTTTTAAGCAAAATATGCTCACTTGTAAAATTATGCACCAATGTATTCAGCATTTGTTGCTCCAACATGACGAAGAAAATCTTGAAAGCTTGTGTAAATTGTTAACGACGATTGGTAAAGCTTTAGAATCTAAAGGTAACGACCTTTCTGGTCCCTTTAAACAAATGCAACAAATAGCCGATTCGAAGGGTACAGTTAGTTCTCGAATTCGGTTTATGTTACGAGATGTGATAGATTTAAGAATTAATAAGTGGATACCACGAAGAGATGATAGTAACCCGAAAACAATAGATCAAATTCAAAAAGAAGCGGAATCTGAACGGTTGGATGTGCAGTTGAATTATGCACCATCAAATACTCCAAGAAAAGATGACCGCGTTAACGAAAGAAAACGAAATCGTGAGTATACTGATCGTATTTATTATACATATTCATAAACTTATTTTGTTATATAGTGTAATTTAGTATTAAGCTGTTAACTTTCTTATTAAACCTAATCCAGTACTATAACATCCTACGTCCTGTAGCCGAGTATGTGCAAATATAAACATTGGCATGTAAAAAAATTTCTGATGTTTACTCGAACCTTTTTACATCGCCTTACAGTCACAAAAAGAAACAGTTTGACCAATTAAAATCTCGGCTTTAGTTGTTATCAAGCAAATAGCAAAAAATGATTTGTTTCTATGCTTTTGCTTACAAGTTGCATTATTTATATAATTATAGTTTTATAGTGATAATTAAGTTTATATGGATTCGTGAATAGGGATAGATAATATCTTTGGTTCCCCAAAATTTCAAGTTTTTTAAGAAATGAACAAAAAAGTTGTTTAAAAAAAACTCATTTCTTAGTACCTTTTTTTCGTTAATTTTAATAATAAATTTTTGCAACTAAATGCACTATGTTACACTTATTTTTTAATGATTTTTTTTTTTTCTGTAGAACCAATGAGAATCGAAATAAGGTATTTTCACTTTTTTGTCGTAGCAGCAATCCTAATTATTATTTGGACTTCGCCTCATTCGCTTCTGAAATGTTAACTTTATAAGCGTAAATTTTTCTCAATTAATTTCATTAATCCTTTTGCCATAAACAAAAGATTTAGTGAATAAAAATACGTGCGAAAATTGGCGTCACTACCCGCCGCTATCCGAGCGTTCCAATGGTGCCTGACTACACCCGGAGCGCCATCTTCGCTACGTGAACGCTGCACCACGCTGCTATAGTCAGGTAAAGTTAGCAAATCCGGTACATCAAATGGCGAACTTCACTTTTCAAACTTTTTTTTTCAGATAATAACAATTCAAATAACATATTAAGTTCGTACGCCGATCCCAATAAAGCAAAATGGTTTAAAAAACTGGTAAAAATCGTTATGGTCGCTTTTTTGCGATTTACGGAAAAACTGTGCATTTTACAAAAAAAGTCATATAATAAAAAATGCGAAAAGTTAAAATACTATCTAATAGGTTTTTTTGAGCTCCAATCGATCCAGTAGTTTTTTAGTAAATAACAAAAAACCAATTTTTCGTGCCATTTTTTCGTAATTACATAACTCAACTAATAAAATAACTTTTGTTCTGTTACATGAAGATTTCAAACTTTAACAGAAAATGTGTTTATAGGCCTTACTACCCATAAAAAATTTTAGCAAGATCGATGTTATACTTTTTAAAAAACTTTGAAAAAACTGAAAAGGTCCTTCCGAAAAATGGCCATAAATAAGTTTTGGACGTAGACCAATTTTTTAAATGTGTTTATGTTAACCGAGAGTTGCTCTACATCTTGCAATGCCGCACCAGTATACTCAGCTAAAGTGTGAAAAAGATTTATTTTAAAAGAGCTTCCGCGGTGTGATGGTAAGGAACTGCCAAGCTCGAAATGCGGCTATAAGGAAAATTCCGCTGAATTTTGGCTAAAATTTTTTAGAAATTTTCTTACGTTTGAAACCTAAAAAGGCAATTATAATAATAATATAATAATATTTTTCCTTAGTCTAATCAATTAGTTGTTCTTCGTTTCTGATTTATTTCGAAGTTCCTAAAATGCTGGATTTCAAAAATACTGTATTATTACTGTTTTTATTTGTATGCATGTGAGACATAATTGTTAGTAAATATATTATCATATTATTATTATTATTGCTTTTTCCGTTTAAAAACGTAAAGAAATGAGAAAAAAAATTTAGTCAAAATTTTGCGAAATTTTTCATATAGCCGCATTTTCAAGCTCTGGGTTGGCTGGGTGTAATGGTACGGTATTGCAAGGTGTAGAGCAACTTTCGATTAACAAAAACACATATTTTGTCGAAGCTTTATGTCTTCAAGCAACATAACAAAAGTTATAGAATTTCGAAAAAATGGCACAAAAAATTGGTTTTTTGCATTTTACCAAGAAACTACTGAGCCAATCAGAGCTCAAAAAACCATTAGATTCGTATTTTTATTGCTTATTTTTTATTTTGTTACACTTCATTTATCAAATTCGAAGTTTTTTCCTAAATCGCAAAAATGTGACTGACGATTTTTACCAGTTTTTAAAACCATCTTGCCCTATTAGGACTGGCGATCAAATTTAAAATGTTATTTGTGTTGTTATTATCTAACAAGAATTTTAAAAGTGAAGTTCGTAATTTCATGTTTTTTTAGGCCATGAATCAGCTAATTTTACTTGACTAAGTACTATGCGATATTCAGTTTGCGTTTTTGGTCGACTTGAACGTCGTTGTTTTAGTGCTTTTAGATAGCAGTGGGAGCTAGCGTCAATTTCTGCTCGTATTTTTATTAACTTTTTTTTTTTTTTTTTTTTTTTTACTGTTAAAAGGTTGATAAAATCGATCGGACAGAACATTCAAAAAAGAAATGGACTGGGTTCAAAGTCAAAACAATAGTTAGGGTTGCTGCTACAACTAAGAAAGAAAAAATAATATATCTCGACTCCAATTGGTCTGACAGAAAAAATTCCTTTGTTTTAAATGCATGAAAAAATAAGAGCAACAAAGTACGTCTGGTTACAAAAAGTTGGCTATCAAAATTGACAAAGATAAAGTACTTAGCAATGGGTTTATTTAAAATAACTTTTATGCTTATTGAGTTAAAAATATGAAATTTGAAAGCATCAAAGATGTAAGATAGAAAGCCAAATTGCTTATATCTATGGATTATATGAACATTTATCGCTATATTTTTAACAGGACACAGTTTATAAATTATCAATATTTGAAATTAAGAATTGTGCAGTAAGCATAGTGTTTAATTTTTTTACGTCATCGTTTATATTTTCTTAGTAATTTAAGAGCTAATTTCGTGATAATGAAAAAGACCACAACTTTTTGCGATTTTGGAGATTCTGGGATGCCTACTAGACGAAAACTCTTACATTCCTCCAAAAAAAAAAAAAAAGTGTGAGACGCAATTGTTCTTGCAAAGGTTCTAAGTCATGTGCAATTCTTTCGTGGAAGCAATCCTACAACATAAACAATTAAAAATAGCTGGGAGATTTTTTCCTAGCAACATATTGTTATTAGTAATTACTACTGAAGTGTTATTGTGATTCAGATAAAATTCAAATAGTTTTTTTATAAATCTATAGCTTCTTTTTACACCTTATGAGATTTGTGACAGATGAATATTTATCTTCATAGATTATTATTCATAAACTTGTCAAGTATTCGAAAAAAGCAGTGGGTTAAGCTCAACTTTTAGAACCTTGCTCCCATTTTGCTTTGAAAAGTAATTATTACATATAAACAATGATTTAATGACCTTTCTTAAGCCTGTAACATTACTTAATAGTCACACTGCGCACAAAAACACTCTTACTAATGAATGAGTTCCAATACTTAATGAGTTAGTGTATTAATAACTTTTCCTTAATATTTTGATAATAGGTCTAATCTGGGAGTCGAGAGATTTTGCTGCCAGTACAGGTCCTCTGAATCGTTAAGGTTTTTTTAGAAGTATTTGACTTATTTGTCAGTAACTATAGTTCAATGGATGTAAAGCCGAATTGTCAAATTTTTTAAAATACAGTAAGTCAGTTTTAAAAAAAAATATATAGTATGGATCAGAATAAAAATTTATTGTGATTTATAAGGCAAAATTAAGTTTTTGGGCCCAGTAAACTTCTTATTTTTATCACAACTCTGCCAGAAATCAGTATGAGGCTCAACTTTTATTTCGCAGGGAAAGCTCTAATGTAAAAATATATTATATGTTTATAGCTTATAGCCAAAATACGTTGTCCTTAGTATTCCTCAGTAAACTTTTCAATGCACGAAAACAGGCTGAATTTCAGTAAAATGATTAACAATTTAAAAAACTGGCTTTTTTTTTAAATTAATAATTTTTCAATGTTAAATAGTGTTCTGAGTCTGCGTGTAAGATTTTCTTTTATTTGGTGAATTAAAGTAATAATAATTAATTGAAATTTGAACTCGTATTAAAAATTACTATCATGTAAAATGACGTCAAAAATCCTAAATTTTCTTGAGTCTATTCGGTTTTCACAGTTTTACAAAAATCAGAACTAATCTGATTTTTTAACCTCACAATTCATCATTGGTTGGTAGTAATACAATTTTATATCATACTTCAAATAATATTTAATAAATCTCCTGACGTTACTTGAAGAATTTCGGTAATTTACAATTGAACATTTTTTAGTAATAAGTTCAGTTTCTTGCTACCTTTGTATACTTCATCTTACCGACAAAGCTTATATAAATATACTGTAATAGCATTTTAACAAAATTTTACGTTATGCAACCATAGAGATAAAGGATAGAGTGTGCGACGGCTATGCTGGCCTGCAAGTGACAGCATCAGAAGGTTAGATGTTTCTTGGAGGTTTATTGAATTTCAGTTGCTTACATAGAGATATAAGGATAGAATGCGCGAACAAGAAAGAGGCAGCGTCAGAAAGTAAGAAAGAGAGCGCATTCTAAGCCACCGTTTTGTCTATATTTTATTGAGTTACGTGAATGGCTAGTCGTGAGGTCGTGAAGTCGAGACACTATCGTGAATGGTGGCTTAAAATGTGTTCTCTTTCATACTTTCTGACGCTGCCTCTTTCTTATTTGCAAACTCTATTTTTATATCTCTATGTGTGCAACTAAAATGCAGTTAACTTCCAAAAATTCATGAGTTCCTCCTTCACATTCATGCAATACCGATTTAAAAGGCAGCTTAATTAATATGCTAAAAAATATTTTATTTCTTAACAACTATTTGTTAATAGTTAATGATTTTAAAATAAACATACTTTTATTTAATTTAACTCTTGTGATTAATTCATTTGTAAGCTTACACCTTTTTTTGTGTCCGACGTCATAACAAATGAATAATATGAATATTAAAGCCGTGACCATTTGAATTTTCTTAATGAAGTACGTGGCTTTTTACTTCAAATCAAAAAATATGAATTTAGAAAGAAGTTCTTACAACATTAGTTAGCTATGTAGTGATGTTAGGTGTGCGCTTTCATTACCCATTTACAAATTTGTCTGTACAAAAGAGTAAATGCTCACTGTTTGTCCAGATTTTTTGCAAATTACGGCAATACTTACAAAAATATTTTACGGAATTTTTATCATAGCTGATGATTACTAATACCTACTATTTAAGGTCGCTCAGTACATCAGCTAGAGTCAGTAATTTAACTACTGTATTACTTTAGTAAATTTATATTGTTATTTAATTGAACAGTTGCTTTCACATAAAACAACGAAAAAATCTCCCACGCTGGTGCTCTACGAAATCAATCAAACTAAAATTTATTGCAATCTATTGATAATTAATAAAGAAAACTTACACTTCGCAGTCATAAAAAAATGATAAAGTACCTACTAAATTAAATGTAACATTTTTCAAACAGTAATGCACTAAATGATATAAATTTTGGACTGTACTTCTGTAAGTATAACACATTTGCGAGATGTAACTTTTCTATTTTAATTCGCAATGAACTAAAATAAATTTAGCTCAATTGTTCCCTAACAGTACCGGCTTAGTAGATTTTCTCGTTAGTTAACGTACAACGAGTCATAAAATATTTAATTTTTAATAAATTATTGAAGTAGAGTAGTCAATTAAGTAGAAACTCTGATGTACTCTTAGGCTTTTTTGCCTTGAAAAATTCCCAGGACTGTTAGGCCTGTAATAAAATGTCAAAACTAGTCTCATCAGTTTTTATCTGTGTATTAACTATTTTGTTTGCGAATACTTATAGATAAGTTATGACTCTATTTGTTTCTTGGCAAGGGGCTTCGATGACTTAGTGGCTAGCATGCTAGCCTTCTAGCTAGAGATACCTCAAGGGGTTGTGGGTTCGAATCCTGTCGAAAATTATCGAGATATTTTTCTCGTGCTTTTTCGATGGGATGAGTATCCAGGATGCCGAAAAATCACTCACCCGATTTTTATAACTAATAGTTTTTGGTGATTTTGGGACCTTCAGGGGTTTCCTTTTCGAAGGAAAGCCAACACCTGGGCAGCTTATCAGGCAAAGTCACTATCGATTATGAAAAGGTCGGTACAGTTAGTTTAATGGTTAATTGAAAAAATATCTTTCCATTAAACTTGATAATAGCTGGGGTATGCTTGAGACAATCGCTGTGCCCTGTTAATAGTACCTTCTGAAGGGAGCTTTGTCAGGGGCCCGCACGAAAGACTCGCACACCGTGCGGTTGAAGCAAAAAAAATTAAAAGCAAAAAAAATCTTTGATCTGTCAAAAGCTGAAAAGAGTCCCAGAAATCAAAATATTAATACTAATACCAATTTTTTTGCTGACACATTTGTTTGTTACATTAAAAGTCGCAGACATGACCAGAAAAAATTTAGTATTTATTTTAAATAATCGAGTTAATGGTTTTTCAATATCCTAGGCAAGTGCCCCATCGAAAAAGCTAGAGAAAAAAATCTCGAAATTTTTCGATATTATTCGAACTCACTGCCCCTTGTATTTCTCTGACTAGGAAGCTAGCATTTTAACCACTAAATCATCGAAGTGCTTAACTATTTTTTTCCAAATTATTCTGTAAAGAAGTGTGTTCAATAATCTATTGAACAAGTAGACTATCTTGTCTACAGCTATTTTAGACTGTTATTTTGTCATTTGTAGGTTGTAGCTTGTCCTGCCAAATGAGATTTGTTGTGACTTCAAATATTGCTGTTTAAATTATGATACAACTACGGGTCACAAAAACTTTTAATGGACGTTAAATTTTTAACAACTTTTGTTCTAATCAATATTTTTTAATTTCCTTTAAAGTGATGTATTTGCTAACAAAAATATGATAGTTTAAATTAATGTATATTCTTTGAGTTGTAATTTCTGCTTATTTTGAAAGGTGTGTTGATCTAATTTTTTAATAACAACTAAGTTAAACCTGATACGACTCAACACTTCGCATATTAAAATTATAGAGGTCATTTTCTATATATTATAGTGCTTTATGTCTGGCTCCTATAAAGGAAACTACTTTAGACACTGAGTGCTTAGGAGATGGAAAAAAAGATGGATAGGTGGCCACCCATTAGTAGGAGGGGGATAGGGGGAAATCGGCAATTTTTCTGGAAAAAAGTCGCTCATTTCCTTGACTAGGAACATTGCGTGATAAAAAAGCACATGTGAAAATTATGAAATGTACTTGCTTGAAACAGTCCTACTGAAATTATAAACGTTGGAACACGTCTGGACAAACCTCGATGTTCCAGGGAACTTCTATACGTAAGGAAACCCTTTCTCAGTCCCTAGACTTATGCGATCACTAACCATGTGTATCATTCTGTAATTGTAACCCATTAAGTACTGAGAAGATACATGTTGATTATTAATCAAGTGGAACTCGTGTGAATCAAAAACCTATTTAAAGAAATAACTGAATAATTTGTAGGATCCGTATGCTACGTACACGCCATAAAGAGTGATGTTGATAATAGATGATTGCTTATACGTTTTCTGTGGAATTAGTAAAAAAGCTTATCTAAGATAGTTACAGAGAGAGGAGTCTAAAGAAACATTTACAATCTATGTATGTAAATCTCATTTTTGCCTACGCATCTTACAAACTTACCTCAAACTTGAAAACAAAATTTTTTTAAGACATTTAAAAACAGTCTATTATTTTTATGTTAGCAACTTCTAGATTAAACAAAATGAAACAAAATAAAACAGACTAACATAGAAAGAACAATTAACGTGACTGCTTGTACTACTAATACTACTCGTATTACACCATATGTTTGTATATTTTTCGAATCCATTCCATCATCAGCACATTTTTCTTTTTTCATTTACAATCAATTTGTCTAATTTTCACACTCTTTAAGCATATGCTCCACACCAGCGTTTTTACATTTACAAAAAATACACGTTCTCTCTTCTCCTTTTACCAAATATTTATTACGATTTTCCAATTATCCTCATCTTGCTGTCGCCGCGATACTGATATTCAAATCTCTTATTTCTTTATTTAAATATTTAGCTCTTCCAACATACATGATTTGTATCTTACATTATATCTAGATTGTTTAATTTGTGTCCCTATGTTCTGATAATTAATATCCAACATGCGCTTTCTTATTTCATCAGTAGAATTTATTCTTCGTTTGTTCCTAATATTCTTTCGCTAAAACCTAGACCGATAAGAAAACTTATCCTGTTCATCCTCACTTGTTCCTCTGATTTATTTTCAAAAATCTCTTTATAACATCTAATTCTTTGATTTCTCTCAAGTTAGAAATTTCTGCCTTGTAACTCATTGTACTCTTAACTCTATAATCAAATAACAATACCCTACTTTTAAAACCCGCCTTACATATTTTTTAACCTTAGCCCTAACTTAGTTTTGCCGCACAACTAGTATAAAAGCCCAAGAAGTTAGTAGTGTTATCCATTCTAAATCAAACTCTTAAGAAATATTTTAAAAATCATGATTTTAATGTAATTTTTAAACTTGTTTGCAGACTAAAATTTTTAAACTGTCGTTAAAAAGATAAAACTGTTAATAAAGATAAGTTGTGTTCTGTTTATATGCTTCCTTGCAGTAATTGTGATAAATGTTATGTTACACTTAGCCTTATCGTACTTTTCTAAACATTACTGTGATGCTACTGCTGTGATGACCTGAAGCATACGAACTAAGATAAAGGATCCTGTAATCGGTAACGAACCCAGTAGTCGATCACCACGTTTTTTGTATTACTATATACGTAGATTAGGTTGAATTTTCAATGCATAAGCATAGGACTTATCGACTATTAGGTCCCTGACCTTATCTTGTATTTATATTTATTTGGACTAACTGACGTTGCTAATTACAAAATTTGTAAATAGTTGTATTTTTTTCACTTTTAATACATCGTTGTCCATAAGTAGTTTCGTTTTTATAGTATTGTATATTATTCTAGAGATTTGATAAGGGCTACCTGTGTGTAGTCGAAACTTTGTCACCAAAATAAAAATAAAAATTAAACAGCATAGCCCTTTACTGTTGTTTTATTCAATAGAATTACCTCGTTGTTCATAGAAGTATTCCAGTTTTGTTGGCCTTAAAAAAAGTTGTTATTCCCGATAGTGCTATTTTTTAAACGCGCTTCTTTTTGCATATAGTTACTCTACAACATGTCAAAGTGTCGCTTATACATTCGTAGTTAAGAAACCTTATAACTTGATCCTAAAAATATTAGTTTTGCACACCGGCTGGTGGGTTCGGCAGCGTGCCACGATAGGACACGTCCACTTCCCGCATGTACGTCTTGGAGATTTTGAGCAAGTGCTTTCAACATGAAAACGCGCAGAAAAACTAGCGATATCTCGGAATCCGAGTTACTAAAATGGACGATTTTTGTAAAACTTGAAACATCTTCAGAAAATTCTACCATTTTCACGTATTTACGACACTGTTTGGTTAATAGAAGCCCATGAAAAAAGAGCTTAGTATTAATTAACATTTATATTTTTTTTTTTCGGCAATCGAAATATAACTATGATATTTTAATCGGCATTACTTATTGTTATACACATTGTTATCAATTTCCCTTGTTTATAACAATTATAAAGTTAAAAACAAATTTTTGTGCACAGTTGACACAGGTTTCGTTAACAACTTGATACTTGTACAATTTGACAAACGCAGTCAGAGATAAAACTAGTAGTACTGCAATTTCAACAACAAATTTCAGCAGCGTTTTCTTGCGAAGATAGAGGCTATATATCTGAAACTACAATAAAGATATAAATGTGGTAACAAGGGATAGTATAGGAGATAAAATCATTTAAGGAGCAGATTTTTGTTTACATTACTATTACACATGAAAAAAAGAAATACTTTAAGTATGGACAATAATCATAAAAATTTTTTTAAAAACGTTATCATATATTATAGTATTTACTGTACGCATCGTAACGTACTTAATACGTAACTTTACAAGTATACGTTTATAACTGTACCAAAAAAATTTTTTCCAAACTTTGTGATTGTTATAATTCATTAAAATTGTTTATAATGTGTATAACAATGTGTAATGTCGATCCAAATATCACAGTCATATTTGTATTGACAAAAAACAGAAATAGATGAATATAAATTAATGTCGGGTCCTTTTTTTAATGGTGTCTATCATTCAAACATTGTAAATACGCGAAATGTTAATATTTTTGCTACCCCAAATGAAAAAATTGTCAAGTTTGGATACTTTGATTCTGAGATATCTCTAGCTTTGTTGCGCATTTTCATTGTGACCGCTTTCGCTCAAAATCTCCAAAACGTGTATGCGAGAAGTAGTCACCTATCCAGCGTGCCACCGAATCCATCAGCTGGAGTGCAAAACTTATCTGTTTTAGAATTTAGCAAACTTTCAGTACGGCTGTATAAGCGGCATTTTGGTATGTTGTAGAGTAAATATAGACAAAGAGTAGCGTGTTGAAAAAATATCTCTCTGTAGTCTGACAATTTTTTGAGGACCATTTCCCAAAAGATCCTTTTTTCGATTTTTGCTGCGGTTCGCGAAAAGTCTACATCCAATCAAGCGTAAATTAGTGTGGTAAGGGCTAAGATACCTACCTTTTGTCCAAATTCTGGTTCTTTAAATTAATTAGAACTTGAATTATGGAATCATAAAAGCTAGTAAAGACAGACGTGCTTTAGTTATTTTGTTATTCGACTTGATTTTTATATACGAATATTTTTCTCTTTTGTTATTCAATTTTAATATACAACTGAACAAAATAACCTTATTGCATTTTTTATCATGTCAAAAGTAAGAAAAATTAATTTTCCTAGTGTCTATTGTTCGTATGTTTTCTTTTAACTAATAATTGTATCAACAATTTTTAATTTTAGATACCATAACCAATTCTTCGAGATTTTAGCTTGGTAAAAAGTCATACTAACTCTTAAAATTACGATTAAATTAAAGAGTTGAAACAAATTGTAAATTACTTGAGTCCCGATGATTGCAACAGCGCAGACTTAATTTTTATTTCAATTTATACTCCAATTTAACGAAATTAATGTTTAAAATAAATTTTCTAAATGAACCATTTGATCTTTTTAAACGTAACAATGTAGATTAGTTAGTTTTCTTACATTATTAATCTTTTATTGTTTCAAACAGTGGCTTTTTTAACTATAATTGTAAAAACTCATTCCCAAATTTACCTGTTCTTCGTGAGTCTCTCACATCACAGAACGTATAAAAAGGCGTTTACCACGTGCAAATCAATCTTTTAATATAGAAAAGGACAAAAATGGCATTTTTCGCGATTTGAAAAAAAATCGAGTCAACCAATTTGAGCTCAATTTTTCTCATTTTGCCTGTCTTAAAATTGCGTATCTTCTTTATCGTCAACTTTTATCTGTATTTTTCTTCGATTTTGTTTATGTGTGAGGGTCAATCAACGATTTCAGATTGGTGGCCTGAAGGAATGTGTGAAGGAAGTGGATTTTAAATGTTACTCCATCTTCGCCCCATCACGGAAAAAACTTTTGAACGTACAGAGCCCAGTTACGCAGGCTAGAGAAGTTCAAATTGCTTTGAACTCCTACTGCACAAGTGTACAGGCCGCCTTGACTCGAAGATCGAGTCACACGAGTTCAAAACAGCGTTCAACTGAGACTGCACAACCATGCGCGCCGCGTAGCCTGTAGTTTGGGCTTG
>NW_019379790.1:443951-523810 GCF_000648655.2 Copidosoma floridanum | reverse complement strand
TTGAAACGAAACTTATCCTACAAAATTATTTGATTTTCATTGCGTTTTACCCTTTTAATATTTTTTTTAATTCGTGAATGTGGCTTTTTTAATTAAGCTAAATTCACTGGCAAGTAATATTACTATATTTGAGATACCTCGATTGTACTTGATGTTTTTTAAACATGCATATGTATTGTTATGGTTGTTGTGTAAGCGACTGAGAATAAGTGTGTCTCATTTACATTTAGATGTAATTAGTACGGTGAGCTATCATTTATTATGATTTAAGTATGATGGTCAAGTGCTGTAATCTTTTGGTAAAAGATAACGACATCGTCAAAGTATGCAAAAGCAGAAGTATCCATATTCTGTATTGAGATGATTTCGGGCACTCTTACGCATCATGCTATTATCCCTACTGAAGAGAGTAGATTGATTATAAAAAAAAAAAATATATCTGTAAGCAAAACTTATGATATTTTTCCGAACTTTAAGCAAGATAGCCAGATCAATAAAAAAAAAGATACATCAAGTAACAAAACAATAAGAAAAAAAAAAGGAATCATGTGTTGCACAGCATTATATTTATAATTGTATTTTACTTTGTTTCATCGTAATGTAACATAAATTAATAAATCAAGTCATAAGCTTAATTTAGTAGAGTAACTAGTATTATTGTATAGGGGACGGGGGTATCTCAGATACATGCACATATAAGACTACAACCGAAGCATTGTTAACTCTGCTACTTAATTAATAGTTGGTAAAGAAGCAATTAATATTTACTTACTATAAAACTTTCTATGATTCTCGATTTCAATAATATTATGCAACATTTTGCAATAAATTACTTATGTGAATTCGAATCAATTAGTTCATTAAATAACCAACTGTCTGTCAAATTGCCTGGTCTTAAAATTCTAAAAATTTAAGTCACCTATGTGCACTCAGCATTAGTGCACCAAGTGGCAGTTATTTGCTTCCTGCAATATTCTGAAATATAGCCACTTTCTGGGGAAAATATCTCGAAACTAACGAAGAATACATAGCCTCTTACGGACAATAGTTCGTTACAAGCGTTTATTTTATTAATAATGTTTCTTTAACAGCTGACGTACTTTTTTTAGGTGTTGAGTAAATCTCCAAGCTGAATACTACCTATTTGACAGTGCATAAATAAAGAAAACGTTTTTCTTTACATGCCTGTATTTCGCGTGTGAGTATTATGATTTTCCTCGAATATCAGTTCATTTCGTAGATTACTTCCAAGCCACTGTATTAAAAAGTATTATTTTCTATGCTAATTCATACATTATATTTATACGAGAAATTTAATTTTTTTTTACATAAAATTATAAAGAAAAGGATTTTTACTATTAACATATGTGGTACTGGAAAAACTTATTTTAGTTGTGTACTAATAAAAAACAATGCCACATTTATATTGAAATAAACGATTGTATAATATAATTGTCCATAAAAAATTGTGTATTGTTAGCTTAGTATCAACATTTTTTCCGTGCAGATGGCGTTGTTTCGAATTTCTGCATGGAGCGAATGTTGTCCCCAAAGTTTTGATAAACATAGCGAAATGTACATAAACTGACACAGGGAAAAAGTACAATTTTTGTTTGTTTTATAATTTAGCAAAATTTTATTAATAGCCCGGTAGCTGAAGCAATCAATAAGGAACAAATCGGAGATAGCGTCCAAACTTTGCAGATCGCTTCGTATTATGGTCTGTAAACATAGAAAAATAGTTTTGTCCAACCAAACCACGGGCTTCAATTGTTATTAAACAATTAGTAAAAATTTACCATTTTTTTTCTTAGTTTTTCTCATATAACTTTTTTTGTGGCTGTCGGATTGCNTATAGTATATTTTAAATACTGGCAGTTATTTACGTAATTCGTAAAAAAAAATAGTTTTTGAAAACTGTTTACATAGGAATACTTAATTAATTATTCATCGGTATAAAAAGTTTTATATTTGTATTTTGTTGTTAGGTTTAAAATAAAGATTTATTAGTTACACGTACTGAACTTATTATTAGCTTAATTTCAAACCTAACAAATATCAAATGTTGGACTTACAGAAAGATTTTAAGGATTGTGATGCTAAAATAGTTAAGAATGAAGTTCGGCATAATTTTTTGCACTAAAAAATCAGTGTATGCATACACAGGTACTAAAGATGTTGATTTGGATTACTAACAAAAAGCCGTAGAACATTGGAGAAGCGGGATAAAACGAAACAGTGCAAAAAATATTTAGAAAAGTGACATCAAAATTTCAGCTGAAACGTTAAGTTTACCTTATTAATAAAGGTGGCACGTATAGAAAAAAAAATTGCACGTATTTGTCAGTATACACTAGATAATTTTAAAGTTGCTGTTAAAAGTGGTTTAATAACATATGATTGTGATATACGTAGATGGACTTTACAAAATCAAAAAGAAATCGGATCTGAGGATGTAAGATTTAAAGCTTTTAACAGCTAGTTATTTAAATTTAAAAAGGCTCAGAAAACAGTGACTAGAAAAATTAATAAATATGTTTCTAGAAAACCGTTAATTAATGATTTAGAGCTTTGAAAAATGGTTGATGTATTTATTGCTGACGTGAAGTTTTGCATAACATGAATTAGCATTGAAAATTTGTACAATCCAGACCAAAGTACATTTCAACTAAAAATATATACTTGTTAAACACTAGCAACTGAAAAAAAATGCAAGTGCAATGACTTGTACAGTCGGTTTTAAAACAAAACTTATTTTATTTAGAAAATGTGAGGTGAAACATCGAATTGAGAATATTCACTACAGGTGATTCATATTTTGAATGCAAGAAAATACGATGTACATCATATTTGTTGCATAAATTTTTTATAAAGTACTATTTCTTATATTTTACGTTTTTTTGTTACTGGTGTGTGATCACCATCACTCTCGGTGTCATCTTCTATTTCGGTGAATAAAATGTCATCAGAATCGTCTTCTAACACTAATTCACTCATCTGGATTTGAATTTACTCATGCTCTACGTTCTGAGTACTGTATATGTCATTATCATCTTCATCTTCACTAAGAGACACTATTCTGTCTTCCATGTTAGCACAATTTTTACCTTCACAGTATTTACACACGGCTGAGCAATGGATTCCATTGTTTTTGCAGCTACATTTCCCTTCACATCCCATCTTGCATTTACACGCGATCTGTTTTAATATTTTTTCAGGAATGAGTGGCTGCAGTGTGATAACCGGAAGCAGTCCATCTTCAGTTTTTTTCCATCCCCATTTTTCTACGTCCACTCCGCTATCAGTTTGCAACCATTGCCTTATTTGATAATATACTCTGCAGGAGTGCTCACGGGCTGCCCCTTCAGTTGAGGGTAACAAAGATATATTAAAATTTTTGTGACAGGATATTTTTCGGAAAATATTGAAACGAAACTCGTTTAAAGGGCATTCTTCTTGAGTTGTACCTCCATAGATAGCTGGAATCTGCGTCGACGCCTCAAACATGCAACCCGCCGTACACAGGCCGTTATCGCACGTAAAACTGTATAAATAAGTAATTTTTTCTAACTGTCAATTGTTTGTTAAAAAATCTGCAAGTCATATAGTACAACAACAGATGCTATGTAGATACTATAATATTTTTTTTAAATCGAAAAAACCGATAGAAATTAAAAAATTGCAAAAAACACTAAATTGTTAATAACTATAGTAAAAAATATCGTATAGTAAAAAATTTTTGTTTGTAAATTTGTGTAAAAATATACACTATTAGATGGAACTAGTTCTACTACTCCACAATAAATAATGATCGAGTAATGTTAATTTGTTGATATTGCAAAATTAAATTTTTTAAAAAATCGGGGTAAAAATTGAAAAAAAAAATTTTTTTTACAATATTGAAGTCCTTTGTATTCTGAATAAAATCCATTATAAATTTTCAGTCTAGCTCAATTTTAACGATCAGGACAATCAAATGAATTTTTTAATTAATTATAGTTTATTTACGTTATTTTCCATAATACAAGAAAAGCCTTGAGCATGGCTTAAGATCTCTATAAGAGCTATCGAATACCAAATTTTGAAGCATTTTCATCAAACATTGTAAAAGTTATGGATGTTTCAAAATGACAATTTATAACGGCGATTTTTGCACTTTTTTGCAATTTAACTTCGCGAAAAAAAGTCTTCCAATGATCTAACCTACACAGATCGGTAGATAATTAAATAACGAACAAAATATCATTAGCTATTTTTGCAATCCGACAGCCACAAAAAAAGTTATATGAGAAAAACTAAGAAAAAAAATGGTAAATTTTCACTAATTATTTAATAACAATTGAAGCCCGTGGTTTGATTGGACAAAACTATTTTTCTATGTTTACAGACCATAATACGAAGCTATCTGCAAAGTTTGGACGCTATCTCCGATTTGTTCCTTATGGGCTATTTTTTGATGCTTCAGCTACCGGGCTATAAAAGGCATTCATCCAGGTGCACTTAAAGCCATGGACTGGGTTATAATTCTTTTTATGGATTAACATTAATTTTAATTGTCAACAATTATTATCGTTCTATGTGTTTTTGTGGTACTGAAAACTACCAAAAGCATAAAAATTCAGTCGACACACTGATGTAGGTATATTGAAAAGAATAATGTTTACCAATAAAAATAAGTTATTCTTCACACACTTATCTTGTTTATGTATTGCTGAATGTCTCATTTCTTACGTATGTATGCTAGACTCATTTATAGCTTTCAAAATAAGAATTTCCTCTAGTAATCGTTACTGAGTGAAGTTCCGAAGAAATAAGACCTTTCAATATTTTTGTACAATACTGAGTTATTCGTAAAAAGCTCAAATTTTTCTGTTTTCTTACAATTACACAATATAGTAGTATAAGATAAGTTGTAAATATATTTTTACAATTATTCGTCTAATCTTATAAAGTAATGATTTGGGTATTTTCTTCTCATTCTCAAACCAGTCAACGGGGTGTTCCTGTGTGACTTGAAAACATTTTTAATAGGATTTTTCTTAGTAACAAAATAAAATATGATCATTTTAATAGTTTCATGTGTACGTGACCGGTAAAAAGTAGAAGTCTACTAGAAGTGAACTAAACAAAAAATTCAAATACCTTCTTCATCATTTTTTATGGTCTTGATAATTTTTATTTTTTGATTTTGGTATGATTAAATAACAATTGGTGTACTTCTAAAAAAAATGTTTTCAAAAATGAGACTTTTTTTTCTTAAATAGAAGATCTTTTAATTTAAATTTTATAAATAATTGTTAAACAAGTATCATCAGTATTCTAACGGAGACAGGAGTTGCACTGGTGTTTGATTCGAATTTCAATTTGAGATTTTTATAGTATATTTTAAATACTGGCAGTTATTTACGTAATTCGTAAAAAAAAATAGTTTTTGAAAACTGTTTACATAGGAATACTTAATTAATTATTCATCGGTATAAAAAGTTTTATATTTGTATTTTGTTGTTAGGTTTAAAATAAAGATTTATTAGTTACACGTACTGAACTTATTATTAGCTTAATTTCAAACCTAACAAATATCAAATGTTGGACTTACAGAAAGATTTTAAGGATTGTGATGCTAAAATAGTTAAGAATGAAGTTCGGCATAATTTTTTGCACTAAAAAATCAGTGTATGCATACACAGGTACTAAAGATGTTGATTTGGATTACTAACAAAAAGCCGTAGAACATTGGAGAAGCGGGATAAAACGAAACAGTGCAAAAAATATTTAGAAAAGTGACATCAAAATTTCAGCTGAAACGTTAAGTTTACCTTATTAATAAAGGTGGCACGTATAGAAAAAAAAATTGCACGTATTTGTCAGTATACACTAGATAATTTTAAAGTTGCTGTTAAAAGTGGTTTAATAACATATGATTGTGATATACGTAGATGGACTTTACAAAATCAAAAAGAAATCGGATCTGAGGATGTAAGATTTAAAGCTTTTAACAGCTAGTTATTTAAATTTAAAAAGGCTCAGAAAACAGTGACTAGAAAAATTAATAAATATGTTTCTAGAAAACCGTTAATTAATGATTTAGAGCTTTGAAAAATGGTTGATGTATTTATTGCTGACGTGAAGTTTTGCATAACATGAATTAGCATTGAAAATTTGTACAATCCAGACCAAAGTACATTTCAACTAAAAATATATACTTGTTAAACACTAGCAACTGAAAAAAAATGCAAGTGCAATGACTTGTACAGTCGGTTTTAAAACAAAACTTATTTTATTTAGAAAATGTGAGGTGAAACATCGAATTGAGAATATTCACTACAGGTGATTCATATTTTTTATTGATTATAATGTAATGGTGAAAAAATGATACTAAATATATTAATGTTTGAAAAATCTCTTTAAAGTTTGGCTAGAAAAAGTATTTCATCCACATGCAGGACCTCAATCTGTACTACTACTCGACACTCGGAGTAGACGTTATTATAAAGTTGAAGAAGAAACTATGCCAGAAAATGAAATTGTTGATGTAAAAAAAAAAATACTAACTGGAACTACAGAAAAGATTCAACCACTGGATTTTAATGGGTTTCGTGTCAGAAAAAATTTTGTGGGACATTTTTTAGTTCAAGTAACTTATAAATTGTAATTAAATTTTGCACTTTAGTAATAATATAAAAATGCAATCACAATTTACTTTCTCCACTTATGTAGAGAAATATGTCTAGATATTATTAGTACGAAAGTGGATGTATCACTGATGAACCAGAAAATTAAAAAACCAGTTAATTTCTAGTTAGGACATTCTTGTAATGTATGTTGCGAAATAGAAGGATGCAATAACATCGGCATCAAAAGATGTAATTTGTGCAAGAAGGCATTATATTTCAAGCACTTTTTTGAAGAATACCAGTTGTGTCGAAACTTTTAAGAATAAAATGCCGTAACTTACTTATAGAAAGTAGGAAAAGAATAAATTATGTATTATAAAAAATGTATACTATTTTGTTTTTAATAAAACAAAATGACATTTAAGTAAGTCTAACGTATTTATTAAATTATAACATTCTACTAATTCAATGAATATTAGCACTCCAAAAAATACAAATAATATTTTATTATTTATATTGAATTATAACTTTCGATAGTTACTTTTTATATCATTATGTCGTGAAAAATTTATAATATCTCTTATATTGTTTTAACGTGAAATACATTACTGTTTTAACATTCATATACTCTGTGTTAATTTATGGGGTGGTTAACGGCATTTAAGTATGGTTACTTTAAAAGTTGTGGAACATTTCAACTGAAACATTCGGTAGAGTAAACGAAAAAGCTTGAAAAACTTCTTTTGTCTACATATTGGTTTTTATAAGCATATAAAGGGGAGTTTAAAAAAAAACAAAAAGAGCAATCTCTTAAGTCGTCAACACAACCAATATGTTTGACTCGTTATAAAGGTTTTGCACATGGTTTCCATGAAAAAAAATTTCAAGAAGTCGAGTCATGACAATAAAACTTATTTTTGTATATAATGTGTAGGGGTGGGTTTCTCCTCTTTAAAGTAAAGGTCATGACAAATAAAAGTATTCGTGTTTCTTATTTTTTTAAGTCCCAAAACATACCTCAAAACCATTAGAATCGGTGAGGTCAGGTTGAGGAAGTTTTTTAGTAAGAAAAATTCGGTGCAGCAGCTATACCTCAACATGCAGACGCTGTTATTATTAGGTTCACGTTTTCATAATAGTCGTGTAGCTAAGACAAGTACATGAATTCGTTAGCTGTTATACGACAAGAATAGTAATTTTGCTAGACATGATTGAAAATTTCTGATCTTCTAGTAAAATACACTTCTAACTTTACATGTAAATGTACAATATTTTTTATATGCCGCATTCATGTCCAATGTTAAATGTAGTAAAGCAGCAAAAGTTTTGTTTATTGCCCACAATTTTCAGAATATTACGAATTTTTTTATACTTCTACATTTTTTGATGCATGCATTTGATACATCTTTATAAGATGTATCCCTGTAAGATGCATGTACCCCTATTGATTTTACAGAAATTCTTTTTTTGTACTGTTGCTGATAACTAAACTCTCTTTATCAATTAGCTAATAGGGAGAAAGTGTCTAAAGCCCCCGTGACTACTTTACTATAAGCTTATTGACAAATTATAAGTTTTTGCAACCTGTCGAAATTTTATAAGTATTTTTGTAATGTAGCACTTACAAAATTGGATCGCCAATACGTTGCGGTGTCTTGACGCCCGGCTGATGTGACAAAGATGAATTGTGAGGTTCTTCTGTGTTACTTTAATTTTGCTAAGTTATTCTCGCCGAGTATAGTTAAAACATATTACATATGTACATGTAAATAACATACGTGCAATGGGATAGTGTTTGCCGTGTAGTATGTTTGCGTAATGGTGGTAAGAGATGTCGAGTGTATTAAGTGTCCGTTGGCCACTGGGCAGGTTATTTCTTGAATATTAATAAGATTACAAAGGTGTATCAGCAATCTATACAAAGTTGAGTAGTTGAATTAATGAGTTAAAAAAAAACTTGGTACAATGCCTAGGCAAGGCACAGTTAAATTCCTGGAACCGTTCAACGACAAAGAAGACAGCTGAAATTCGTTAATTGAGGGATAAGAACTCTATTTTAAATCCAATTCGATTAATTAAGCAAAAAAGGTAGCTCTGTTCTTCACATGGCTTGGTAAACAAGGTTACTCCTTGTTAAGAAATCTGTGCATGGCGAGCAAGCCTACCTTGAAGGATTATGAGGCATTAGATAAAAATTTAATGCAAAAACAATTACAGCCAGCATCTAGTTAATTCACTAAGATGGATAGATATATGCTTTATTTAAACCATGTGGTATAACCACGTCTGGTTCTAAAATTTAGTATACATTTTTACTTCTACAAAAAATCGCAGTACAATTTGTCACTACAATTAAAAATAAAATAACAATAACAGTAAGAACAAAATAAATTAAAACAGTAGAAAAATAAAAAATACAAAAACGTAAAACGTAACTTATGAAGTCAAAAAATTTTCACAATCTATGTAAAATAACACACACATGAATTTGAACAGCGTAAAATGAATGAAGTTCACAACAATGATCCAAGACTACCTGATAAAATCAAGTAACTACGACATTCCAAATAGACGAACGATTGACAGAAAAATAGACAACAATCAAAAAGATACAAATAGAACTAGAAAATGAGGCCGATTGAAACAATTGTTACTGACTAATTTTTAAACACTGTTCTTATTATGAGCGAGTAACTTATTTAATAATTAATTAAATAACTGGTAAAAATGAATATTCAAATATTTAAAGATTTAAAGATGAGCAGTAAGACCCTGAGCAAGTCACCAGTCCAGTTTATCTAAATCAAGTAATCTGCGGTGAAAATCAGTCCAGAAGCTAGTGAACTGATTTGGATCAAATGAATTTATGAACATTTTATTGAGTAATATCGTTCCTTGAACAACCAACAAGTGCTCATAAATTTCAGTGCAAAAACGAGGGCAAAGAAGTGCAAGAGAGAGGAACCTGGAAGATCGTCTTGAATTGTTTTCATCATTTAAGAACGAGAAATGCGAGGCTAAATATTCAGGGCGCGAGCGTGCTAAGACATTAAAAACCTGTATTCCACGAAAGTTATTTCTTCTCCTAGTGACAGAGAGCCATCCCAGAGAGAGACGATATGAAGTGACATGTGAGAACCAATCAATATTCCCGTAAGCACCGCAAGTTCAAGAAGAGGTCAAATAAAAGAGGTATAATACGTAAATTTTGCTCAAAAATAAACCAATTAGCAAAGCTGCTCAAGTGTCAAAGCAACAATTTGTACAGGGTAATACTACGATTAAAAGTGATGTAAGCGATAGCTTGTTTTCAGTTTCAAACTTTATTGTGGCATAAAATTATTTACGATAACTTTAAATATCAAGAATTTTTAATTAAATTTCCAATTGATACAGTTTTACAAATTTTAGTGATATCTAAAGATTTTTTTTTTTTTTTTTAATATTTGTCACTCATAAAAATTAATGTTATTCTCGTGCCGATTTAAAAGTGTGGTAGGTGCGGTAATGCGGCTGTTAGGCCCAATAAATTTAATTGTCACTCACCAAGAAAATGATTTCAGATTAGAATTATTTGTATTGTCGGTTGAAAGTATACCGATAAAGATAAGCCATGGAAATTCAATGTAGAATGATTCTAATGAATCATTAGTTGAATGGAGAAGAAAAATCTATAAAATTGTGACTTTTTTCCTTAATTCTGCATCAAAGTATCTTTAAGTGGGATGGATTATAAAGTGATTTTAGAAATAAGCAAGCAGGCTGGATCAATCTTTGATTTTTTTTTTAATTTAGACAGTTTTAAATCATGAACTGATTCATCTTCGTCATTATACTTATGAATGCTCATTTTTTTATCCATTTAGGCCTTAAACAAGGAATTATTTGTATTGTCGGTTGAAAGTATACCGATAAAGATAAGCCATGGAAATTCAATGTAGTTGAAAGAGATGGTGATCTGAGTGGTATTTTTAGAATTTAAATTAATACAGTTCCACTAAAATTGCAGTTTTTGAAAGACTTTCCGAATAAGTAGACTTTTTTTTCAAACTTGGTATAAAAATTGATCGAAAAAGAATTAGTTTGTTTAGTGAACAAAAAAAATATTAATATGGGTTCAAGCTAGTGAAGAGGCTACGCCTATTTTTCCTATTTTCAAGAAAAATAGTAAAATAAGAAAATGTGGTGATCATAAAGTCGCATTGAACCCTCTCATGAAAATAGACAGGCACCCTATATCTCGCGATGGAGCGTTGCAGCTATCAACTACTTTTGCCGCATACAAAGATTTATCTCTTACACCCTTTTGGCTTGGGGTATCGAATTTGCACGGACACCTGGCTGATTCTAAAGGAAGATAAAATTGTTTTTGGTTGATATTCCATGAGTAAGAGCATTTTTTGACAATATGTCTCACGAAGTGTCGACACATTTTAACCTCGAATTACCTATTAAATTAACGTGAGATACGTCTCGAACAGGTATTGGTGTTGTCTTTTCTCACGTAATTCCCGATGGCTTTAATAAGCCAGTTTCATTCAAATTACGTACGCTGATCAAAGCTGAGAAAAATTGTACACTAGTAGATCGTAAGACTTGAGCCATTGCATTCGCAATTCATTAATTTCACCAATTCCTGTTCGATTTTTGTGTCATTCTTAAAACAAATTATAAATCTTTTGTTTTTTATTTTTGGATGAGCAACGTATTTTTTAATCATCTGTGAGCTATCTGTTTAAGTGGGCAGTTGTCTTATTGAGCTACTATTATGAAATGAGACATAGTTATAGGAAACAAACAATGAGCATGCTAGTTGTTTGCCACGACTTAGTTTGGCCAGTTCAATTGATAGAAATCTAGATGGGTATTCAAACTTGAATTTTGGTTTGGAGGCAATTCATTTTCTATCCGTGAATGATTTACTATTCACGTATAGTATTTGTTCATTGCTGAAAACATTCGTAAGTACATTAAATTGATTGGCCAGACGTATTCAGTGAAGATATAAATTTTTTAAACCATAGTGCCTTTAGGAAGTTGTTTAATATTACAGGGCTATTGTTTTATTGTACCAAAATCTTGGTGTAATACCGCTTTATCTAAACTTTTACAACGGTGATATAGGTATAGTCAAGATAAAAGCTCTGGCTTGATCGTATGTGTACTGGTCTGGGCTGGACATAGACATCGAAAATATAATTAGAACTTGTAAATGATGCTTGCGACATGGTGGCAATCCGCCTAAGGCTGTACTGCATGTCTGTGCATGAAATATTCTTCGAATGTACGTATTCACGCTGATTTTTTCGGACTGATTCAGAGCTCTATGTACTTAATAATTACTGATACTTATTCTTAGTGGGTTCATTTAAAAAAGTGGATTACATTACGGCTAAGTCTTAAATTTTGCAGTTAAAAGAATGTCTTACATCATTGGGCATGCCTGTTTCAGATGTAATGGATAACGGTTCGGCTTTCAGTTCCAGTTGATTTTGTGAGTTTATACACAAAAATAATGTTACTTATCAATTAGTCGCTCTAAATTATCCTATGATCAACGAAGCAGCAGAGAACGCAATTGAAACATTAAAAAAAAAAAAAAATTTATTTATGTATGAGGTAACAAAACCCAAAAAAACATAGCCAGAAATCTTTTCAACCACCAATTGATTTTCCATGTTACAATGAGAGTATTTCCTGCTGAAATACATATAGGTTAAAAAATTTTTAAGAGATTTGATTTATGGAGACTAAATGTATTGCGTTCTGTATCAGGCAAACAAGAGGTTCAGAAAAAAATATTTTTCTGGAAATTTAAAATCAACTAAAACAATCGATAATGTTTTGGCAAAAATTGTAAAGCATGGTCATTAAGTGAGAGCTAAAGTTTTAGATAAACCAATCACAGTTACTTATATGGCAAAAAAAAGAATAATTTGATCTAAAAAAAAAAAAAAACAAAGTGATCATCTAAAACCTTCGGTTCTTGATCCAAATGCTGCTCCGTGTCCAACAAAATTGCCGAATTAAAGTATTTGTTCTGAATCTGTTGTTAACGATTTAGTTACGACTCTCATAAGTATAGTTGAGTTGCTGTTCAAGAAAACCGACTTTTTAAATTCTAAAGCACTCGCTCAAGATATTAGACGAAATGAGTCAGGAAAAGTAAAACTATTTGACAGAATTTGACCGTTAAGGCGTTTTCAGCGTGAACGCAAAACAGTTTTCCGATTGATTTGTAACTGCAGTCAATTATACTAACATTTTTCTTTTTAGGGGAAAAAATAAGGTGTACGTAAGTAGTACCATGCAGCGGAAAAATTAAGCATTGGCACTGTAACGAGCGAGCAAGCGTAATTTAAATTGTATTCCGTGTACGACTGTACTCTAAGTTAAGCAAAGTCATTTTGCCTTTTCTTCGTACATATATAGTATACCGATAAAGATAAGCCATGGAAATTCAATGTAGTTGAAAGAGATGGTGATCTGAGTGGTATTTTTTTAGTTCAAGTAACTTATAAATTGTAATTAAATTTTGCACTTTAGTAATAATATAAAAATGCAATCACAATTTACTTTCTCCACTTATGTAGAGAAATATGTCTAGATATTATTAGTACGAAAGTGGATGTATCACTGATGAACCAGAAAATTAAAAAACCAGTTAATTTCTAGTTAGGACATTCTTGTAATGTATGTTGCGAAATAGAAGGATGCAATAACATCGGCATCAAAAGATGTAATTTGTGCAAGAAGGCATTATATTTCAAGCACTTTTTTGAAGAATACCAGTTGTGTCGAAACTTTTAAGAATAAAATGCCGTAACTTACTTATAGAAAGTAGGAAAAGAATAAATTATGTATTATAAAAAATGTATACTATTTTGTTTTTAATAAAACAAAATGACATTTAAGTAAGTCTAACGTATTTATTAAATTATAACATTCTACTAATTCAATGAATATTAGATTAATGAAATNCAAATTAGTTTTTGGTAATAATGCAAGGGAACAAACATTATATTTATTTAACCGTCACTGTACTGAGAAACATTGAATCGAGTAAAGACACGGCATTTGATTCCCACAAAGTAGTAACGTCCGAGTTACGGTAAGACGAGATGAAACTTCATTTCAACGAAAAAACCACGTGAATAGAAATTATTTGAGAAAAAAAAAACATGACCAACTAGTTCGCGATACAAGGCACATGTAGTATATTTAAATTTAAAGATTGTATTGAAAAAAAAAAAAAAGAAAGAAAAAATTTTATTCACGACCATGCGTTACGTTTTTTCAGTCGAAAAAAAAAAAAAAAAAATTTCCATTGTAAAAGAAACTATCGAGTATAAAAATATTTGGTATGTATCTTACGTATTACGTTATTCAGTTGATGAGAAATTTTCATCATTGCCGTGAAATGTTGGAGATGAAAGAATTCTATCTTTCACAATATCAGAAAACTGAAAAACACATGACGCATGCTTATAATTTTTCATAGTTATTACGCTACTTTGATTAATAATTAAATATTAACTTCCCATATTAAACATAAATATTTTTTAAACAGTAAAATTTTTAATAATACGAGAGGAAAAACCGTTATTTACTAAAGCGATAATTATGTGACTCAGAGTAGATTAAAATGAGGATAATATTCACACTAACTTTTCAATAGTATTTTTAAATAATATTCGAAAAGTTTCTTCGCCACTTAAACTACATTTTAAAATTAACTTTATTATGTTCACAAAAATTTAAGTATAGATGCAGGTCTTGGTGATAGTACACGTTTAGAAATTATTAAATTCTTCAAGGACAATATTAAAGCTGAAATTATTACTAGTAAAAAATTAAGGAAGCAAGGATTTTACTTTGAGAATAACATTAAATACAGTTAATATGTCATCACTATCTTTTATTATGTACAGAAAACAATAAATTCTGCTTTTTGTGTGACTATTAATTAATCTTGAGGTCATAGTTTCGATTTTGTAGGGTTATACTACATCAAGTTTTAATTTTCTTCCATGGACAATTGTATTTTGTACTATGTAGTTATTACAAAAACTCTACAAGTTTTTTTGTCTTTTTTAAATATTATTATTGAAATCCAGACATTTTTACTATTTATATTTAGATGATAAGGTCAACGATTTAAGTTTTTATATTTTGATATTTACTGTAATAATTTCTTTCATTAATCGAAAAATACTGTTATTAATAATTTTCACACTTACTGTCTGTTAAAACTAATTTCTGTTGGAACTGATTTCTAATTTAATATTAAAAACTTCAGATAAAAAACTCAACGAACCACAGAAGTACCTCATAGGTGGTGTAAAAATCTATAATGATATCTACAATGAAATTAATATTTTTTTTTTTGAAAAATTAGATTATAAAACTAAGAATTATAATAGATTTTTTAAAAGTGCCTTATTAATATAATTCTATTTATTACCACTATTCTTTTCAAATGACTATTATATGCTCAGAAACTAACAAAAATTGGGTTCAAAGTACATTTTATTATTTAACAACGTTGCTCGAAAAAAGTTAAAAATTGAAGGTTAGAAGTCACTAGCAAAACAAACAAAAAATAACGTAATTTGAGAAACAGCGAGGAGGAGATGAATGACGGTTTAGTCCCGTACAACTATATAATATAGGGACATGTATGCACCGTTGTAAGTAACAATAAACTGACACCTTAAACGAGCGTGTTACATCTTTTTACTTTGATGTACAAGAAAGACCATGCCGAAATCACATTTTGTATTTTTATTTGGCCCTATTCAAGTTTATGGAAGCGAAAATTGTGGAAATATTAAATGAAATTTAAAGGCATTGGTAAAAACGCTCCTAAATGCATATCGTTTTTTTATTTATCAATGTTCTGATTCTAAAACAACGTGGTAAAAATGTGTGTAGCACCTGAGTGGGCCGCTTGCGATCTCACTGAGGTTAATAAGGCGAATTTTTTTATTTTTGTATCCCTCGAATATCTTATCGTTTTAAAATACCATGCTTGCAACCTGAAATGATTATCACTTTTGTTAAACTATCATTCTTACATTGTATTTTTACAATATTTTACATTTTAGTTTATGTAATTGGCATTTTTGTGCAAATAGAACTTTTACATAATTGCTGTTAAATTATTTTTGTTGATGTAATAATTTTATGACAAATCAAATGAATTATTTTTATTGTCATGTTATAGTACAGTAAGATACTAGTGCGCGGGAAAGGCGATTGACGCCCGCGTTTGTCAGTCTAATAACCTCTCGCACGTGTGGTACAACTTTTCAACACAGCGTGTGCGAGGAACAAGATTATGAGCCATCTTACGTGGCTCTACAAAAACCTCGACGTACACATGCACTCGCACGAGCTGTGAGTAGTGTGTGTAAATCGAGGTCTTTAGAGCTACAACAGATGGCTCATAATTGAGTCTCCGCGCACGGCGTGTCAAAAAATTATTTAGCAAAATGAGTGAAAAACGTTAGTGATAATACGTAATACGCCATAAAGTAGGAAACTAGCACCATGAGCGAGTTTTACTGCAAACGTCGTTTCTGAACTTAGAGCATGCTAATGGATAGACTGCAACCGAAGTATTTTTTTTACCATAGTAATGCTGCTGATGAGCTGTCAAGTTTGGCGCATAAGGTGCAAAAGAAAATAGCCTCCAACTCATACGAACGTAAAAAAGCATGAATCGTATAGCGGTGTAAGGTAGGTCTTCTGAAGATTGCTTACTTAGTTGTTTAGGGCCAATATTGGCAGCGTAAGGAGGAAAACGGTGTCCCCTACGTATAGGCAGCCTTAGTGATCGTGAACTAACCAAAACTAATGTATCTATGATATAAACACACAGCATATAAGAGTAAAAAGAGAAAGTTATTGCTGCCAAATTATTAAGTTATCCAGGATAAAAATTAAGATTCCAATATACAAAAATTATGTTTCCTCTATCGAGTTTGGCTTGTTTTAAAATTCAACATTTTTTACTTGTTTTTCGATGTAACAGAAAATACCGCTCTATTCTGTTCATTATTATTCTGTTACTTATTATTTATTATTTTTACGTATATTAATAAACACATCATATTTAGTTTGCGTTCAGTTTGAAACATGATCAGACTTTATCAAATAGGGACTGAATATATATATGCTGTAGTTAGCTACTACAGCTATATTTAACATGTCTACAGTTTTTTTTGTATTTAAGGTTCTGACCTCATAGACGTATGAATACTTGTCTTAATTAAAAAAATGTATTCGATACATGTCAAATATTCTTAAGCATTTGTTTATCTAAGATAAAGTATATACAGTGATAAATTTATGTCATTGATTCTAATTTAAATGTAGCATTAAATAAAACATTGAGTTTTAAAAATCAGAAATTTTATAATAAATAATTCATATCCACTAGCCTTAAGTTAAAAGTGAGGCTATAGTGTTTAGCTCGCATTCTATCAATAATGACAATATTTTTTATGAGGAATGCTTACGAAGTATAACCAATGAGTCTTTCCGGATAAGTGATATAAATTGAAGTAATATTTATCTTTTGTCGCACCATCACAGATATTGGCCTCAATCAATTCTGAACAAAATGTGGTTTTAAAGAATTGGAACAGATTTGTAAAGTTAATGAGATGACTGGGTGTTACAGGCTGTCGTATTACAGCTTGCCAGTTATTTCAATGTGGGAGGGAATCCATACGTGGTTTACAAAATTATTGAGACAAATAAATATAAATGATTCATACTTCTCTTCAATTTCCAAGATAACAAAGTTAGATTAGCCGTTGCATAAAGAGTTGTTTAGGTTACCAAAGCATTAAGAGAATCATTAAATATCATGAAATTTTAAAATGGATTAAAGGGGATGTAATCCACAGCTGCAGAAATGGCAACACAGTCTGTAGTGTAAATAAAAGCCTAATAAAGTCTAATTTTCAGCTAACAAGTGTCATCTTGGTAGTAAAACGCTAAGTCAACGAATGGATCTCCGTTGATTTTACCCTCATAAGTAAAAGTAAGAGAAGCGTGAGAGGTGTTAATCTTGATTAGGTATCGATTCAGGTGTAAGAGTTTTACCGAATTTTATGTCAACTAGTGTGGTAAGTGAAGAGGAGTAAGTGTAATTACAAGGGTTAACGCGTTCATTTGTGTGAATAGGAAGGTATAAGAAGTAAAAGTTAAAAGGCAGTTTGGAGAGAGTCTTTTGAAGTTGAAAATATTGAATTCGTGGAAAAAAAAAGAAAAACAATTGCAGATTCAAACGAAGCACAAGTTAAAGTTTTAACCAGTTAACAGAAGCATAGAAATATAGTATGGGTCTCAACTGATATAAGTTGAGCTTTCTCGAAAAAAATGTTCGTGGGCGTAGTATTTCGGAATTCTAAGCATACTCTTATCGCTTTGTCTTGGAGTTTTTTAACTTTTTTTCTAAGGGTTTTCGTATTTTGAAAATATATAAAACACATAGCTGATCGTGACCAAAGAAACGTGAATCAACAATGAATTGAATATTGTAAGACGATTTGAAGTTTTAGTCTTTTCAAGGGATAAGAGAAGTAAGAGAAGAAAAGTAGGTTTGATGTTTATATGGTTAAAGCGAAGAACATGAGTTTCATAAGACGCCAGAGTTGGGATAATATCGGTTACATTAGAATCAGTCATAGGCATAGTTCTTTGAGTAATCCCAAGGTGTCGTATTTAAGATTGCTTTTTATGTATAAGACTATATCGTCAGCGAAAGCTGAAATAAAGACTTTGGTAGGTATATTCGAGATGATAAAGGCAGAATACTGGGAGAAGAGGAAGGGGCTCAGTACTGCACCCTCAGGTACGCTCTTATGCGTTGTTTGACACGTACATCAGCTGCTTTTCAAAAGTAATGGACTTTGTAACCTGCAAAATCTGAGGCAAGCAACTACATTCAGCAAACTTTATTAAGAGAAGTTCAATGTTAACATTTCCAAAGGTACCTTTAATGTCCAAGAACAATGCTAAGAGCTTGTGGTCCTCCTTAAAAGTGGATTTAACAGTTTAAGTCGAGTTAGCAACATTATTAAATAAAAAATTACCTCCTTAAAGTCCGTGCGGTGACTTTGTAAGCCAGTGGTACGACGTAGTAGCTAAAGCTATCACGTCACTGTATACCTATATTTTTGGGCAAGGCGTCGGTGGCTACTGAGTCTTCAAATAATGTATATATTTTCTATATATGGGGAGAATCACGTCAACTGCCCCAACGCCACTACGCATGGACCGTGCGAGCGTAAAATACGTTTTCAACTCGTCGTTTCAGTCTCAAAACGTTTATAAAAAAATTATCAAAACACATACTCTTCCGTATTTTTTCCTCAGCTTTCTAGTGGTGGCATCCGTTCTTCGAAATTCTGCCTTCATTACCTCGAAAAATGCAAAAGTTCAAAAAACACGTTATATCTTCAAGATCTTCCACTTAAGGAATTTTTTGGACTATCTACATCGAAAGATGAGACTTTTTTACGTAAATATCGACAGTAAAAAAAGAGGGGTTTTTCGTTTTTACGTAGTATTTAAATGACAAACGAGACGGCGCAAGCCGCTGCGGCCGCGCTGGCAGCGGATCCGCCGCGCACTGTCTGCTACCATCTCTCTGACTGGATGTAAACCAATATACCTAACCGTGGCGGTTTGCACATCGCAAGAAACTTTTTGATTGTTGCTTCGTGTGACGATGTTTATTATGTTTAAAACACAAGATTATGCCATCGTAAGTTTAAAGTTTTAATAGGTTTCGGTACTATTTTTAATTCTCAATGTAATTTTGTTTCAAAAATTTTTTACGTAAGTTATGTGGTTGTAACAGAGAATCGAAGTGAGCTTTATACTTACGCATTCATCGATAATTCATTTTAGCAGTGATTTGGTTTTTTATAACTTGTTTTTAATAATAAGTACTCAAGATGTTAAAATATTGTAGTTCATTGAATTTAGATAATCGTAAAGTCAAGAAGAATCTGGTTAAATTTCCGCAATTTTTGACAAAAACCTTTCCTTTTATTCGAGATGATGCTTCGATTTGTGTAAAGTGCAAGGCTGAGGCTTGTAAGTATAAACCTAAAAAAAATTCAAGATGATGAATATCGTGAAGCAGGCATCGCAGTACTGGAACAAATTATAGAGAAATTTGCACCATCAAACGATAAGTGAGAAAGAATCACGTTGCTCACTCTCGCCCCAAAATTTTGGAACCAAAGAGATCTTATGGAAAAATTTGATTGCATGGAAAGAAAATCTAGACAAGCTTTAGATTTAGTTGCTAAGCATGGCATACTTACATCACCCGATAAAAAAAGGGAAATGTTTTATGTGCTAACGTTGAGAACTGCATAAAACATTTTTATGAGAGTGGCAGTGTAAGTCGTTTAATGCCGGGATTGAAAGATTATGTTTCAGTTAAACAGGATGATGGTACACGGGTGCATGTTCAAAAACGATGACTACTCGGAAATTTAAATGAATTATTTATTTTATTGAAAGAGGCAATTGAGAACGTCTAAGTGGGTCTTCCTAAATTTAAAAGGATTTAAAACGAGTGTAACTAAAATAAAGCCAAAAACTAAGTAAAACATCAGTTTTTTTATTGTTGAACACATTGAAAATATAAGTATTAAATATTTTATGGACATTCATTACTACTTAGCTAAAAAACTAAGGAAAAAATACGTAAGAGTATGTGTTTTGATGATTTTTTTTATTAACGTTTTGAGACCGAAAAGACGAGTTAAAAATGTCGTGTTTTACGCTTGCCTGGACCGTGCGCAGCAGCGCTGGGGCAGTTGACGTGATTCTCGCCATATGCGTTTGTATAATAGCTTTAAGGTAAATGTTCAATAATATGCTGACATATGGTACAGCCAGCCTCTTAGAATAAATCGTATTGTATGAATAAATGAATAATTTACTTGCGCATTGATTGTCCTTTTTCTGATAACACCGATTTTATAATTTTATTTCCTAATATGTCAAATCATTACATGTAACATCATCGTGCAACTGTCAACGCAGTCCACAAGAACATCGCTCAGTAGTTGACCTAATTCAACCAAAGGCCTCTTTTACTCACTCTGACGCTGTAAAAACTCACCATCAAGAGAAAAAATCGCTCTTTCTACGTCTGTCACAAGTCCTCTAAAGTTTTAGTCTACTTTTGACTCTCACGACTCGCGAGTACCTTATACACGTAAGGCATAACGTGTTGGCTGAGGCAACCCGGGTGCAGTTCGAAAGTATCGATAGTATCAGACTATGCTAAGGAGCGAGGTACAACGAAAGAGGCCTGCCGAAAGTGTTTTTGGCGATAGCACAGAAAGCATAAACCGCAGCCCCTTACAGGCCACGAACTCATTCGTGTAGTTTAAGTAATCACTGGGAATTACTGCAAGGAACTCCGAAGCAGCAGTAACAACAGTCAGTGATAGATTCAAGTTTTTCATCAGTAATATAATTAATATCAAAATCTGTGGAGTGATCTGAATGGACTGTATTCAAGAGAATATCTGTTTTGAATTGTTTTGATAAAAGAATTGAAAATATGACATTGATTAATATCATCCATATTATTTAAACAACTTTTTTAATTGACTAAAAAGAACAAATAAAGCTCACGAGCTGAATCCTAAGATACCTACGGATAACATTAAAATAAAATGGTTAAGACCATACTTTAAACAAGTTTGGTCATAACAGTATTAATCTTTGTTGTGCAAAAATAAGTGAACACTTAAATAACCGTTGCAATAAAATTAATTCTATAATAAGCAACGTCGTTTGAAAGGAGTGAAATTCATGTATTGTAAGACCGTGAAATACTTAAGCCGAGATATTTTTTATCGTATCACAGTTGGGCCTAGTTTTTGCAGTACAAGGCTTTTTGCAGGTCAAAACTTAGTACTACGTACAAACGATCTATCAAAACAGAGAAAAAAAATTAAATCTCTTTTCACCGTAATATTTAATTTAGAGCGGGAGGAAGTGTTAAATCCTGCAAATTACTTATTAAATGACGTTTAATTTCTATTTTTTATTTACTTCCTTGATTTTTTATGCTCTTTTCCATGAAATTTTATTTCTTACGCAATAAGTAATTTGTCTTTTTTTTATCCAAATATATACCATCTTGACTGAAGGGGTAAGCTAATGAATTTAACTCAGAAATGGTTTTTATTAAAGCATTGAGGATTATGAGTTTTTTTGTATTACCTTATCAGATTACATTTTCCAAATGTGATCGTTATGTGTATGTTATAACGTAATGTATCGTACACAAAATTAATGGTTTTATAACAAAAAGATTTTTACAGTTAATATACGTCAACTCTGTTTTTTCCTAAACCTAAGTTTTTTTTCGTGTACATGGATTACCAGAACATCTTCAGGAACTCATTTAACGCATAAAGTAGGACAAAAACACAGTTGCCTTCCCTCCTACCCTTAATAATTTCGCCAGAAGTTTACATTTCCACTCCCCTGCTGCGTACGAAGTTGTACGTAGTAGCTTTATGATGTGTTGGCCGTCAGTAAAATGTCTTAATAATTGGTTAAATTCGTTTGATTATAGACCTGAAATTTCTGATCAGATGATACATAAAGTATCAAAATTAGTGGAAGAAGAAAATCTCAAAGGATGTAACTTGATCTTTAATGTAACTTTCGATGATATGATCATAAAGCAGCACAAGGAGTGGGATACATCTAGTCTTGCGTGAAAGGAATTAGTTAACTTGAAGGATCAATTAAATGAAATTCACCGCAATGATGAGCCGCAAGTAGCTACCAAAGCACTTGTCTTCGTGCTAGTTTGCATCAGTGGTGCGTTTAAAGCACCTGTTGCTCTTTATTTTATACACTTATTGAATGGGTTAGAAAAATTAATTTTAATAAAGGATTTGCTAGTTTAACTGGCAGATAATAACATACATGTTGCTAGTCTGACATTTGACAGTAATAAAGCTCACCAAATGACTTGTGAGCACTTGGGAGCTAATTCAAGTGTACAACGGTACACGTCAAGAAGAAACTTAATCCATATTTTCTTTATTCTCAAATAGGAAAGTTAGTATATATTTTTTATGATCTCTGTCACTACAATAAACTTTAAAGGGTTCGTTACTTTAAAAAGATCTGGAGTATGTTGATTGTAGTTTCATTGAAAAGTTACTTGAAAGACAGTAGAAAGAAAAACCATTGTGCAACAAAAATTAGAAATAAGCATGTCAACTGTAGTAATGAAACAATGATAGTTATTTTAATTATTCAAATCTTGAGCAAAAGTACAGCTATGTCATCAAATTTTTTACATTTTCATTTCAAAGACGAAAAATTTAAAGGAGCTGCAGGAACTTCAGTCTTTAGTAAAAATTTGAATGATATTTTTAAAATTCTCAACGTCGAAAGTAAATTTGGTAAAATATCAGAGAAGTTTGCTATTACTTGTAAATCTTGAAAAGATTTAAAAGAAAAAACAGATGAGTTCGTTTTATAAGGTAAGTTTTCCAATGCTTGGTCACCAAAAAAATTGGTCCCAAAGACTGGCCACAATCACAATTGTACGATTCGCACGAATTTTTGCAGCTGTAATCAAAAAATTTTTTTTAATATTCACGCTTAAAAATTAAATAAATTTCATTGTTAACAGTTATCTCGATGATATTTTAACCAAAAAATTAGAAAAAAGTTGTTCTAGAAAGTGATTTTGATCGGTTGAGAATGGCTTTGGTCAACGTAACCTTACCTTTAGTGTGTCCTAATAACTGGCCAATGTTACTTGCGTGCAATTCATACAGCTTGCCAGTTATTGGGACTTGTAGTTTCGGCCACAGGGACACATTTTTTCTACAGTGGGTTTTAATACAGTGGCCAAGAATTGGGATATTCCATCATGTCCAATAATAAATAAAAGCTTTTTTTCTGTGTATGCAAAAAATTATTTTTTTTTGGTACAACTTATAATAGTGTTATAATTATAAAATAATACCTAGGACTTGAAATATTCCTTTTTTTCATAATTATGGAGTTCTTTAGAAATTGGTCTACTAAGATGGCCAACGTTTGGTACATTTACTTTGCACTAAAAATTTTAAAGTTTTTTTATGATTTTAAAAAAAGTAAAAAAAACAAGGAAGCAAACCAGAAAGCCAAATTATTTTAATGAAAGTAACTGCATGACCAGGACTGATGATTTGTTTAACAAATTTTGTTGACATAACACACAATTTATTTGAGAATAGGCACATGGATTACCTGTTAAGTAACAAGATGTCTCAAGATCATGTAGAAATGCTTATTCGATCATTCATCGGATGAATGGTCACAACTACAATCCTATGTCAACCCAGTATCTTGCAGCTATCAAAAAAATTATATGCAATAAATTGAACGTCATTGTCCCTGCATCAGCAAATTGTTTACCATTAGATACTACTCTACTTGTTACTTTAGATACCAACTCTGACGAATCAAGCCATCAAGTGCAGGATGCTGAAGTCGCTTCAAAGAGGTCAAAGACTGATAGCAATTCCTCACAGCCAAATAGTACAAAGAAGAATCCATATAATTTATTCTCTTGTGATTCTAGTACTCCAGAGTAAAAAAGAATTGATATCAATAGAGCATGATTACTGCCCACCTCCGAGTCAGCAGTTTAGAAATGAATACTCAAACGCAGTTATTTCTTATATAGTTGCCTCAATATTCAACTGTCAAAAAAAAATTATTTATTGTTGTAAATGCTTGGCTATGCTGGAAGGTTGTAACTCTAATTATATATAATCACCTGACATTTTAGTTTGATATTTTAACACGATTATCACCTGATATGCTAGTATCCGAAAATCAGGTGAATATCAAGTGAGCTTTGCTTTAAGTTTCTTAAATACAACTTATCAAGTATTTACCTAATTTTAACATGATATTTATCTGATTTTTACCTGTTATTTACCTGATTTTTACCTGATATTTACCTGATTTTTACCTGATATTTACCTGATTTTCACTTAATCTTCAGCTGATCATTAGCATCTGCATGTCAAGTTATAGTCAGCTAAAAATCAGGTGATTGGCATGAGTACTTTAGGTGAATATGTTTCGAATACTGTGCTAAAATGTTAAGTGATTACCAGCTGATTATCATCTTATGCTCAGCAACCGGGTTACCCAAAGTCAATCCGAGGACTTCCAAAAAACGATGATCTAGAGCGTTCCACCTCAAAAAAACAGCGCTCTCTGGAACTTAAAGATTAGAAAAAACTTTTAATCGATATAAATTGACGAGACATGAAAGCTGTAAGGCAGCACATGGGCACAGAATTCTACAAAGATTCCACAAGGGACTTCTAGCTTCTAATTTCGAGTTGCCTTCAGAATTCTATATTTGAAAAAACGCTATAAAAAAGGAATTAAAATAATTCTTCTTTGCTATAAAATTTATTATAAACAATGTTGAATAATTCAATTTTAACTATTATCTCAATAAAATTTGTATGCATCGTGAAAGTAATTATAAAGAACTAAATCAATAATCTATCATATTTCTACAAAATCTCAGATAGTTCCAATTGTTTATAAAGAATTTAGAATAGTTTTAAATACTGGTAGATAATTAAAAATAATGAATCGTAATTATTTAACTTTATCATCTGGTAAACACTGGATGCTTGTGGATTTGGGTCTCACGCTCCCTGACGGGCTGCGAGACTAGCAGACTGTCTAACTATTTATTTGTATATCGGGGAAAGAAACACAAGTATTGGTCTTAGTAAAATATATATGTGTCAACGTACCTTTTCTTCTTGCAGGTTAAATTCTGTATGATTCTTAAGTACAGCTTTTTGTTATATTATTAATTTTATTTGGTTTTAACTAATGAAATTTTCAGGCACTTGATGATAAATTAAACCATAAATGGTTTTTGTTTTGTAAAATTTACATTTAATAAAAATAATACAATGTTAACAATTACATATTACAATCCAACGTAATATAAAAATACTACAAAACTCCATCAGCAAAATAAGATCTTTGAAACGTTATTGTAACAAGTAAGAAATTAAAAATGTACAAAGCATTCAAAATTACTTAAACGATGCGAAAATGCCGATTTTGTATTTTTTTTTATTTGTACCTCAACTATAAGTTGCATTAAAACTTTATTTTGTATCTTAATTATTGGGCTATATTTTTTAATGTAATATTAGCTTCTATGACCTTTTGTTAATCGATTTTATACAAAAACTGAAATGAACTTGTATTTTTTATAATTAATGTTATGCTCCAATACCAATAGGTTAGTTTTATGAATTCTTGTAAAAGAAGATTTCTGAGGTGTCTGTTGTATGTGTTATTCTTATTTTTTCTGTATCCATAGAGACAGACTGTATTAAAGTTGAAAATTATCTGCATTTTTTAACAATGAGATACGATGAAGTGTGCTAAAAGCCATTGTACGAACTTTTTAAATTTATTTTACAGCCTCCTATGGATGCTGTGCAACTTGGACGCAGATCCAACTATCAATGGGGTAATAATAATCCCGAAATGACGACTCCTAACAAGTTTTCTCCATTAATTAATGTCACAGCAGAGTCGGATAAGAAAATCACTACGCATCTACCTGGGTAAGTTATATTTTTCATTTAAATTTTCATACAGAAACTAGTATGCCGTGCTAAAATATTTTATGAAATGCAGAGTTCAGTAATCAAAAAAGTAAATCAGTCCATGTCGTAAAATATCTATAATATATTTATTATTATTTATTTAGACTTACGTCCAAATTCTTCGAACTACAAGTCGGGTTTGGCGTTCAAAATAAATTTTGATACTTAATAAATAGGAACTTATATTAGTAAGTTACAGTATCGTGTATTTTTTTATTATGCAACTACTAAACATACTTAAGGCATTAACAGAGAGCATCGAATTTGAAAGAGATTAAACAAAACAAAAATAATAGTTTAATACAGATAAAAAGAAAAGATAGACTTGTGCAAGAGATGAACAAAAAGTTAATCAGTATTGTCATTTTTCTTAGAGTCCTCTACCTTGAGCTATGGACTATGTACACTTCTTAATTTTTTTTGCTTTAGCAGATTATGCACTTATAATAAGGGTTTTTTCTACGATTGCTCGACTTCTGAGATCATACGTTCACATTTTTTTGCACTTTTTACTTTTTCTTTCTTCTCTTACTCTATTCATGCTGTTTTTGCCTCTTCTTAGTCTATGATTTACCCTGCCTTTTTCCTTTTTCTGATGCGTCCGCTCCTCTTTTTTATTGACTTCTTCATTATTGATCACTAAAAAGAGCTTTCCTTGTTCGTTCCCTTGATTTCCATCTTTAGCCTTTCTACGCTCTTCTCCAATTATTCTACTATGTTTTCCATCTTCGTCTTCTTTTCTTCATTCCTTTTTTTTTTCTTTTGCCTCGCTTCTATAACCAGCACTTAATTTTTTCTGTTGGTTCCATCACTTATCTTCTTTTTTATCCTCTCCTTCTTTTTGGCCTTCAATTGATCCAGACATTATTGCAGCTCTTTCATCTTCTTTTCGATTGCTGCGCACGTATTAAGTTCTTCGCCAAGCTAACCCTTTATGTAGAAAATCTCTATCTTATCGTTTGACATTTTCTCATATACTTCGTTCAACCACATCTCGATTAATCTTTTACTCTCTATTATTCTTGGATTCACTTTTAAATTTTCTACACGCTGGTTTTCTCGCGCTATTTTTCTAACCTCTTACTGCTGTCTTTCTTCTTTTCGATAACGTTGTTCGATATTCATTTGGGTATCGAATGTTTTTTCGATTTTAAGCTGCTTTTAATTTTCTCATCTAATTTCAAGTCTACCCCTCGCTTTTATCCCTTCTTCTTTCGCGCCAACTTCACTCATTCCATTCTTTTTTACTTTCTTGGCTTTTCTAGTTGTGTAAGACTAACTCAGCTGCCCGTATTCTTTTTGTTCCTTTTTTATGCTCCATGCTCCTTATGTGTAATTATTCCTTCCTTAGAGCAATCAGGGATAACCTTGTCTTGTCTCTACACTTAACTTTTCTATGGGTTTTTTCCCGGGCACCTCTTTTAAATTTTACTTCTTACTTTTAGCAGTACCATTTCCACTTTGTTCTGTATAGCTCTCAACCTTCCCTCATTCGTCTCTGCTTTGGGTAACTAACCTTTACAAACTGTGGTGCATTTCCCCCTGAGTTCTTCCGTCCATATCGTCTTTTCTCTCTTTACAGTTGTTGCTCGTTTTTCGAATTTCTGATTCCTTCTTTAATATTCAGTGTTGCTGCCTTAAGCTCCATTTTGGCATGTAGTTTGACTCTATACTCTTACCTATTCTTATCTTTTCTATGCCGTCCGTTTCCTCTTCATTCGCTAACACTTAATTCATGACTGACTCTCCTTCCACGTCCACATGCGTGAAGCTTCCTCTCTTGCCTTAACTGCCGTTTATAATCAACAAGTCCTTTCCTCCAATCGATTTATGAGGACCCTTTTTTCCATGATTATAGTTTTATCACCTAATTTTCTCATGTTATTGGCTTTCCTCTACATTAGGTATATGTCCTCTCCTTTCTCAATGCCACTTTTCTTCGCCGTTTTCACATTTCAATCTTCCCCGATCAGCAAATGTCTTTCTTTCTCCATAAATAACCTTTATTTTGGTATCCGCAGCGTTCCTTTCGTGTTCTGATAATAAATTATTATAAATCTTCAGTTCTCTTCTTTGATTCTGATGTTTTTATGTAGTATTACTTTTCCCCACTCTTTTGCTTTATCCTTGTACTGGGTAGCTACCCAGCACTTCCAATCAAACTTTGACAGCAAGCTGCTTCTAATTATTTCTCGGGTCCCCTCTTTTATACACGTTTTTGTAAGGCCCACAAAATTGTAATTCTTTATGTTCTCCCAGAAGTCTATACCATTGTTCATTAATCTGGCTACGTTTCAAAAATACACTTTTTCTCCTCCCTCTCATTTCTTTTTCCCTTATTTTACTCCGTCTACCTATTCCATCTGCTCTTGTGTTGTTTCCGTACCAAATCTCCTTTTTGACTTAGAGTGGGTATAATATGAGAGTGTTGCTGAAGAAGCCGTTTTCGGGACCGCATAGATAAAAGAAGTGGTGGAGAGAGAAACATAGATTTACATGCATGTATATACACATGTCCACTTGACTTGTTGTTCTCTTAGTTAGTCCTGAGAATGGTGGAGTCAATCAGTGACTTTGGGATACTTCAGCTACACTCCCTTATACCCATTCTTCTTTGATTGCCCCAGTGGTACCATCTGTTGTCCATTAAAACTTTGCGTTTTCTTAATTTCGCAACCTTGCCCTTTTTTTCCACTTTCTGGCCCATAGCCTCACTTTCATTCTACCTTTTTGTGGTAGGTTGTCTTTATATACATACATACCTCTTGCTAAATATTTTTCTTCCTTAGTATCACTTGTCTTTTGGTTTCCTAGTGTACAACTTTCACCAGGAATATTTTTTGCCTTATCCTTTATTTTTGTCACTAATAATTTTACCCTGCATTTTCATTACAAGCTGCTGGTTTAGCTACTTTTTTTATCTCCTTCAAAGTTCCTCCTTCCCTAATTTTCAGTCTTATTACGACTATTTAACTTTCTACCTTCTTTGTCTCTTCTCTCCTTTTCCATTTCCAGTCTTTAAAGCCTCTCATTAATCTGTTCTTTGTCCGTTTTTTATTCCGGTCTGCCCTCATTTCTTTGTTTTTCTAATTTTCCTTGGTATTCGTTTCTCAGTTCTTTGATATAATCCTTTGTTTTTTGTCCATTCCTTTTGTCTCTTTTTTACTGCTTACCTTGACTTTAAAGTTTACTAAGCTAAACATCTTCAGCTTATCTACTGCCTTTTAAAGCTTTGCACTACATCTAGTAATTTTACTTTCTTCTTCCCTCCTTAGCTGTTTTAGCATATCCCCGCTATCCTTCTTTTCTCAAACCTTCGGTTTAAGGTAATAGATGATGTTTTTGTCTTTCTCTATTCTCGCTTTTCTTGCTCTTTACTTACAGTTATTTTTTCTTTTCTGAGCTTCCTTATGCACAGGAGCTTCTTTTTTCCTTACTATTACTTTTTTTCGTCCTTATTGTTGGTATGCACTGCTCTATCTTTGTGGGCCGCAATGTGGTCTCTACCGTGGTTTGCGCTAATCTTCCTGTCAAAGATATATTAATTATTTAGCACATGCCGTACGTGGGGATCTTTTATTACATTTTCTTACCATGGGCACAAAGTGCAACTGCCGCTTTGCGCCTTCGGACCACACTTTGCGCTCTTGTGATTACTTTAAGCCCACGGGCAAAAAAATGGTGGATCCAAACTAGAAAAACGATTTACTGGGTGCAAAGTGTGCCCATGAGCGCAAAATTGAAGTTTGCGCCTTAGGTAAGTAAAAAATTATTCGTGACTCGGGCACCAACATACAGTAACCGTGCCCGTCGGGCGCTCATGGTTGTATTTTATGCCCTAGTGACGTAATTTACCATTTTCAGGGTTTGCAGAGAAAAGGGAGCTTTTGATTGTTTTAGCGTTCTTAAATATCGTTTACTCAACATCATATATAAGTTCAACACGAACCGCGGTATCGTGAACATGGTGATTTATGTTAGGAAAGTGTAAACAGTTTAGATTCCTGAATGTACAACATTTATTAAGTTAATCTGGACTTAAAATAAAAGTGAAATAAGCTATTATAAAGAAGTATAGAAGAAAAGGAAGAAGCTAATTGGTTAAGTGCTCGAGAATCACCTAGTATAGTTCTGAGAAGTTTCTAACATAAAAAGACGGTCCTAAAAAGAGGTAGATGTAAAGAAAATTGAAGGATACTGGGTCATGATAAAAATGCTAACAAAATCAGGAAGAAAACAAAGTAATGATAAGATTATGTGCCAGATCTAATCTAGAGTTAATTAAACTATGTCTGTTTGATTTCGGGATAGATAAGATACTTGCATGATTAATACAGCTCGAAGAAGAGAGTGAAAGAAGAGGCAAAGAGAGCAGAAAGCTGAGTGTAATGATAAACGGTTCGAAAACAGAGGAAAATAATTCAGACTAAAAAAGAAAATAACCAAGAAAAGTAGATTAGAAAGAGGTTTATACATAGAAGATAACTTGACACCAAACGAAAGATTCATCTAACTACGAACTAAAGACTGGCTAAAGAACTGAGAGAAAAAGAAACAGACATGAATGTGATGTAAAAAGATCCAAATAGACAACATATGGCACCACTGGGAAGAAAGTAAAAGCGAGCTTACAGTGGTGGTTACATAGAGCAAGTTGAATAGCAACCAAGAGAAAAGAAGTTGAAAAGCAACTAAGAGAAAAGAAGTTAAAAGCAAACAGTTGGAGGTAAAGAAGGTGTAAAATTTTACTTCTAGAACATTTCAGGATTGCAGAGCAAGGATAAAGACATTTGGGAATTCGTAAGTTACTTCGATTTTGTAAATTTAACAGAGACTCAGATCAAAGAGAATACTTTTGTAAAGTCAAAATTTACAGACCTTGAAAGAATAAAGTGTAGGTATGCAAGATAAAAAAGACCAAGAGAGTAGTCAAAAGCTGGAAGAAGTAGAAAAAATTACCAGGAATAAATATATTGCTGCAAGGAATGATTATAAGAAAACGTGCAAAACTATATAGAATAAACACGATGCAGAAGCATGAAGAAATTCTAGAATATAAAAACAAAAGTAGAGGCATAGACGTTAATTGATGAGTTCAGAAAAAAAGAGCAAGTGAACAAAAGTATCACAATGAAATACTGGGGAAAACGTTAAGGGAGTTAACTAAAGGCAGTAAAAAATAAAATATAAGCCTGATTTAACACACAGAAGAATAGTCAGACTCAAGAACCAGGATATAAAGTAAAGTGTGGAGGTACATGCCAATATAGTTAGGCTTAGCGTTGTGGAGCTTACTCAACCAAATTTAGAATGGTAAAGGCATGAAGGCAGAGAGCTGGAATGAAAGTGTCTTACAACCGTTTTTTAAAAAGGTGATAGAAGTACGGTACAAAACTACAGAGGAATTAGGCTTATGTTCACAGCGTACAAAAGTATTCTAAACAAGAGATTGCTTAAAAAAATTAGTGAAATATACTAAGAGAAAATTAGTTTAGTTTTAGAAGTAACAGGAGTACAATTGATACAGTGTTTATCCTTAACCATAAAGTAGACAAAAAGATGGAAAAAAAGGTGCAAGATATTCTGCTGCTTTGCAGGTCTAAAAAAGGCGTGCGACAGAGTAGATAGATAAGTACTAAGCATATATCCAGAAAAATTGGAGTAAGCAGCCACTTACAAAAATGATCATATAAACATACAAATTATTAATGTATACCTAAGAAAGCTGGAAGATTTCTTGAAAGTAAATATTACAGATAAAGCAAGGATTGGAAAAGGCAAGATTTGGCTGATAACATCGTTTTAATACCAGAGCATGAAGAAGATGTGAAAAATCTACTAATACGGTCAAGAAAATTTTTTTAAGAATAAGGGGATGCTGCTGAGTAGTAAAAAAACGAAAATTCTGGTATTTAAAAAAAACAAAAAGGGATCTAAGAAAAGGAAACGGTTTTGGAGCAGCAAGCAACTTAAAAAAATAGAAAGAAATTTAATACTTAGGTTACAAACTAAAAGACAAAAGGAGAAGCACATGTAAGAGAAAGAAGATTGAAAGCAACTTAAGCGATAAAGAGTACTTGAAGCTTTTGTAAGAGGTTATTCAAGCTTTACTATAACAAGAAAATGCTTTTTTTAAGTCACTAGTAAAAAGTATTGCTCTGTATGGGGAAAAAGTGTAGGTACTGAAAGAAAATGTGGATAGTATCGAAAAAAAGTATATGAGATAGACTTTCAAAGTAGACGAAAATACACCTAACTATTGGGTTGAAAAATAAGTAATTTTCGTTTTTTGTATGTTTTGCAAAGCAAATCGATTTATACATATTTTAACCACTAATCATTAATACATGTGCCGTTTTAATCGATGACCTTTTTCCACTTTTTTCGTAGAACCTTGATTCCGTCACTATGAAACCGTGAGGTTTCTGGACAAAAAACTGAATCAAGTGATTTTGGCAAGGTCTCTTTTAAAGCTAACTTCACACCACTATAAGAGTTCTACAGAGTCCTAAGCAAATGATAGTCAGATGAATCAAGGTCCAGGCTACACGGTGGATGCATTAAAATTTCCCAGCCAAGCTTTCTCAATTTTTTCCTAGTCACTAAAAATATGGCTAGTTTAGCGTTGTCGAGATAGAAGACAACGCTTTTTCCGATTGATCAATTCTGGCCTTTTTTTTCATCGCCTGCTGCAATTGGATTAGTTGTTGACAGTAGAGAGTAAACTTAATTGTTAAACCAAGTTTGAGCAACTCGCGATAAACAATTTCTTTCCAGTCTCCCTAGATTTTCAATATTACCTTTCTTGGTGTCAAACTCGGTGAAAACTCGTACCATTAAATTTTTCTCTGGTAATTCATGGGAAACTCAAGTATCGAGCTTTTTTTGATATCCAGCCTTATGTAAATGTTGAAAAACTGTTTTATGGTTGATTTTCAGTTTCATAGCTATGTCGTAAGATGAAATGTGTTGGTATATCTCGATTTTTTGAAGAATTTCATCAATTTTTTTTATGATTGGTGAACCAAAGCAAGGCTCATCTTTATCTTCGAAATTTTCAGAACGAAAACGAGAAAACCAATTCTGACACTAGTGTTCACTTGGGCACTCATCACAATAAACACTACACAATTTTTAATGAGCTTGGGCTGCATTTTTTTTTCGGAAGTAAAAGAGCTAAATATGACGAAAATGATCTTTTGGAATCTATATTTTTAAAGTGCAATAACTTTTGCCTGAGTACTCGAATGGTACGTGTTACCTTTCAAATGCACTGTAGTATGGCGTTACTGAATAAATATTACTAGCAATATTCTACTTCAACGCGATCCATCAGAAAAAATGAAATTATGTTTTCCCCAACCCAATATGTTCTGCTTGAAGAAACTGAATCTATAAAAATCTCAAGAAAAGCTCTGAAGAGGGCCGCAGAATACGAATGAAAGGCAGTAGTACCAGCAAAAACTGATAAAAGAATCTAAGTAGGAGAGAAACAAAGCATTAACAGTGGGTTAGATAAATTACTGGCAGTGTAGAAGAAAGAAAGTTATTAGCGAGTCTGGAAAGCAGGACGTAGTACGGAACCTAAAAAATTATAAACACATGCTAAAAGAAGACTTACGAAAGGATAAGGGTATAGGAAAGAACCATATGTTAATTGAAATTTGAGAATCGAGATACAATCCAGTATACATAAAAATATGGTGCGAGAAAATGCTAACGTATTTCAGCAAAATACCGGTAGAGAACGAGAGGAAATGAGTAGCAAAATACAGATGTAGGATCATGACAACAAGCAGATGATTCTGGAAAGAGGATGCGAAAAAGATTTGTAAAATATGCAATACTAAGCAGGAAACCTTAAAACACGTTATTACCCTCAGTCGTTCAACAATATTCGAAGTCAGATGGGTTTTTTACTGCTGGACACGACTTCATTGAGTTCACAATACAATACTTCATGTATTGTTGCAAGTATACACCAACAAATATTTATCTCGAAATTTCACCAACGTAAATCTCTCTGAATTAAATACATAATTCGCTGTCACCTTTTCTAACTTACAACCATTGCAGTTATGTTCGATCTATTCGGTCGATGGTGAAAGTACTAACCTTGATTCTCTAGTTGGTGTTTTCTCTCGTACTATCCTGTCGGTTTTTGATGAACTTGCGCCAGCTCGGTATATCACCTTTAAAATTAGTAAAAAGCTATGGGTTTCTCAAGAAATTCGCCAGCTTACGAAGCAAAAAGATGCCTGCTATTAAAAGGCTGTCCGGTTACAATTAGAGTCAGATATTGATCTTTTCCGGCATTTCAGGAGTCCGATTAGAAATATGCTCGATACAGCTGAGGATTGATATCTCGCACCTAAGTTAAATATTGCAAAGGATGTGAAAATAAAATTGTCCGAAATAAGAAAACTAGGTCTCGATAAATGAAAACGTACCCTCCCCTCTACTCCACTTTTCTCCAAACGAATTCGGCTTTTACTTGGAGATCATAGTCCGCAGCTCGCAACTTATGGATAACAATTTTTGTAGAGTGCAATCACTGCTTCTTGATAATAATAAACCAATTTTACAGATCTCGTGAGTCTCATAAACTGAAAAACTACCTCTCTTGAAAATGAAAAATCCAACTTCACCGTCTGATACTCGCCCGATTTCAAAAATTCCAGAGCCCTAAAGTATTCTAACGCCTAATACATAGACAGCTATAAACTCACCTCAAAAGTAACAATTATTTAGATCAGTATCAGGCAGGTTCCAGAGTGTGTCACAGCATTCAAACAGCACGTTTTCGGATTCTTGACGACATCAGAGTGGCAACTGATAAGGGCATGGTAACCGTTCTGGTGCTTTTTGACTTTCAAAAGGCATTTGATACGATTTTTCACACACGCTTCCTCCAGAAATTACGTCGTATAAACTGCGATGATCCTGGGCAGTACACAAACACTAGTGTAACTTGCTTTGTCTGAGGTTCCCACTATTATTATCGGTGGAGATGAACTACAATATGCATCAGCTGCATAAAACCTCAGACTTTAGCTAACCCCAATGCTAAATTGGGAACGCCATGCCCAACATATTTCTAGCCACGTCTTTCGGTCACTTGACACCTTGAAACACTGTAAACACGCTCTCTCATACTCGCTAAAAAAACAAATAGTCGAAAGCTTTATTTTTCTATTATTCGATTACATGGCTGCAGCTTAATTGGGTTTTAAATACCTGCGTTCGATATGTTATTGGCATCATGTGTTGGCCATCTAGAGTTATACCCCTTTGCTTACAACAAGGATGGCTCTCAGGGCCTCAACTCTATTACATGGTACCCTCAACTACCTTATGTCTCTTTACACTCTAGCCTTAGATCGCCTGAAACTGCGACGCTCCCAAAGACAACCCTCCCACTATCTTTTAATCCCTCTGTTCAAAACAGAGACTATGAGACACTTATTTTCTGTTTAATCCTTACTTCTCATGAATAAACTGAGCCAAACCACTTTCCAGCAATCTCGAATAAATACGTTAAAGTCCTTACTATTTTTATTTGTTATGAGTCAGGAAAAGAGCGAACGGGGTAAAGAAAATAGATTGTCACTTGAGTTCTAGTTTGATTCCGATAATCAAATATTTTTTAATACTACTAATTCCATTGCGTTTATTTCTGAGTATTACTAATAAAATAATGTAAAATTATGATGAGTAACTTATAAATCACTCTTACCATTACTTATATTTACTTAAAACACAAAAAATGTACCAATCCACGATAAGAAATAATTTCTCGAACATATTTTGTTATACACTAACTTGATATAAGTGAAGATGTCTGATTATCAATATCCTTTAATTCGTCAAATGATCTTACTCTCGAAAAATTCTGTAATTATATTTAGTTTTATATCTAGTATCTTCTTGCTTGTATTATATTTCTGTATTTATATCATATTTTATACATTTTGCTCTATGTATATTGTTTGTATCTTTTTTTTGCCATTATGTTTCATTAACCTAAGAATTAATTTTTTGGAGCCGTATGTGGTTATACCACAAGGCCTAAATAAAGTCTTACATTACATTATAGATTGCACGTATGCAGGTAGAGGAAACTTGCTGTACATCGTTCTACGTAAAGAAGGAAATAGCATAAAAAGCTTGAAGGATAAACAAAGTATCGGAACACCACGTATCCGTTGGAGATGAACTTTTAGCAAATTGCAAGACAAAGGAGACTAGGTAAAACAACCGTCAAATGGAGCCAGTAGTGAGAAAAAGTACCAGGAGGAGGAGCTTTAGGTTATTAACTATAATACAGAGATCGAGGATTCGAGAGTCGATTTATAATCAAATCTTGTATAATTACGTGCAATTCTTAAAGAAGATGAATGAGGTTGACTACAGAACCCAAAGCGCGTACTCATCAGATCAGGTAACAAAGAGGTTACAGAAGCACAACAGAATTCTACATGAGAAAATTGATGGCAAGAGCTTTGATAACGTGTGCAGCCCTTGACAGCAAATTTTAAGCTCAAGAAAAAGGAAAAATGCAAAAAAAGGAAGTTGCTGTAGAAAATCAGGGGAAAATTCTAGAGAGAAATAGTGCTAGAGATATGGTAAGATAATAACACAGAATGAGGAGGAAAAAATAGAAAACTAATAGCAAGGTCGGCTAATATCTAAAGCATAAAGATTAAGATCGAGGAATAGTACGAATAGGCACATAAGTCTCATTGTTCATTGAATATGTGATGTAGAAGATCAAGTAAGCAATAGTAGGCCTAAAGAGCGGTGCTATTAAGTAAACAGTAAAACTGGTGTGAAAGTTGATATGAACTCAAGTGTACAAAAGTTAAAAATGTTTAAAGTGTAGATAAAATAAGTGTACAAGCTTAGTTTTTCTTTTAAGTAATTTATATATTTACTTTTGATTCTTAAATTTTGTTTGTAAATTTAAGCAGGTAATGGCAAATTTATAACTATTTCCTTGTATTGATTACTTATTTCCTTTCTTTACCTTTGCGGATGCAAATATTAACTAGTGTCTAAATCTACGTAGTCTTTATAATGAAGAAACAGTGATACTAGTAATATATGAGAAGGACAAAAAGACTTGAGTGATGTTGAACGAATAAAATATGGACAGAATAAGTATAAATATGTTTAAATAAGTATGAGCTTTAATTAATGACTTTAGTGTGGAGTAAAGTTTAATGCGCACAATATTTGTAAGGCTCGACTTGCAGCTCTAGCAATTAAAAAAAAAGTTTTTAAAATAAATCTACAAGAGCATGTATGTATGGTTATAGTGGTTAGCAGAGCTTAGAGCACAATCGTTGTTTGCTCTTTGCTTGTTGAGACATACCATGCTCTGTTACCAACATTTTTCAGTTACACCGAGCACTTATTGTACATAGAAATATTTTATTTAATTGTCTGGCAATTACAAAGGAAATAAAACTCCTAACAGTTTTAGCGTTTTTAAAGAGCGTTTATTCAATAGCGTACATGTATAGTAATAAACGTTAGTAAAATTCAGAGCGCAATTATTATTTACTCTTTGCTTGTTAAGACGTTTCTGATTGTAACATTATTAGCCGAGAAAATTACTAAAGTTAATTATATGCAAATACATAAAAACAGTCCTTATCAGAATTAAAATTATTTTCTCTATGCATATTGGCTAACATTTACATTAGACTTCAACGTTAACAGGCACATTATAGTTACGAGATAAGATAAGAAAGTCTGAACTCAACTTATGTATGAATTTAAAATAAAAGTTACGAAATTAATATTTTTTACGAAGGTAATAATTTTTAGTAATGGAGCAAAGTAACGGTTATTATAATTTTATAAAATCGCACTATTTAATTAAGTGACTTATGAAGAAAAAGAGCACAAATAAAGAAGGACGTTAAAAGCTTACGATTGGTGTTAACAGTTATCCATCCTTCATTCAGAATCCTGAAATATTATTATCGTTTGTCTGAAATAAATTTTAAACACTTCAAGTATAACTTAATTGATTAATATTACATCAATACTTAATTCAAAAAATTCCCTACTTATTAGGGAGAGCACATGTCTTCTCTAAATATCTCAAGTATATACTCACTATTTTCGTAACTAAAATCACTTAAAGTGACAAATGTGTATGGTACGCTGTCGAACGGAGAGCTTTGGTTTCCCCTGATAACAAACTATGTATAGCAAGTTAAGAATAATTTTAAAAAAGTATAAATAATATCGTTTTTACCTAAAAAGTACAAATTTTCTAAAAAAAAGTGTTGAACAAACTTTTCTTTCATTTGTCCCAAAAACTTGAAATTCTTGGCATATTATTAATGCAATAAAAGCGAATAATACTTTGAAACCAAGATCATCAATTCAACAAAAACTTGTAAAATGTATTTTTAAGCAACTGTTGTAATAAATTAATGAAATCTTTGTTTTGGAATAAAAATTTTTTTTTTAATTAAAAAATATATCACGCGTTTTTCAATCTACAAGGATTTTTGAGAAGTCATTATGACAAAAAAAGTTAATGGTAATACAATTAAATATGTATCCATACAAGAAGTCATCCTAACTCTCTGAAGTCTAAAGCCTAAAAAAGTACCAGGCTACAACAACATACAAAACATACTTTTAAAAAACCTACTAAGAAAATCAATAGTCTTATTGGTCAACACATATGTAACTATGCTTTTAAAATCTCATTTTTTATATTGTGGTAAAAATTGGCTAAAGTATTGTTAATTCTCAACTTAGGTGAAGATAAAAAAACTACCACAAAATTACAAACCTGTAAGTCTATTGCCCACTCCTAATTAAAAAAATTATTTTAAATAGCCTATAATAACATGAAGCATCCAACACTGTATAAACCCAAGAATAATTTGGATTTAGGAAAAATCATAGGATTTTAAGGACTAAATAGAGCTTGATTTTAGAAAAATTGGTCGTATTGTGAAGAATTAAACTGACGAATAAGACAACACCATATTGGTCTGACATAAGTTATTTCCTTATTGCCTTAAATTTCGAATCAATATTGCCGAGTTTTGACTAAATTTATTCTTAACAGTTTGATAAAAGTTTGCTTACTCTTTTTTTTTATAAAGTAGGTAGGGCTTTAATAAATAGTATTCTGAAGCTTTGAAATAAATTTGAATACATTGATATGGTATACAACTTGAATTATTTACGGACTGCCATTAAAGTTTTTGAAAAATTATAGGAACATGTGTTATTCTACTACCACCAAAATTATCAAATAACATAAAGTTTTTATGTTCTATGATAAGACCAAATCATGGAGAAAATCCTAGTAACAGCAGTATCTTTCGTACGGTGTCAAACAGATTCTTACAAAGGTTACAACTAATAATATTTTGTATAGTATACTTATTTAAGTCTCAATAAAAGTCATCATTTATAAAATGGTAAGAAAGACAAGAGAATTCCCGTGATTTTGTAAATTCAAATAATTCCACTTGTAGCTCTAACAAGCAAGTAACCTTCGTAAAAAAAAATTAATAAATGAAAAAATAAAGTNTCACAAGTTACAAATGTACGGTCAAATATTGTAGAAAGGGTGGTTGCATTAAATTAAAACTTCTTATTTTAGTGATAGGAATAAGAAATTTTTCAAAATAAAAAAAAAAAACATTTCTGTTTTATTACACAAGCACTATGAAATATAAATTGAATAATAAAGCTATTATGCTCCAGTATGCTGATGGCTTCACGCGCCAAATCATATTTGTTGTTTGACTTTATCTGGATGACAAAAAGTGATCAGATTTTTTTCCTCCATTCTTATTAAATGACGTACAATTACTTACGCAACCATGTATTAACAATCTTGTTCCGCAGGTACAAATAGATAAAAAAACTTTTATGTTTGTCTGGATCAATAAGAAGATGGAAACCTTCATAGTTTACCTATCTGAAGTTTCAAACATTGGAATCCAACGGAAATCCGAAATTATTTTATTTTGGTTTAATAACTAAAATACCTAACGGCAATACGGTGTACGAACATATAACATAGTAATTAATAATAAAAACTGCCAAAAAAAAGTTTCAACGTACAAAAAACGATATATATTTAACATATAACACGTTAAACTGAAAGTACAAGCAAGAATTTTTAAATACATCTACCTATTCGCTTGTGATATTGGGATTACAACATTTTAATCATAATCTGTGTAGTCCAGTACAACTATACATAAGTTATAAGCAACTACAAACATAACCTCAATTATTTGCAAGGCATTTTGCATATAAAACCTATTTTAAATCGCACATTTTCGACGACAATTTTTCATTCGCTGGTGCAAAAATTACGAAAAAAAATTAATCATACTTTTCGAACCCTAATACAACTGAACTGTAAGTATTATTAACCGCAATCATAACCTCTATTAGTTATGGACACTCAAATTTCCAGGAACTTGAAAAAATAGCACTTTTTCGGCGATTGTTTTCCATTCGCCGGTGATAAAATTACAAAAAAAATTCATTATACTTCTCAAATCTGAAAAATAACTTGCATAATCTAACAACTTCCACTCATATGAAATTTAATATGACTTTAAAATCTGTGTTAAAATACTAGAATTTTTCTTTAATATCGAAACAAAAAAATTAATATGATGTTGCATTAAAAATAATTTTAGAAAACGATGAGCGTAAATAGCGACCATTACTGTTTTGTATAATTAATTCTTTAATTTTTATCGGTAGTACTAGATGCGACCATTAACCTTGGAACATATACTACTGGAGTGAGCATGCAGGCGGCTGAGAGCGTGACAGGGCGACCAAGTGTATAGGTACTACCTCTCTCTCTCTATCCGAGCTATGATTGGTCCGCCCTTGCAGCAAGTCTCTCTCGCCCTCTCTCTAACCGAGTTATAGTTGGTTGGTCGAGTTCTCGACTTGTCAGGGCCAACCAATCATAGCTTGGCTAGAGAGAGAGAAAGAGAGAGAGGTAGTACCTGCACTTCGGTTACCCTGTCACTCTCAGCTACCTGCATGCTCGCTCCAGTAGTATATGCTCTAAGCAATTAACTAACCTGTTTGTGAGACATCTGTTAATGCATAAAATCCCCGACATCCCTTAGCAACTTTCATCATTATTAACATCTGCCTTGCTATAAGACACAGAAAAGTTGGGGTAGCATTTCTACCCTTAATTCATCCCCAATGGTACAAGTAATAGAAAACTTTAAACTACAAAACTGTACTATGGATATCTTCTCTCGGAGATTCTTAGGGTTATTAGTGACAAATTATCGTTAAAAAATCGTGTGAGGATAATTGCACCTTATTAAAACAACCCGTCACTGTGACTTTAGAAAAAAAAATTTGAATTTAATATTTCCCTCGAAAACCGTCTTCTGAATGTTTAAGATCGCTAATCACAAATCTGTAGCTGAAAACCGAGTAAGGAAAATTGCACCCTATTTAAACCGCCTCTCAAAAAAACAGAAACAAAAGAAATTTTCTGAATTCAAAATTTCGTCATGAAAATCTTCTCTCGGAGGTTGATGAGATTGCCAAATTCTATCGAAAAAATCATGTAAGAGTATATTTACCTCATTAAAATCCAAAAAAGAAACAGAAATGGGGACAGTAAAAAAAATTAAATTTGTGAGTTAACAATCGTCTGTCGATGTTTTTTGAGATTTCTGGTTATGAATCAAGAGTTAAAAATCGTGTGAGTGTGGTTTCACTATAGGAAAAGTACCCCTAATAGTGTCGCAAATTGAAAAATTTTTCCTATTTAATCTTGTACCTTGTCAATTATTTCTCAGAGGTTATTGAGATCACCGATTACAAATACACGGTCAACAATCACGAAAGGGTGGTTTCATCCATAAGAGTAACACAAATGAGGAAATTTTGAGAATTCAATACTAAAGAATAAAAAATCTTTCTCGGTATTTGATGAGATCGCTTAATGCGAATCTATAGTCAAAAATCGTGTAAGAGTAGATTCACCCCATTAATAGTACCCCTTGCAGAAGAAGATGTGGGGAAATTCAAAAAAATTCAAATTTCATGTTAGAAATCGTTTGTTAAGCGGTTTTAGGAGCCACTGAATATGATTACGGATCACTCATCAAAAGTTGCATGAGGGTAGTTTTACCCCAGTAAAACCACCCCTCATAATGGCAATTAGAAGAATTTTTTTTATAGAAAGTGTCCCCTCGAAAACTGTTACTTCGGGATTTTAGAAGTCTTTCATTACGAATCCGTATTGTAAATCATGTAAAGGTAATTACACCCCATTTCAACGACATCTCAGAGTGACTAAAATATAAAAATCTTCGAAATTAGAAAATGTACTATTAAAATATTCTCTCACGGGTTAATAGAATATCAAAACACGAATCTATTGTCAAAAATCGAGTAGAAGTAGCTTTACCCCTTAAAAATACCCTAGCAGAGACAGGGATCAAAAATTGTTTTTTAAATTAATATGTCACGTTGGAAATCTTCTCTCGGAGATTTTGAAGATCGCTGATTATTGATAACCACTCAAAAGTCTTGAAAAGGTAGTTTCCACACAGTAAAAAAAATCCCTAAGAGTGACAGTAATAAAAGTTTTTTTTGGTTCATTTTGATTATACCGTAAAAACTATGACTCGAAGGTCTTTAGGGTCACAAGTTACAAATGTACGGTCAAATATTGTAGAAAGGGTGGTTGCATTAAATTAAAACTTCTTATTTTAGTGATAGGAATAAGAAATTTTTCAAAATCCAATACTTTACTGCAGACATTAACTCAAGGGGTTTAAAGGTCGCTGATGATAAATAAGCCATCAAAGATCGTGTTATGGTTTTTTACCTTAGAAAAACTACCCCTAGAAGTCATGGAAATAGGGAAATTTGTTTTTATACTACTGGAAAATAAACAAGAATTGCCAGAAATAAGCTGGTTTGATTCCCAGGCCTTTACTTGTACGTAATAAAGGTTATGTTTGCAGACATTCAAACTTACATTATGCTCCTATTAGTTTAAAAGACGTGTAATAAAATTTATTTTGTATTTTTATCAATGGCGAATAAAATAGAATTCAGAAAATAGGCGATTTCTCGAACTTCTTTGGAGTTTAAGTGTACATAATCAATAGAAAGTATGTTTCCGGACGTTTGGATTTATACTATGGTTATATTACTGTACGAGAAGAATTTTTAACCTTTTATTGTATTTTTATCACTAGCAAATGGATGGTTGCTGCCAAAAATGTGCAATTTTTGAAATTTTTGGCGTTTAAGCGTACATAACTAAAAGAGATTACGTTTCCAGATATTTATACGTATACAATAGTCGTAGTCGTATAAGTGTACATATGGTGTATTTAAATTTTTTTTATAAATTTTTCTTCAATGGTGATTAAAAAGGTATTCAGAAAATGTTTGATTTCTCGAACTTCTCCGGTCTTTAAGGATACATTACGAATAGAAGTTATGGTTCCGGACGTTTATATTCATACTATAGTCGTATTACTATACAAGTAGTAAGTTAAAATTTTTTTTTTACTTTTATTGCTGGTGAATTAATGAGTATTGCAAAAAATATTCGATTTTCAAAATTTATTGGCGTTTAAGTGTTTATCACTAAGAAAGATTATGTTTCCAGATGTTTCTACTTAAACAATAGTTATATTACTGTGCAATGAGTATATTTAAATTCTTATTGTATTTTGATCACCGGCGAATAGAAAGAAATCGCTAAAAATGTACAATTCTCCAATTTTCGGACATTTTGGTGTACACAATTAATAGAGGTTATGTTTACGAATGTTTATACTTTAACAATAGTCGTATTACTGTACAAAAAGTATATAAAAGTTTTATTTCTGTTATTATTACTAGCGAACGAAAGGGTATCGCCGAAAATGTGCGATTTTTTTAATTTTCTGGCGTTGATATGTACATAACTAAAACAGGTTATGTTTCTAGACGTTTATACTTAAACCCTTGTTGTATTATTTTCCAAGGAGTATATTTAAATTCATCTTGTATTTTTATTACCGGTTAATAGAAAACTATCGCCGAAAAAGTGCTATTTTTTTTCAAGTTCTTGCGTTCAAGTGTCCATAACTAGTGACGGTTTTGAGCACGGGCATTTATACTCACAGTGCAGTTGTATCGGTGTTTGAGAAGTATAATAAAAAGTTTTTTGTAATTTTAGCACCGGCGAATTGAAAACCATCGCCGAAAATTTGCAATTTAAAATATTTTTTAGTTGTATAATGCCTTGAAAATAATTAAGGTTATGTTTGTAGGTTCTCATAACTTGATTATAGTTGTACTGTAGTACACAGCTAATGATTAAAATATTGTTATTTAATATTACAAGTGAATAGGTAGATGTATCCGAAAATTACTGCTTGTACCTTCAGTCTAACATGTTATGTGTTACACACATCGTTTATTGTTCGTTAAACCTTTTTTTGGCAGTTTTTATTATGAATTACCATATTATGTGTTCGCATAATGTATTTTCGTTAGTTATTTTAGTTATTAAACCAAATATAATAACTTCAAATTTTCGTTGTATTCCAACTTTTTAAACTTTAGATACATACCAGCTTCTGCACTAAATCTTTGAAGTCATACGTTTACTTGAGGCAAAGTTAATTAAATCAGTCTGTCGATGTATTGAATATATTGTGAGTGAGTCAAAAATATTTTAAATTTCAAAATAGTAGTTTTCCTACGAGTTTAAAAAGTCTCTGTTTGCGAACCGAGATGTTTGAGGCCCGAGCCGAAGGCGAGGGACGTAACGAGGTTCGTAAAGGAGACTTTTCGAACAAGTTTCGGAAAACTGCTTGTTCGCCCGAGGTCCCAAAACCACCCGAGAGCGGAAAAAGGTCTTTTTTAAATAATTTTTTTTATCACTTATCTGGTTAAGTTTTTTAATCGTAAAAATAACACGGGTGTGCTGGTTGCTCCGTGAAAAGTGTGTAAAAACTGAAAAATAGGTTACTCAAAAGTTTATAAATATTAACAGTAAGAATAAGCCACATGTTTTAGCAAGCATTATTATCTAAGGACTTTTTTGTAAGAAATCTTAGAGTCAAGTTAAAAAAAAAAAAAAAAAAAAAAAAAGTTAAAATAAAAGCCATTAGAAGAAAGAAATGTAATGTCAACGAGAAAGAAAAGTGCAGAGAAAAATAGTGAGCAAAACCCAGTAAACGGCGAAAAAATAAGTTGGAGTTAAAACCACAGAGGTAGAATGAACAGATCATTATCTAAATTAGGCTCAATAGCGAAAAGACAATTATTTTTCCTGCAGAAAATTGTGGATCTGTACTAAGAAATGATAAGAAGTGACAAAAGTGACATTTTTATAAAAATACAGTTACCTTACTTCTTTGCACATACATCGTGTATACAGCGCGTTTTAAAGAAAACAAATAAGCGGCGAGGATACGGAAATAAAATAGAAAAGAAAGGTAAATAATGTAGTAATTAAGATTGCAAATACAGTAAATGGAATAGTAAAGAACAGGATGGTAAAGACAAAAATATTGAAGAAAGTAAAACAACAAGTAGCTAATAAAGCATGTGCGGAAAAAAATAAATCGGTTGAAGAGAATGGTAACTTATCTCTAGAAATATTGGGCAGAAATTCTAAAGGTAATAGAGGATGAAATACGAGCAGCAGAGGTGAAGAATCAGGGGATAGTAAAAAAAACTAACAAAGCCACAGTAAAAGAGATAAAGGGATTGCACTTGTTAACCAAAAACACTAAACGGAAAATGATAGAAAAAGATAGAGTATCTGGGAAATAGACGCATAGTAATAAATCGGTTAGTTAAGAATTATGAAAATTTGAAAACTAAGAAAGAAAAGATAAAGAGATAGAACTGAAGTGACAGCGCTCCAACACAAAGTTCTTGGTCATCGGCTCTCACTACGTTGGCTCATTCTGTGGGCAGTGGTATTGGCGCAAAATATGTTGTTCGCCCGCTAAAACGTTTAAGAGACTCTTCGCATTGAATTTAAAAAATTCGCAGAGACTACAGCTATATAGATTTTTAACAAGGTGTTATCGTGTGTGGACGTATGGTGCTTAGTTCCGCATACAAAACAAGACTTACCGGAACGACAGGCCAAAGTAGCGTGAAAGCCCAGGCTCACAACAGCTTAGCTTGCTCTTTCGAAGTTCCAAGCGATTTCTCCCAATAGAGACGTTTTCTGGCATCCACTCTATTGGCAATAATATTCAGTACGATGTCGTCTAAAACTGTTATCTGCTTACGATTGTTAAGACTTCGATTACATTTTTGGTGGTTATAAAAATCTAACGAAGATCTATTGTATCTTTACTAAGGTAAAATGCCCATTACTTGGACAGATTTTTTGAAACTAATTTTTTGGCAGTGCTGCAATACTTGGACAAGTTGGAAAGCAGTACTTGAACAATGCTAACTTAAACAATTTTACAGTTGTATAAATCATGAGAAGGTGCAAGTATTTATGAAAACTAAAGTATATATTTAGATAAATACCTTATAACAAAAAAAGGTTAACGAAGGTTTTCCATAAATAATTTATTAAATACAAGATGAATCCTTCAGGGTGCATTTTGATTTTCAACATTTTTAATTGTGTAGAATCACACTTCTCCTTCTTGATTTGAATTTTGTTTTGTAGGAACTGCATCTCTTCAATTGCAAACGAATTATCCAACTCAATTAAGGGCACACCTCGGTTCTCACTCAGTTTTTTCAATTGTTCTATCAGTGAGATAGTGTAAAACCAATTTTACTGATTTTTTTAGTTTAGTTATTTAAGATTTGTTTTTAATAAGATCGTAATTTTTCTTACTTCTCTTTTTTGTTTTTGTTGTATGACCTCCACTTTTGTTCTTTTTCATTCTTTTACTCTTTTTTTAAACATTATTCCTCTTTTCAAAACCCATACTTCATCTGTATTTACAGTGAGTTGGAGGATAAATTTTAAAAATGTTGAAAAAACAATTTTCTTAAAACGGTGCTGTCCTTAACAACAAAACTGATTAGTACAGTTTTTTTTTTTCTACAAAGTACTACACTTTTTATACACTTGAATTTAAAAAATTCGCGTAAAAAATTAACTACGTTAAAGGGTAAACAACTTTAATTGTGTGTCCATGTTCTGGCTACGACGTTTTTGTGCCAATGACCTGAAGTTGGACAAGAGCTCCACGTTTGTCCAACTACTACGAAACAGTGAGGTGTACTTGGACAGCTAATTTTAAATTATAAAAATTTTTTTTGTCCACGACTACATTATAAATATTGTTAATTAATGTAAAAGTTGTAAAATAATACCATACAGCATGCATACAAATGCATTGGATTAATTTTAACGACCATTACCTATTATCAAATTCTTAGAAAACGGAGGAAAATTATCGCACTCTTATGGTGCCTGAGGTGAAATTTAGAATCATTTGCTTGTATAAAATTTTGCTAAAATTTATTAAAAAACTCAAGTTTATCATCAATAATAATCATAGCACTACTAATCTATTACATTTTTTCAAATATCTCTTTTTTATTTGCTGCAATGACTGATTATTTGATTTTTCACTGTCCAAGTATCGGTCTGAATTTTAGTTTTGTCCAAGTATTGGGTATTTTACCTTACTGATACTCCTTATCAAGAAAACGCTTACCAGTGCATCGACTTGCACACGTAGTACCTTTTATGCAGCCTAAGTGTGTCTTAACTTTGTTGAAAATTGACACCCTCTAGAGAGATGCTACGACAAACTGGGCTTCGTCTCTGGTCAGACTTGATTTGAAATATAAAAACTTTTGAACGTTGTTTAATGATAAGTTGGATGAAAGGTTGCAAATAAACAAGTCAGGAATTTCTAGTCCCAGCTTATACTTAGCTGAGAAGGTCGGCTTCTTGATCCCAGGTAGCTTGCGTAAAGATAACTAGGTGCTGAAGAAGCTTAAGATGACGTGGTAGTTAGAGTAATCAGGGCAGGATAGTTCTTTAAAAGAGGTAGCATGGTGGCAAAGATAGTCAGATAAAACTCCTTGGTTTTTACGTCGTCATCGTTGGTGATATAAGCCTGCTCGCTTTGATTATTTTTTAGGCTAAGAAGAGAAAGATGCTTGGTCTTACACTATTTTTAATTTTTGTTTAGGCTATGCATTCGAGCCGTTAGAATGGTAGTAAAGTAATTCGCTGTTCTCAATTTAGTAAGGTTTGTCAAAGCACTTATTACGCATTTAAGCGTGTATTCCTGAACATTCACAAGTCACTTATGCAATTTCGAATCGAGCACTCTGCTACTAAAATGTGCGACGGAGTCGCAGCGTCAAATATATGCACGCAAGTGCCTGACTATGGTAAATCCCTAAGATATACATGTACGTGCCTGTGTGCGTGCGTAGTGCGATCGGGCAATGACTCTCAGGCCATAAGTCGTGCGCATGTTCTCGATGAGTGGTGCTAATGGTAGGGACTTTTTCGAATTATCGAGTAGGGAGAATTAGTTCGGTTGGAGTAGATTCGAGTCTCTATTTGCGCAGTTTTAGATTTTCCTTGGCTAACGCGATTTAAAAGAATTCTGCACATTGTTGAATAATTTTTTGTGTAGCTCACGACTTGAGCTTTTTCTTGTGGGTCTTGTGAAAGGGGAAAAATATTATAGAGTCATGGCTGACTGGATGTGATCAGGTGACTGCAAGGGTTGCAAGAAGACCGGGGACAGAGCTGTCATCTAGGACCAAGAGTCCTAAGAAAACAGAAGGTCATGAGGAAGTGGGTGAGTACGATTTGCTACATTAGTTGTAGTGTGTGCCAGGTGCGTAAACTAGTGAGGATGACGCATTTATGTACCTCTCACTTCGTTTTCTGGGATCAGGAGTCAGTGGCTATGCGACACGTGGCTAGTTGTGGCTCAAATCGTGAGGCGCACTTCGTGCTCTCTTTGAGCGAATTGGGTAGTAGCTGCGGGTTCGTGCTTTTTAGGTGCAGTATAGTGGCTGCTTAGGGGAATTTTATTGAAAGGAATTTTTATTTGGAATAATCAACAGCTGTGTGGAGCAGTTTGTGCTACGGTGCCGTAGCACGGTGGTCGTACCAGAAAGACCAGAGCTGCACAGCTGTATTTGTAGTGTTGTACTCGGTGTAGTTATGTGCGTGTGCCAAGCTGACCAGCTATGATATTATAAATATTACGGTCAAGCCAAGAATTTGCCATTCGCAGAAATCTGTAATTGAGTTATTTGGGAGTTACAGTAAAAATAAAACTTAAGACAGTTTGAGAATTTGTAAAGCATTAAATAGCGTATTTGTATAAGTTTGTTATATTTAGCACACATAAACTAAGCCACTGTTGTGACTCATAACTCTCACGAGTCATTAACGGTAGAACACAGCTTAACTGTTATAACTACTCCTGCCACGCTTTGTCCACGTATTCGAGTCAGTTAGCTACAAGTTTTCAAGATATTTACACTAAATGTGTATAATATTAAATTGTTATAAGTATTACATTGAAAATTGACCTATTGCGGTTATCAATATATTGTTTGTTGCGGGCTTTTTTATGCTAAAACCTAAATTTCATGAACATGTTATTGCCATATCGATTAGTATGAATTTTACTATCGTAATGGCGTTAAAAAAATTGCAACTCTTTTTATGTGCATTTTTTAAGAATAATTTTAGAAAAATGAACGTATCGTCATGAAACTTTGTCATTCCAAGTGATATTAATTTTTTACAAATTTGCAAAAAAATATATTGGTCTAGGACAATTTTAAGCTGAGATAATTTTTAATGCGCTAATTATTTATTGATCAACATTTATGGCTAAAATTTTATACGTATCTTATTTATAACTTGATTTTTGTAAAATAATAGAGATATACTTGAAAATGATCGTCTACGTTGATGAAATAAAATGTTCACAAAGTACTAATTACGAAGATTATAACAATTTTTTTTTTTTTTGTAGAGGCAGATTCATTTTCGATTAAACAAATGTAAAATTCGATAACGCGAAAAAATGGCATATCATCGGTACTTTATGTCGAGTTTTACTTATTTATTTTTTTTTAATTTGGGATACCGTAAGAAAGTAATGACAACTGGTTAGGTCGCATTGATACATAATGAACAAATAATTGTTATCAACAAATTGAACCTTTTTTTATCGTTTCTTGTAACTTATAATAATGTATCATTGTTAAAGTATTAATCTTATCTATAATAAATGTTGAATCGTTCTAATGCATAAATATCTTACGATGCAGGATAGCACCATTTCAAGCATTCTCGCTTTCTCAGAATCCTAAGAAAGACAGAATATTATATTCTGTAATGATTTACAATTAAAATACTGTAATAATGTATGTGATGCAGGCTAAAAGAAATAAATGTATTTATTTTTATAGTTTTTATTTTCGAGCAAAGTAGAAAAACATGTAAAACAAATGTTTTATTGTTACCATTGTAATGTCAAGTTGAACAGATATCGATCAATCTGTTTTGATCTAATTTTTTTTAAGGTATTTGACATTTTATTGTAAGCTGTACCTAATTTTTCATTCAATACTTAGACCTCAATACATTCTAATGTTGAATCAGTGTCTAAATTTAGGCCATTACTAGAATTATCATCATTACACATAATATTGGCAGTCGTTATCAACAACTCACTATTTTTACAAACTTTACCGTGACAATGACTACACAGCTGTAAGCTCTTTAAGTCGTATATGCGGCTTCCATAATGATTTTCGCTGCACAAAATTTCGCACGAACACATAATTTTCTGTAAAATAAAGTTGGGATAAAGCGTCTCTACTATACGGTGAGAATAGGCTGTAGTTCAGTCGAGTTTTCTTGGCAACCAAATTTCAGTAGATCTCACTCTATGGTTAAACCACTTTTGCAGTTGGGATACAGAGTACAGATGCTTAAAGTGGTATTGCCTTACGACGTAAAATATTTACGCATTTGAAAGATTAAACATTTACAACAATGGTACATTACGTCACGAAGGCACAAAGTACAAACATACTTCACTAAAGGGTGCGGTTTTTGTATGTAAGTGCTCGAGTTGCGCATAATGTTTTCCTTACCGAGGATGCTAAGAGTAATTTTTCGCCCAGTAAAATACTTCGGGCCCTAGGACAGAAAACTACTTTAGGCCCGGAGCCCCCAATTAGTTACAAGGGCACAAATTGTCAGTTGTCAGTTTCGGTTGTGCCTATAGTAAGAAAAGTAGTTTTCGTCGGATAATTGCCGTTGTCTCCGAGAATATTTTGGGGCCTGAGGAACCTGCGAAGCAGGGCCCAAGGGACGTAAGGCAGCCACGGAGCGATGGCACTTACGTGGTGAATCTTATTTTTCCTACCGAAGGCACACCCAACCCTCAAAAACGCCCGTGGTCGGTTTTTAATTCTTCAACTCTGAAACAACACCAGTGTGAGTTAAAAGAAACAAAAAAATTTTTTTTGTTTAATAACAATTTTTATACAATGTTAAAATTGTGACCTAACCAGTTGTCATAATTTTTCTACGGTTCCTTTGGTAAAAAAAAAAAAAAGATTTGAATTTGATGCAAAGTACAGAAGATATAATATTATTTTCGCGTTATCGTATTTTTTATTCGTTTGATCTAAAAAGAATCTGCCTCTAGACAAAAAAAACTATATTTTAAGTAAGAAGTACTTTCGTAATCATTAAATTTTGTCCATTATGCCCAACCTTCTCAAGTAAAACTAAATAAATTTTCAAGGTTTTAGTTATTAATAAGATGTACAGAATATTTCAGCCATAAATGTTTATAAATATACATTTAGCGCATTAAACCATAAAAAAAATCATCTCAGCTTGGAAATGTTCGAGTTCAACCTTTTTCTTTCGTAGAATATCACTAGCATTTAAAAGAGAACAATTTCGTAGCAATACGTTCATTGTTCTAAAGTTATCATCAACAATGCTGCCTGAAAAAGTTCCACTGTTGTTGATGTCGTTTTGAAGGTTAAAATTATTACCAATTGATACAGTAGTAACAGAACCATAAAATTAAAGTTTTGGCGTAATGAAAGACTGGGATAAACAATTTGTTAATAGTAGCAATAGGCGAAGTTTTATATAATTGTTATAGACTTTTTAAATAAAAAATAGGATATCTCAAAAAGTAATGCATATTTAAACAAAAAAGTTTTCTAAGTTGAGGGTAATAAAATGCATTTTTGGCCCAAAAAACAGACTCTGTTTACAAAAAAACTAATTAATGCCATATATTATTAGTTACCAATATATTATTCCAAGATGCATACAGAAGCTCACATATAAATTGTTCCAGGTACAAAAATTAGTGGACAATATTCACGCTTTCCATTTATACTGTATTTTTTTCTTTAACTTCTACCATAACTAAGGAAGCACATAACTGTCGTTAGAGCATTACAAAATCACTAAGTTTGACTATTTTTACTACCGTCTCATTGATCTTTTCCTTTAATTTAGATTCCAAACATTTAAGAGTCTTAGCTACTAATTTAGTATATTCTACATTACACAATAGGCTTACGATTTCTATCTCAGCGTATTTGGGACTTAACTTACAGCCATTCTCCCAGCTCTCACAACCATTTAACTTATGCTCTAGGGTTCCTGATTTTTTAGACCAAACAAATACCCTTTCCTTGGTTTTTTCCAACTAGCATTTACCAAACACTCCAAAATTACCGCATCTCGTCTTCGAAATACAACTTATATCAACACATTTTTTATAAAACCTTAAATATTCAAGTACATCAATAGTCACTTTTTCACGATACTGCTTTTTGTACTTATATACATCAATTTTTACTGTTGAATTCATTATCCGTTAGTAACAGTAAAATAACGTTACTAACAGTAAAATAACTCTGTGATTCTCAGGGTCGTTTCTGTCCCCCTTTTTGAAAAGTGGAACCAGTACCGCGGTCTTTCAATCCTCCGATATCTCTTCACCCTTCCAGACTTTTGTTATGATTTCCGTCTGTTTTTTAATAATTTTCTCCCCTTCATAAATCCATGCTCCGCTTGGTATTTTATCGAATCCAGCTGCTCTCTTTTTTTTAATTTGATTATTGCTAACCTTATCTTCTCTTTTACTAAGTGACCCCATGCTTAATGCTCTGGCTATTATTTCTGCCTTGCTTCCAACCTTTTTTCTAACTTCACCACTTAACAACAATCTTGAATGTTTCTTCCAAATATCCAGGCTTATATTATTCTCTATCGTTTCTTTTTTTTTTCCTAAATAATTCAAAAACCTTAAAGCTTTCATTTTATAAATTTTTCAAAGTCTCTACATCGAAATTCTTTAAACCTTTTTTTTAATTTACTCAACAGTATCTCCAGTCCTTTCTCTTACTTATATATTGTTTTCTTAGAACTTTCCCTGCTCTCCACTTTTTTAAAAACTAGCTTCACTCCTTTCTTCTTAGTACAAGAGTTATCCCACTACGCCCTGTTACGTAACTTCCACTTTTTCATTTAAATTCCTTTTTTACCATCGCTTTTAGAATCTCTTTTTTGAACTTTTCCCAGAGCACCTCGGCACATTCCTTATTCACTATCTTTATTTCTATTTTATCTGCATTACTTTTATATCTTATGATGCTTTCCTCAGACGATGCAAACACTTTTTTTCTCAGTTGTTTTCTTAATTGTTTCTTTAACTCTAAAACAATACCCTAACTCTATCTTAAGTTGTAGGTGGTCTAAGTCACATCTAGATTCGACTAAAAAGTTGTTTATTCATTCCATACTTAATTTGTTTATCATCACATTATCTGGAACTGAACTGCCCTTTGCCCGTGTATATAATATATGTGTATATATATTCATCTTGCTCATATCCTCTCCACTTGCTGTTGAGCACATACCAACTTTTATTATCTAAGAGCTCAGCTAACTTATGCCCTTTATTACATATCACTGAGTTTTTGCTACTTCTTTTATTATTCAAGTTATCCCACTCCAGCCTTGCTCCAGAACTCTGAACTTTTCATCCTAATTTTAAAATTACCATCTATTATCATTTTTCTCTCTTAAAAATTTGTACTTTCCAGCTCTTTAATAATATTACCTAAGTCCCCTGAATTATAAACCAATAATATAGTTATTTCATTACAGCCATTTACTAATTTAGTTTTTACAAGTAATTTCTTTAAGACTTCTACTAATCTACTTACGACTCATATCCAGTCTTTTTTTTACAACAAATAAAAACCCATCTCTTACCCTACCTTTTTTATGCTTTCTGACAGCGGCTACTGCCTCTTACACAAAACCGTCTCATAATTTATTTTTGATTGAATCCCAACCTTTCGTCTCTAGCCATGTTTCAGACAGACTTATAAAGTCGATGCACACTAAAAACCCCCAAAAATCAAAATCCTTATTTCACAATCTCACTACATTCCAAAACAACATGTTTCTTTTTATAATCATCCAATTTAAAACTTTTCCTTTTCTTGGTTCTTTCTTCTGCTCTTGGCACATTGAACAATCTGAAAGATGTCTCCCTTTCTATCATCGTATTTGTCCTCTTATTTTTTATTTTTTATTTTTTATTTACACTACTTTTTATTGCAATGCGTACTTTATTTTTCAAAATGCCAACTATACCTGCCTCACTTGATTCACTTGTATAAACACTTGACAATTAATTTGATTCACTATCATTTATGATTTCCAAATCTTGCCATCTTTTCCAAAATTTATCCACTGTGACTTGACCCTGCTCTGCTTTCACCTCCAAAGCACTCCCATTCTTTTCTTTTACCCACACTGAGAAAGAAGTGGGAGAGCAGAACTCTTTCGGAGGAGCTCTGCTTTACCAAGCAGTAAGGCTACTTATCTCCACTCGACTGGGGCAGCTGCTGTGCCACAGCGAGAGACTAGAGCCCCCCTTGCGGTTCATACACAATCTCACTTGACGAGACTGCAACTGTCTCCTTTGTGGTATTCGCATAATCCGTAACAAAACACCGCGCGTCGAGGCAGTCAGTGTTCTCGGTATACGTTTCAGTTTCATTTCAATGTGTAGGATACTATAGTTCAAGATTAATTATAGTAGCAACATTATTTTAAAATGGATGCATTTTTTACGAAGTATCAGGAGCTTGATAAAGTACGACCGATATTTAATGGTAAGTTAATGTCAATTTGTATGATGACAGCACGCGTAGTAATAATAGAGGTTAGAATACCCCGGAAAAAACGCAGTTCAAGAATTTTGTTTTCACGGTGAAGAGTCATACATGCAACTCGAATCAATGTCATGATATTCTAGAATCGTTTTTCATCCAAGAAAATCCTATCGAGATTATTTTTGTCTGTGTAAAAAATGGGTTTAGGTTGATTTATTTTATATATTTATTGAAAGATTTTTTTTTAATGAACATTACTTGTGTTTAGGTAATCGAGATGATTATTTTTTTACTTTAAATGATGCTGATGTGTGTGCACTATTAAAAGATAATCAAGACATTTTGGTCGAATTTATTTCCAAATTTAATTATGAAAAAGGTGTCCTTATTAGTAATAGTGTACGTAATGCAATGGACATAGACATTGATTTTTTAGATACAAATATTGACTCAAATAATGCACTTAGACAAATCACTATGCACCAATCTACTGTAACTCCTGAAATTATTACGAAAAACCCAGTACTTGCGGAATCCTCGTTTAAATGTCCTATCAATCCTTCATCAATTCTTTTTGAAAATACTTTTGAAAGACAAAACGATAGAACAGACCGTCTGTACCCCCAGCATTATTGTACGTTAAAAATGAAACAAAGTATATTGCTGTACGTTATCAGTTGTAATCCAACTCCAATTATTATACATGTATGTATTATCTAATACTAACTAGTACATTTATAGAGATTAATAAAATATTTTATACATAAACATGAACTTTTAACATTTGTCAATCGTAAATTTCCTTGTTTCGTATTTTTTTATAAATAAAATAATTATTATTTACTGTAAAGCAATAATCAATGTCAAAACGGCTATTTCACTGACGGTGCGATTTAGTCCACCCAGTGGGACGCCACAGCTCCCACTCATGTAGGATACAAGCGATCCTTCGAGTGTGGAATACCTGTTGTACCGTAAGTGGCGCTACATACGCTCTACAACTATGAGAGCGTAACCTCACCACCGCTGGTACATCACCGCTCCCACTTCTTTCTCAGTGCACTTAATTATCGCCTCTTGCTTTTTATTTTCTTCAAAAGACAGATCATTCTCTACAAATACCTCTCAGTCGTTACTTATTTTTAAATATTTTCATGTTGGTATCCCAGCAACCCAATTTCGCAACAATTGCTGCTCCACTCATATGCATGCTTGCAACACTTACGCTTACATCCATCCTTTTAATAAAAAATTTCTCTATCCATTTTTTCTAGTTTTTTTTGCGTTGACCTAGCTTTGTCTTGCTCTCTATGTTGTTCTGCCTCGCTGTCCTCTCGTTGTCCACCAGCATCTTTTTCATTCTAATCACCTCTCCGTCGCGACGGTGAGGCTCACGTTACTGTACCCAATGTTCAGACTCCACGCCGAGACTCTTTCTGTGACCTACTTTCTACTCACTTTACCAACCGTAGAGCCACTCCGCCTCCTTGCCTTACTACTTTTTGCGTTCCTTGACTTTCCAGTAATACCTGGCTCACGCACTTACGATAACGAATCGACACCAAAAACGAGAAATGCTTCACGGCACGGACACTTAATGCCTTATCGTCCGTACACCGTGGTTCTCTCTAATCAAGTCATGCGTAATGAAATGTATAAAGACTTTTGCGTTTTTTCTTTTTAAGTTAGAAAAATTTGTTGAAATCTTCGGAAATTTCAACAGTTTTCTGCGACTGCTTAAATAAATCATTAATGAAACTAAATCTACTGGGACTCAAATGAATCAGCTTTAATAGTAGTTTTCGTTGGAAAAGTGCCGTCGTCTTTGTGGCTATTTTGCGCCCCGAGGGACCTGCGAATCCTATTAGAAAAATAAGATTCGCCACAAAAGTGACATCACTCCGCGGCTACCTTACGTCCGTCATGCCCTGCTTCGCAGGTCTCTCGGGCCGCAAAATAGCCCCAGAGATGACGGCACTTATCCGAAGAAAACTACTATTTTTTACCATGGGCATGAAGTGTAACTGCTATGCCGTTTTGAGCCCTCAGGCCGAAATTTGGGACAGAAAAGTTTTTTGCGCCTATCGGGCTCAAATAATTTTTTGCCCTAGGGCCCAAATAGATTTACTGGGCTCCAAATGTGTGGGCACAAAAATACACTTCGCGCCTTAGTAAGAAAAAAAATTATACATGACTTGTGCGGCAACGTAAACTACCGTATCTATTTTTCGCAAATTTCGTAAAATTTTATTTTTTGGATTTTTCCTACTTGAAAGGCTTTGAAGACCAAAGTTTTTTCACTGTGTTGACAAAAAATAGCTCCAAGCCTTTATTTATAATTATTTCCCTTTACAAAAGTCGTTTAAGGTCCAATCAAGTGATGATGGCAAGAACTTTTTTTTAGAGAAAAAACACAAAAAATGTAGGTAGTAATTGTGTGGCACAACCTTATCAAGTTCATTAACTTATTTAAGTCTGTGTTATCACTACGCGTGGTCTGTGAGGTGTGTGTACCTTTAGCCCATCTCATGAAGCAGAGTTTATGTGGTCTAAAGCTGTGCCAAAGGTCATTTCCTGTGCAGGATGCAAATTATTTAGAAAAATCATCGATATGATCTCTATGGGCTAAAGTGTGCCAATGAGTTACGCTGCTAGTTAAGAACGTTCATCACACAGAGCGTTTTCTGCATGATCTTCCTGAAATTTCAAGAGGATGCTCGTAAAGATGTGAGAAAGTCACTTGTAAAATTTGAGATCGTTTTACCGCACCGTTTTTTTAGTATTGAATGTTGAAAAACTTCAATTTAACTCGTAACCTTATGGGGGAGTCACATAAAAATGGAATTTTTAAGAAAATGGTATGTAGAATTTTTCTAATTTTTTTTTGCATGATGCAATACCATAATACTGGTCTTATTCTCAATTTTTAGAGAGATCGACAAGTTACTTTTGCAATTGAATAAAAAAAATTGTGTGAGACGCCTACATATAGGTATACAACTGCATTTAAAACACTTGCAGGCGCTGCCGCATTCTCGCTCCCCTCTCTCTGCACTCTCTGCATTTTCCCTCTCACTGTGATGAACGTCCTTAAAAGCACAAATGTCTTAAGAGTGCTTCGAAAAATCCCCCATTTGCTACTGCAGTCATATTCTCTGCAATCTCACATCCTCTGGGTAAGTTCGTACTTCATCTATTCCCTTTTCTGTAGCTTCGACAGCGGATAATCAGATAAGTAGAAGCAATCGACTCGACAGACACAAATTGTCAGCTACGGTCTCGGCATAGAATCGTCAACAGAAGACGATAAATCACGTGTGTATTAATCAGAGGCTACTTGGTTAGATGGCTTAACCCACCCAAGCCTTGCTCTCCAAAAAAATTCAAGTTTTATGATATGGTACTTCAGTTTTCTACAATGCTATTCTGTTGCTCTTATAAACCCGTCCTGATTCTGATAAAGTGGCAGAAGTAGCACTGGCGGTTGCATTCACTGAAGCATTCTCAGTAGCCATTTCCATCAGCTAATCACAGCCACTTATTCAATAAGTACATGCTTACTGAAGTGGCGACAAACGCTGAGATCATGTGGTGTTTGTAATGTACAACAAGGATCCATTCAAATTGAATGCCACTGCAGATGGTGCTTACATTTTTTCCCTTACATTTACTGACTGTAAGTTTACAAAGAAAATTCAGCTCCATAAGATAAAGTTGGTTAAATTATAATTTATGGATTAGCTCCTTGTATTCTTAGGGAAGTTTTGGACATGTTGGAAGTGTGCAGTCACGTTGCAGTAGGGTTCGATGAGACATCAAATAAAGTGCCCAAAAAGAAGCAAATGGACCTTGTTGTACGATACTAGGATCCTGCAACAGATTTAATTAGTACCCGTTGCCTGACATCAGTTTTTCTTCGATATGCTGTGGTCTTAGATATGAGATCTGGCAAGAAATGCTTTCAATCCTTCAATTGAAAACAAACTGCTCCATATATATTAATGGATGGACCCTAAGTAAATATTGAAATACTCAAGGAGTACCAGAAAAAACTAAGACTACGTCCTCCAAAGTTTCTCCTATACCATTCTGTTTTACTTGTTATGTGGAGAATGATAAGGCTGAATGAAGGGCTATCGCCATGTTGCCTTACTTGAATACGCTGGTTAAGCAGGTCCGTAGTGAAGAAAATAGTAAGGTTTTAAATAAAGGGTTCACGAATTTCGATAGAGTGGCCACTGCACTATATAATAAGCTCCTGGGTGCAAAACTGGAGTTTTTTGTTCCTACAGCTCAAGTTATTAACCCTTTCTACCAAATAACAGTTAAACAGTCCATTGGCTCCATTGTTGTTCCGGGAACTGTAATCACTCAGTATTGAATTAATCGAGTACGTGGTGAAAAAAAGAGTCTTACAGGAACGTACTAGGAGAATTAAGGTTGATCTCAAGGAGTCTAATCTTATTCGTGTGAAGGATTTTGATCTAGGCTTTAGAACGAAAGCAGCGATAAGGGACGCAAATAAATTTAAAAAGTTGGGTTACTAAGAAATGATAAGATTTCTCACAAGCTGCCGTAAGATTAACGTCAAAATTATTCAAAAAATACAAGAGCGTTCAACTATTATTTATAAGATGACTCGCACTGCATCGTGCCTCGACTTTATTGTCGCTGCCAATACTAGTACATAAAAGAGTTGAATCTGCCCTCGATATTTTTTGTACTCAAGAGAACTGACTTTCAGGTGCTAAAGCCAATCGAATTAAGAGGAGCTGATGTGCCCTTTTGAAAGAGCCTTACGTTGTGAAGAATTTAAGAGTTCAACACGAATAATAAGTGCATTGATGAACTTTGGTCTGCTCTGATAGCATCAGTACAGACTATCCCAGCCAAAAAAGATCTCCTTGATTTCGTAAAGATGCTATTAATTTTATTACATGGTAATGCTGCACTTTTTTTCTTGAAGTAATGATTGTGAATCATAAAAATAGTTACCCTGCAGCATATTGCATAGTCTAGGACGTGATAGATACTGCTGACAGCGTTAATAAGGTAAATGTGATCAAGTCTATGATTTTTGCTGCACGGAATACCAAAGCGAAGTACACGGAGGCTATCGTAGCACGGAGTGAGAAGGAGAAAAGGACAGCCACTTGAGTGGCAGCCAAACGGAACGCTACGAAAGAAATCAAAGAATTGGCTGTCAGGAAAGCCAAGTTCATGGAAGGTGCTTGCCAAAAGAGCTTTTAAGTCGATGAGCGCATTTATGTCTTGAAGAAGCAATAGGAATACCATTGGAAAATTTTAGACTTAAATTCATCATCTTATTTTAGTCATAGATCTAGTTTTGTTGAAACATAAGTGACACGTTTATTATAATAAATATAACACGTTTATAATGATAAAATTTAGTATTTAGTCTAGATTTCCTTACGGTGTTATATATAATCTGATAAAAAATTTTTTAAACTAGTTTCCACGTAGGTAACCTTTTTATCCTAAAACCGAACAAAAATTTTAATTGAGAAAAAGCGCTTTAAGCATTCATACACTGAAGTGTGTGTGTGTGTGTGTGTGTGTGTGTGTGTGTGTGTGTGTGTGTGTGTGTGTGTGTGTAAAATAACCCTAGACAACTTTGAATTAACTTTGTCGATGGCGTCCAAATATACGGGAATTTTGCCCATCTTTATCCAAAAAAATATAGGTGATTTATTGAGCCCTATCTTTGTAGAGATATTCATGGACGACTTGGAAATACTCAAACATAAAAGTCAACTATTTAATAAATTTATGTTTTGGTATAGGTACGTTTATGACCTGTTTGCAGGCTTTACGGGAATCAAAAAGACAGCTATATTCAGTTATGAACTATAATCCATACATAGCTTTACGATGAAATTCAAATCAAAAAACAGTGTTCAATTTTTGGTCTTGTCCGTGAAAAAGCCAACAATGAATTAGAATTGAGGTTCATCTAATTCACGTACGAAAGATCTTAATAGTGCATACATTAACATGTTTCACACTTTAAATTACGTAAATCGTTTAATAGAATTTAATTATTGTTTTAATAATGAGATAAAAGTTTACATGAGCTACAAAAAAAAGAAAAAACTAGATGTCTTGAAAAAAATTGAAATGAAAAATTAAAAGTTAAGCTATTCAATTGTCAACTAAATTTGAATAGTTACCGTTACTGAATTTGAAATAGCTGTAGATATGTAAAATTCTGTATGTATTGGTATACTGTTTGTTGTTATATTCTATTTATACTTTTATGTATATGTATTTGTCTACTGATGATACTGATTAGCGAGAATTTCGTATTGATTTATCAGTTGCCATTAGCAGTTTATCTGAAGAAGGTACAATGTACTAAAACAGCTGTAATAAATGAAGAAAACTTTCATAAAAATGCAATTATACTTGCATTTCGAGTTTCACGACCCAAAGTATATGATGATTTTTTTATTAATTAAACATTAATACAATAAACTATTACAAAAAATTAAAATCAATTGTACCTGCCGAGCACATAGTATATAACCTAATTTAAAACAGATGAAATCGAATTTTCATCTTAATGAGCTATTTATAAGCAGTATATTCGCCCTTGTACTTACTGGCAATTAATGGCTGAAATTTACTACATATGTAACTGTAGCACCCTAAAACTGAACCATAACGTCAATGTAAGAGGTACGTACGTTGACTTCAAGGCAAAATAGATGACCTGTTATTTGCGCCATGCGATATCTTTCCAATCGGGGGATAGTGTTCTCAAACCTACTTATTATACGTTTCGCCAAATCACTGGTAGAATTTTGCGCTTTGGTACGACGTAGTTGATTTACAAGTTATTAAAGATAGATTTCTCACCACTGCGCCAAGACCAACTTGAGCAACGGTCTAGTGCGGCGTTGTTAAATGTAACAGTAGATTAGCTATCTTCTCTACTTACTTTACTAAAATTATACTTACATTTTTAATATGTTTTCCATTTTTTTACAATTTCATTTAAATTCAACACCTATTGGACAAAGAAAAACATAGAACTAAACAAAAAATTTAATCACTAATTTAATGTAGTATAGTCAGTGTCCAGATTAACTTTCTTATTAAAAAGAGTTCAAAAAAATCCACAATAAATATATAAGCAATCAAACCCACTATTTTAACTATCACGCTTATCACTGAGCTATATGCCATTCAATCCATGAGTAGTAAAATGATTAACATTAGATACAAATTTCATATAATTGTTAATTATATCTTTGAAATACTTTTACATAGTGGTCTTATTTATCATTTTTCAGATCTGGATCCAAATTGACTAGTTCTAAAGATTCTGGCCGTGGTGATTCTACTCCTGATCACGGTAAGTTTTTTTTTTGATTGCTTACATCATTTACAAGTTTTTCGAAATATTGTCTTCTCTAAGAATGTAGATGTAGAATCATGAACCTTGCTAAAAAAAAACACACCAGCGCATTATGTAATCTGGTGGCTAGAACCATCTAAATAAACATTTTATTATGCTTCGAGTTTTAGTCTGCGTAACGCTCTTTTAGTGACAACTCATAGCTTATGTATGAATTTATTGTAATGGGCCTTAATTTATTATTGTTACAAAGAAAATAATATTGAAATGGTAGTCAATAATACAAGTCAACATTTTAGGTGACTACAGGTGTGCAACGTTTCGTTAGCTCTTATTTCTGTATTCCTAAGATATCAGATACATTGTCTCTGTCTCTTTCCTAACTATACCTTACATATTGATACTGTCTATATTTTCAAATTTTTTACTGTTTACTGTTATCTTTACAAATCCTGCGAAAACTCTTGATTGGATGGGCCTAAGTGTAAAAAAATAAAATGAAATACGTGGCATAATTTTTTCGCTTTGATCAAATTCCTTTGCAGAAATTGGTTCATTCATGTGCGTATAACAGTGTCACAAATCGAATAAATAATCCAACCCTGAGTTTAATTGACTCATCAACAATAAAGTAAAAAAATTAGGTTTTTTCAGTTTTTTCGTGATACCTCCTCTCCGATGCAGAAATTAGTATATACTTAGATTCGTTTACTACACTATAAGTTCGTTTCTTTTTTTTTCAACATTTTATTACTAAAAAATGAAATTATCAGCAAGCTTTTTTAGAAAATATTGCAACCAGTGAGTCAAATAACTCTACCGAATTCGGAGACGATCGCTTTCTAACTTTTTGAGTTTTAAGAAATCAAATTTTTTTCAACAATTAATTGTATGATAAATAAAAGTTTCTGCGATCGTCCAATTAAAATCTTACTGGTCTCGAAAGTTAACAGAAGCATCCCATTAGAATTATAAAAAAAAAAAAAAAATTAGATACGACCGATTTTATATCGACTTGTTCTACAATCATAGTTTTTTAAATACTTTTAAAAGAACAAAACTTTTTTATTTCTTCAAATAGTGTTTTCGCTTGTTTGCTGCAAAAAAGCTGCTATTCTGCTTTCAAATTGAAAAAAAGTATTGTAGCATGATTAGAAGTCAATGTTTGGTACATCACGTCTCTAGGGCAGAAAGTACAAACATGAGCACCTAATGGGCGTGATTATTACATGTTTGTATCCAAAACGCGTATATTGCTTTTCTTACCGAGAGCAAAATGGTATATTTTTTCCCTAGGGCAGAAAGTACAACTTGTGTGCGCTAAGAGCGTAGTTGCTGTATATTTGTGCATGATGTGAGAACGATATATTTTGTATCAAGGGCGCTAACTGCAATTTCCCGTCCGTACGCACACTTTGTGCCCAGTCAATTACTTTGAGCCCTAGGGCATAAAAGTATTTTAAGCTTGGAAAGTACTGCTTAAGTCGGCCTAAAGTGATAACAGGGACGCAAACTTACGAAATACGCAAACTTACATATTAATATCTGAAACTTTAGCTATCGAATCGGTGTTAATAATACTTCTAGTATGATTTCTATTGCAAGGCTTAATTTCTGTACATAACTTTATTGTATAGAAAGACGTGTTCTTGTTTAGTTTTACAAATTTCAAGTTTTTATTTGTTTACTGATAACTTTTCTTTGCAGAGATTTGCTGTAACCTGTTATTATACTTTTTTGTTTTTGTCTGTACCTTTGTATTATAGTAGTAACTTACTATTTATATAAATATTGCACTTTTGCTTGTCCGCTCTGTGAGATAGCTGAACAATATTATAATTTCAATATTGCTTGAATTAATTACAGTTTTGCTTATTACTGAATAAAAAAGCTGAGTGTTTATTATTTTCTTCTCTACGTCCTGATCTTTGATTTGACCTAAGTGGCTCTGCTTATCCTCCGTCGTCTTCATTTAGCATGCATTCCTCTCCATGTCTCACACGTGGGTTGGTTTATCAACTAATTCCACCGAATTTTTTCATGCTGCAGTAACGGTCTTAAGGTTAAAATAAAAAATTATTTAGCACTATTTTTTGTCTGTTAAATATCGTTAAAACATAGCTATTTCAAAGCATTCGTGTTCAGTCGGTTGAAATTCAAGAAAGCCCTAGAGTAGCGGGAGAGTTGTTGGACTAGCGTGGTGGCTTGAAGAGCGTAGCTTAGTAGCAACCTAACAAAGGACCTAAAAACCAGTTAGGCCACAAAATTTTTATATATTTTAGCTTTTGCTCTACCTAGAAGTTTTTTTAAAGAATGTAGGGTAGCTGGACGAGATAAAACAAATTATTATATATTTGATTTACGTTTTACGTTGGCATTGTTAATAATGCACTATAAAATACCTTAATTTTGCTCACTGAATTATTAATCAATATCCAACTCATAGGTTAGTGTTTTTCAATATCTTTGTATTTTTCACAAATTTTCGTCTATGTAAATTTTGAAATTGAGGTTATGTCTCATAAAAGCCTATGATAATTACGTGATTTTTATTTGTGTAATTCTTTTAAAAATAATGTTCATTATTGCAGGAGCGGTGTTACCTCAGTGATAAGCGTGCTTGTTACTGATACAACACCGTTCGAGAGAGCGTGGGTTCTATTCTCGATGAGTGCAGATTTCTGCTCCAAAATACGCCATATCTTAAAAACGAAACAAGATGGAGCAAAAATAAAGAGTTTAACGGGTTTTCTTAAGGGAATAAAAATATTGTAACGCTAAAAACAGAAGTGTTGAGTTATAAAAAAACATTACCTCAATTTTTGATGTTTTCGATGTACCATCATAAAATAAAGAGAGAAAATCTCGGGAAAAATTATATTATGTTGAGTACAGGATAATAATAATCCAGAAATGATTTTCCATAGTCATGCGTGCCTATAACCTTCAAGTATTAAAAATATGCCTTATCTCTAAAAGGAAGCAAGATATAAAAAAAGTAACAATTCTTTCAGGTTTTCCTAAAAGGTTAAAACATCGTGGCACACTAAAAAGAAGTATTCAATTATGTGACGACATAACCTCATACATCAGTATTATTAATATTTTCCTATAAAATCAAGGTGGAAAATTTGTGGAAAAATTATAGTATATTTTCAAAATTATTACAAATATGTAGGATATATTTCTCAGTTTTGGCTAAACAATAACCTTAAAAATTATTTCAAAAAGTTTCCGAGCCTTCCATACATTACAAATGTACACGGAAGACATAAATATACCACCGTAATATAATTTAATTTTATAATATTGCATACTCTCTAACTATTACAACGTACGCCATATCTTTAAAAGGAAGTAAGATAGACCGAAAATAACAAGTTTTACTGGTTTTCTAAAGGTAAAAAAAACATCGTGGCTCACAAAAAAAGAGTTGTTGTGTTAAGTTAAGACATAACCTCAAATTTTAGTATTAATGTTTTTCTATAAAATCGAAGTGAAAAATTCGTAAAAAAATTATAGCATATTTCCGAAATTATTACAAATATGTATATATATCTCGTTCTTCTTTTCTAACAATAACCTCAAAAATTATTTTAAAAAGTTTCTGAGCCTTGCATACATGACAAATGTACACAAAAAAAACATAAATATACCGCTGTTACTGGCGAAAAAAATACATATTAAACTCACATGTATTTACAAACCTTGTATTTTACAGTTTACATGTGATTTCTACATACATGCGTGAACTTTGTTCTTACCGGGGGACAGTGAGTACCACACTCTGGTTTCAATTTGTAGCAAAGTAGCATGTATTCAGCTCTAAATAAGTAGAAGCTTTATTTTTTAAAGCAAAAAGTTGTATAGTTTCAAACATATAAAAAAAAAAATATGATTCTTAATCAATTCGTTATAAAATTAGTTGTATCAAATTTGTATATAATATTCTAACAGGGTATTACGTATAAGTAGTTTTCTTTAATTTTTGAGACCTGTATCTCTTCAGGGTCTAAATCTGAAAATAACAGAAACTTTCATGCATTGTTCAAATAATCATTGAAAAAAAAATTGATCGCTAAGAAGTAACAAAATAAAAAATTTATCGTCTTAAAATTTGGTTCACATTTTGATATTAGTGACATCATGATACCTCATCAAAAATACCTTAACTTGTCTTATTTCATAAGTTATTATACATTCTTTATGAATTTAATATTGACGGTATCTACTAATTTATTCACCGGATAGAACAAATTACGAAAGAACTAAAAAAATTCTTACTTATTTTGTAATATAAATAAAGTTAAGAATCTGATTATTTATTAAACTTTTAATCTTGTTCCATGAAATACTCATATTTTCGTATTCGAGAAATTCCCCATCTCTTACTCAGGTTGTCATAACATTAAAAGAACAGGAAAAAAATCAGGGATAAAAAATGAAAAGCTTGCTGAGAAAAACAAATAAAACAGAGAATTTATTCGATTAAATGAAAATACAAAAAAAATACGCGTAATCTTAGTGTTGGCCAATGCTCTTAAATTCCTTTGTTTATCTTTGTGCCCTCCCAGTACTTTTCTTCTTATATTTCTTTTAATTTTGTTATCATCGTTGCAGTTTCGAAATCTTGCCCCATTAGTTTCATATTCTGATCTTCTTTCATTATTATACCTACTCTAATCGTTCTTTTGACTAACTTTTTTCCTACGTTTTCAGTACCACTATGATGCCTTATTCTTTTATAACCCTGTCGAATGATTTCTTTACGTAGTTAAACCACATGCTTGAGTTCTGGTTTTCCTCATCTCTTCATTCACTGCTTCTAGTCTTTTACTCTTAAAGTTCCATTTCTCTTATTTTCGAGTTCCCTCCCCTTATATAAATCATAACTGTCTCGCTTGAAGTTGTTTATTATACTCTGTAACTCGTTGTTTCATTTTTTAGACAAAAAATATTTTTTCCTCCTTATACTGTACCCCCCCCCCACCCCCGCTTCTCCTATCTTGTCTAAGTTTTCCAGATAAATAATAAATAAATGTGAACTCAATACGCCTTCTTATCTAAGAATTCTTTTGTCTTAAATCTTTTCGAAATTCTTCGACCTGTTATTATTTAATTTACTGTTGGTTGATATGTTTCCTCTACCATATTAAAGAATGTGCTTACTATATCCACCTTTTTTTATTTTTCCTGTTCAAATATTTGTTTACTTTAAATATGCTGTTATGTAATCTACAAAGCACACGTATAGTCTACCCTTCTATTTTTCAGTTTGTTTTTTTATTAAGCTGTTGATTGTAAATATAAACCCATAGTATTCCTACTTTTTCTAAATGTTGCCAGGCTTTTTTTAATTATTTTTTTTTTTTTTGGAAACTAGTTAAGTATGTTTTGTACTACCTCTCGGATTGGTTCTGAAACTTTTTTTTCATGTCTATTGGTAATTTATGCATTTAATATTCATAACCTTTTTTTTTTTTTTTTTATGTCATTTTTGTATTTGACACTCTGTTTCTGTCCCATTTCAGTGTAAGTCTATCATTCCTATCATGAATTTTTATCATTTTCTCTGTTTTCTTTCTCTAAGCTATTTTTTACGAAAAGGTTATCAGATAATGATTTTTGGGTCACCTTAAGCTTCTGCATAATACTGCTCTGTTATTTTTCTAATCACAGTGCTTGATCTACAACCGAGTACATTTCGTCGCAATCTTCTTTCGTTGCTTCATTTCTAATCGTTTGGCCTAATCGCTTACAGAAATCAAGTGGCTCTTCTTCTGTTTTTACGATTTTGTCTGATAAATTTTTTTTTTTCAATCATTTATCTGTCATTTGCCAATAGTCGCATTAAAGTAATTCACATGTAATACCTGACCCCTTAATTAATAATGTTATCTTCAATATCCTAAAATTGAGTACTTCGTTGTTCAAGATAGTAAACAGTTTCATGCTAGTACCTAACAAGGATAATAAAGGATTACATCTTGTAAATGCCTCTAATTCAAGTACCACCACCAATGAAGCGGAAAACTAGCCAGCAGTATTTCTGAATACAGTAAATCCAATTCACAATAAAATCGGTCGTGGCATTATAATCGGAGGCCCCATCTATTCGAACTCTAAAGTTGGCTACTGGCCTTAAATTTCTCACGATCGCGATCAACCCAGGTTATTGAGCATCAGTCAATCTCTGAATTTTGTATAAACTCCAATGACATAAATTCTTATTTCTTTATATGTTTATTCCCTCTTATACTAAACTTTAATCTCCGCTTCTCTACAGTATTTCTGTTCACTCATTTTTCAATACTTTCGAAAACCTTGACTGTAGCCCTCTCTTGTTTTTTTTTTTTTTTTTTTTTACAATGACTGCTAACTTAAGATTGTAATTTTTGTAGAGTTTATTTTTAATTTTTTTTATCGAACTTTTTTCTCCACGTTTCTTGCAATACTGCTATCTTGAATTTTTGTAAGCATTTTTTGGGCTCTTATTTTTTTAATACCTACTTTGTTCTACGTAACTAGTTGCAATTTTTTATTTTTTCCTTTCAATTCTACTTGTTTTATTTTAAACATTTCTTACTTTTTACTCTGTTCCTCTGTTTCATTAGTTTGCTCTTTGATTTATCTCACACTCATCACTCATCAATTTTTTACAAATAATTTTCTGTTTTTATCTCGTTTCCTTACTATTTTCTTTTTCCGCTTATTTGTCAATCTGCTTGTACACTTTTTTTCTCTTTCTGTAGAAGACTTTAAGTTTTGATTGTTTCTCAATAATATTACATTTCTTCTTATTGTTTTTAATTTTACAAATAGCTGTCCTCCTATTGCTCTTGTTTTAAGTATGTGCTCTTTTTACTCTAACCTATTATACAATACATCTTCTACTATTTCTCTATCGGCTGTTTGTATACTTACGAAAATATTATTTTTGTCATTCTATTATCTCACATCGCAAGTCTCATTTACTTATCGTTTCCAGTCCTTGCGCTGCGTTTTTTCACTTGTAAAATTTACCTGTTATTTATTTGGTTTTGCATAATCAATACTTTTTACCAAGTTCTTAATATCTACTGCTACGGTATTTATATTTTTCTCAGTCACATTAACATCCGCCGTATCTGTCTGACTATCTTTTTTTTTTTTCTCTAAATTTATTACGTTCTTTCTATTTCCTGGTTACTCTTTATCTTATCTACGAATTTTTTTCATTAGTTCCCTTTTTATGTTTGTTAATAATTTCTAGCTGCCTGTCGACTTTGCTAAAATTTTCTTAACCTTCTAATTTCTTCTGCTTCTTTTTTAGTTTTTTCACACTCCTCATTTAAGTACTTTTTAACTTCTTTCGTTTTTTTGTACCTGTTTTGTTATGTAAGTTCTGTTTCTTTATTTTCTGCTTTAAAACGCACCTTCCTTATTCCCAAATTTCTGAATTTTTATTGTGTATCTCTATTTTAATACTTTTTCCCTTAATCCATGCTACGCCCGTCGCATATTACTAATTTTTACCTGAAGAACTTTTTTTCTCACCTCCTTTTCTTTGTTGTTTTTTTTCAGCTCAATTGTCGATTCGCCACATAACTTATATTTCTCTTATTGTGTAGTCGTTGCTCTAACTAAAATTTAACCGTTTAAGCTCTTGCTTATTGTCTTCGTGAATTCCGTTTGTTTTTTTTTTTTTTTGTTTTTTTTTTTTCTCTCTCTTACAAGCCCCACTCCGAACTCCAGTTGCTCTTGTTTCAACGATTTCAACTGTATGAACCATTTTCACTATCAACACTTGTTTTTAAGTGATTTTTGTCGACTGTGACATTAAAACGGTAAATAAGATGAAAAATGAACAAAAGTAGTGAACAAGTTCTGAATTTAAACTTCTTTTTGTACGTGTTTTATTAGACCTTCCACAAGACTCATCTTCACCAATCTTTGCCTCATGAATAAAAATAAGATAGTAAGGGTACTTTAAGATTTCAAAATCTACCTTAAAAGTACCTTATGCATACGAATGAAAAAAATTATTTTGATTTTGGAAATGTGCTTCAGTATATTTTTTGGGTTGCTGATCACGAATATTACGTCCAAATAAAAAAAAATAGGCGTTATTGCATCCTTATACCCCATGAAGCACCCACAATATCACCTGTTGAATTGCAATTTATGAGTAACTATTTTCTTCGGAAACGTGCTCTAGTCAATTTTTTGGCCGCTGATTATGAATCTGATGGTCAAATAAAATAAATAGATGTGGTTTCATCCCCCTAACCCTCCGTTTCCCTGAGCACCATAAAAAGTAGCTGTCAAATTAAAATTTAAAAAAGAAACGTTTCGTTATCAGTATTACTATCGGAGTTCTTTGAATAATTTCAAAATATACATAATTAATTTACTGCAAATCATTTTAAGACTTTTTTTTCGTTTTTTTATTACTGGGGTACCTATGTGTGGAGGTGTACTGCCGCACCCATTTATTAATCTTTTAACTGATACCATATCTATCATACCATCAATATAGTGAGAGTATCTCCGGTGAAACACTTTGCCGGTTAAGCTGACAATCTCTGCACCAATGGTGAATTGGGTCCACTATCCACTATATACCCTTTCCCTGGAGAAAACTCCGTATTTTAGAACGTCCACTCGTCGATGGTTGAACCGTCGCTCTCTGCTGAAGCATCGGATCCAAGCTAATTAGCAGCATCCTCGGAAAAGTCTGATGTTTTAGAGACCACTTCTCGCTGGTGAGGTTGATGATCTGTGCTTGTCGCCTGTCATTGGATCCGCTAATCCCTATCTACAACCCTAACACCATTTCGCATTCACTCAAGCCCGAACCCCTGTGGGGAAAGGAAAAAACCCTAGAATTACTCTAAAGAAAATTCCACGGTAAAATCCGTCCTGCAGCAGCTGGGGTTTCATAGAAACTTATTCCGGTAAAAACTTTTGAAAAAATAGGCACTTACCGGGAATCGAACCCACGACCCCTAACGGCGTTGTATTGGTACCAGTGAGCCAACACTGCTCCTTTATTTGAAGACTATTTACTTAAAGGAATAAAATATTGTTAATAAATGAAATTATGACGTAAAATTGTTGTGAAAATACTTACTTATGTAACCATTTTTTTGTGAAATGAATAAGGATGGTTACATAATAATAGTTTTGGTTCGAAATGACCAAGAGATTAATTTGTTGAAGTTACCGCCTAAAAATTTGAAGTGTGAAAAAAAAAATAGTATTGCAACTTTTTGGGGCTGCTTTTTTTGACTTAAACTCAAGAACAATCAAAACTTATCGACCCGAAACTTTTGTATTTCGATATCTGGTAATCTGTTACAATTAACAACAAAGGTTGCTCTGGGATATTTACACGCAGAGATAATTTTTTAAATTGCCTAATACGCTAAACGTTTATTTATAAACACTAATGGCTGAAATTTCACGTTCATCTCATTGGCTACTTAACGTTCGTAAATTTGCGGAGTCTAACTCATGAAGAATCGTTTACATTAGCAAAATACAATGATAACAAAGCACGGATTACTAAAAATGTTTAAATTTTTAAAATCATGTGTCCGTTCAAAAGAGGGTGTCGCAGAAATTGTTGTGGGTGCCGGAAACACGACTCAAAGTGCTTATAACTGTGTAGTATTCTCATCGTGGCAAAGTTTGTAAAAACATTAGGTCTGTTGTAATATAAGTAAATAAGTACAGTTTCGTTTTTCATAACCTACACACACTTCGTTGGCATATACGCATGTAGTCTCACACAAGTACTGCTTATTTTTAGGGTAGGAACACAGTCGTACACGTTCTCTCGATTTAGTTAGTCACTCACTTACTCGAACAGATAGTAGTCAGTTCATTATTTACAACCTAAATGTAAAGCCTATACCTATAATTAAATAATACTTACACGAAATCCGAATGTGTACAGTTTGCTTATTTTTGTAACCCACACCTCATAAATTCCAACATTGTAGCATAGCGTGCTCCTCATTTTTTTTCATTTTTCACACACTGTTTCGGTGGTCCGCAAAAATCAACTTAAGACAAGGTCAGGGTCAACGTGTCAATCCAATACAAGAAAATTGAAGAAATTATATGCAAGTGATCACTGACAATAAAAGTGTCAATCCAACACACTAATTTTGAAATAAGTAAATGAAAATTAAACAAAACAAAGTGATTAAAAGTAATTACAAATTTAAAAAATTAAAATATTGACTATTCAAGATAAAGATGTACTCAAATTAGAAGTGACATATTAATTGCTAAAGCAAGTATAATCGTAAAAAGTGAAGACAAAATAGATAACCTGACAAAGAGTAGCGATACAGTTTTTTGTTTTTTTATATTAGAGTGCTCTGCGTCCGTCTTCTTTGATAAGGGCACTAATGTGGGCACTTAGCACTTGGTAGAAGGAAGGAAAGAGGGATGGGAGGCCTCCCATTAAAGGAGGGGGGTAGGGGGAAATTAGGCATTTTTCTGCGAGAAGGTCGCCTAAACCCTCCTCGAGAAGTATTGCGTGGTGAAAAATTACAGAGGTACTTGCCTGGAAAGTCGCACTGGCCGGGAATCGAACCACGGTCTCCCGCGTGCCAATCCACGACCTAGCCGACTGAGCCACCTCGTGCTCTAGCGATATAGTTATAACAATATTTAATGGTGAAGATTATATTTATCAGGAGTTTAGACTGATGATGTTATTAGAATATAATGAATAAATAGATTAAGCTACAGAAGAAAATTCAAATTAAAACAAGAACGTGCATGGAAAAAAAATAATCTCAAAACTAGAGCTTATATAACAAACGCAGTATCGAATAAGCAGCTATAGTACGTATCTAAATGAGAGATAGCATATGACATTATGAAAACATTTGATAGATTGTATAAAACAAAGAGTACAGCTCTGCAGATGATAAATAGAAACAAAATTGAATATGTTACAACAAAGAATTTTAACAATATTAAGGAACTTTTCACAAGTTTTAAAAAAACCGTACATGATTTAAAATCTGCAGAAGAAAATATTACAGTAGCTAAAAAATAAGATATATGCTTAGAGTATTACCAATACCCATAGAACAAAGAACAGTGAAATGAGTTACGTCAATCATTAAAGAAACGAGTTTATCAAAAGGTTCTGAAAATAAAAACAAAAATGACTAAGGTATGGTTGATGAAATGCCTGATAAGCTAGAAAATTTCGAAATGAGTTGGGCAAATTGTATACAAAAAAGGTGATAAAATTTTAAGAAGTTATTTGTACTGATTGAAACAAGGCACACAGTACAGCGAGTTACAAAGGAGAATAGTACATTAAATTACAATGGACGAAACTCGATAATTGGCTCCCAGTGGTGAAGTTGCCTCCCAAGGCGAAGCCGAGGGGACAAACCGCTGGAGCGGATTATCGAGTAACGTCTCATGTAATGTATACTGATGTTTTACTGCTTCAGCCGAAAATTCGTGGTTCATTAGCTATCAAAAAACAAAAAGCTTCAGTGGTGATATATTAGGTTTAGGGCAAAAGTAAAGGGCCTGTATCATGTGCTAACATTTAAGTTCCGAACGAAGTGAGGGTTATGGGATAGCGAATATTAAAGACTCCGAAAGCAAAAAATGTCAGTCAGAACCACTTAATTTATATCAAAAATTCTTCAAATTTTTTTCAGTATTAAATCACATTTTATAATTATTTGGTAAATATTTTTGCTCGTCAACAGCGTTCAAACATTTATATGCCAACATAATTATTTCTCACACTCCTAGGAGAACTTAGGTTGCTGCAACAGTCACATGTTTAATTTTAATAAGATTTTCCAACAATTATTTAATAATTCTCTCTATATTCAGATTTAGGTAAGGAATTAGATACGTTGTATATAACCAAAAGAGATTACATGCATTACATGACAAATTTATAATCACACCCGAGTTAGACGCGTGTTCTATATAGACGTTTTCTCCCAGCTAAAAGAAAAATAAATACACGCAGCATCGGTAAGTACTTAAAACTTATACACTTTTGCATTGCTTCTCTGTCTGTCTGAGAAGCAATGCAAAAGAAAACACTGAGATAAGTTATAAGGCATAGATATATACATTTTCATATATATTTAATACGTACACAATTATATTACATTAATTATTACTGAAATGCGTCTTATAGATTATTCAAATAATTTGTTATTTACGTCAAAAATCAGTTATAGTCTGATCTATGTAATATTATTTGTAAATCCTTATATATTTTTTTTTCGTTGCTATACTGTTTATTAAATCTTTGCATTGATAAATCTGTTTTCATTATCATCATCATCATCTCTATCTCTCTCTCTCTCTCTCGCTCATTTTCTTTCGCTCGTTCAAGTAAGAAGAACTTCTTCTCTACTCACTTCAGAGTAGGAATTTTTTTCTCCCGACCCCTCTACGTGACATAGAAGTCACGTCGATAGGAAAGGAACATTAGGTTTCGTCCCTATACACTACCACTGAAACTTGAGTTTTCAGGTGAGGTAATAAGAAAATAGTAGTTTTCCTACGAGTTTGAAAAGTCTCTGTTTGCGAACCGAGAGGTTTGCGGCCCGAGCCGAAGGCGAGGGACGTAACGAGGTTCGTAAAGGAGACTTTTCGAACGAGTTTCGGAAAACTGCTTTTTCGCCCGAGGAAGTACCAGCCTCCCAAAACCACCCAAGGGCGGAAAAATATATTTTTTAACTTTTGTGAACTAGTATAGTAAGTGTGCAAATATTTATTGTGTTAAACGAAAACCAGAAACTATGGATTGTTTTATTGACTTTGTCAATTTGGTTTGAAATCAATTTGGTAAAGAGATAAAAAATTTAATTGTGATAATGGAAAAGAATATCTCAACAAAGACATGTATGATTTCATTAAACAGAAGGAATAGAATTATTTCCATGCCAACCGTATGTAAACTAAACAGTATTGCGGGAAGGTATAATAGGTCAGCTGTGGATACAGGTAACACATATAAAAATAAAACACCTTATAAAATATTTTTTGGTGAGAAGAATGATGAGAAATGTTTGAAAATCGATGGCAGTAGAGTTTTTGTAAGAAAGCCAGAACAATAAAGACTAAGTAAATTAGATGATATAGTACAATTAGAAGTTTTAGTTGCTTATGCAGATAATGGTTGTAGAGTTTTGATGAGAAAGTTTAATCCCTTGCTATAGTCCATGCGACGCTGTCTATAGTTAGGTATGTCGTCTGTCTTTCTCGCTCTCTTGTGACAACATAACTTTTTGTAGTTTTTACCTTGGTTATTCATTAATTTCTTCTCTTACTAATACCCTCGAGATATTCAATAAAATTAAATACGATCATTAGATATTTTTTTCTCATTTATGGAATTTTTATCTAAAATTCATTGTTAATAAGCGAGGTAAATGCAGTAAAAGCGCTTGAAAAGACAACAGCCCATAAGCCTCGATGTAAAAATTAAAGCTAAATATGAATATTAATTACCCGGCTCCTAGGAACCTTCGTGCCTTCAAATTTTGACAGTGTCATTGTTGTGACTTTATTCGTTTGTAAACAAATTTTTATCTAATTCTCATTCTTAATTCGTTTACCGATAGAACTCCCTTAAATAATCAAGTTACAGTTGCTAGATACGTAAAAGTTGTTAAAGATAAAATAAAACTAATTAGTTGAAATAAAAATTTTGAAAACGAAATTTCCGAAAATGGGTCTAAGAAAGTAAAAGATAGTGAAAATAACTACGTAAAGAAAAGAAAATCTGAAAATAATGATAATAAGAAAACTATTATTCAAAATTAAAATGAACAGCAGTCATTTAACTCTAGACAAACAGACAAAAATAATGAATTACAAATTAAAAAGTTAGAAAGAAAAATAAGGCCAATTGAAAGATATGGTCATCTAATTACACATGTTGTTTAAGTTGATAGTATTGATGTGAATTCACCCGAAACTTGGGTGGAGGCAATAGATTTTAAGAAAGGTAAAAAATAGCCAGAAGCTATGAATCTTTAAATAAGAAATTTGGATCTAGATAATACACATGAAGTATCCAAAAACCAGAAGATAAAAAATGAATGTATTAAAAACGTTTACTTACCAACTGGAAAAATGTAGACATTAAAAGTCTTTTCATCCTACTGTTGTCAAAATGACTTATTTATGAAGCCAATAGATGTTAAAACAGCGTTTCTAAACGGAAGCATCAAATCTGAAATGTATGTAAATTAACTGAGTGTATGAATCTAATAAAAACAAAGTTTGTAAATTATAGTGAGCTTTGAATGGGTTTTAAAAAAATTCTTAGTGTATGGTATAAAACATTTAGTGAATTTATAAAAAAAAATTTAATTTGGAACAAAGCAATCACGTCTTTTGTCTTTATACTAATAAAAAAGGATCAAATCTAATTTATGTATTAATATCTATAGATGTATTAATTTGTTGTAAGGATTTAAAAAAAGTAAAATTATTTAAACTCAAAATTAAAAAAATACTTATTAAAAAGGTTCATGAAGAATTGAAAATAACATTTATATTGAAATCAGTTATATAAAAGAGAAGCAAAATGTCATAAAAAACAAATAAAATATAGAAATTTAACTGGAGAACTTAAGTATATGAGTGCTGGTACTATACTTGAAGTTACAAAAAGTGTTAATTATTTCAGCAGATTCTTAAATTGCCATAGTGAGATGCATTGTTAATATGCAATGAGAATTAGAAGAGGCGTTGGCTCAGTGGTAAGCATGCTTCTTACTGATACAATGTGGTTCTAGGGGTTGTGAATTAGATTCCCGGTGAATGCAGATTTTTTCAAAAAACTGTTTTCATCGAAAAAAGTTCCTATGTAACCCTGGCTGTTTCGGAGAGGATTTTTCCGTGGAATTTTCCTTCAGAGTAATTCCAAGGTTTCTTCCTTGCCCCACAGGTCTTCGGGCTTAGATGAATGCGAAACAGTGTTAGGGCTATAAGTAGGGATTAGTGGATCCGATGCCAGGTGTCGGGCAGGGATCGCCAGCCTTACCGGCGAGGAATGATCCCTGAATTACGGGGCTTCTCCGGGGATGCTAATTAGCCTGGATCCGATGCTTCGGCAGAGAGCGCTGGCTTCACCGGTGAGGAGTGGACGTCCTAGAATAATGGAGTCTTCTCCGGGGAAAGGCTACACAGTGGCGAGTGGACCCGAAGCACCATTGGTGCAGAGAGTGTCAGCTTAACTGGCAAGGTGTTCCACCGGAGATACTCACATTGTGCCCATGGATTCAGGTAGGATGCGAGGAAAAAGGTTTAGAAATGGGTGTGGTAATACACCCTCACACATAAATGGTAAGTGGGAGGTCCCGGCGACTTGGCCAGTAGGCTGTCGCTATAACCTGGTAGAATACATATGAACTGGGGATTTAAAAATATTTAGCTAACACGAACGAAATAAAACTAATATTAACTATAGTAAAAAAATAAAGTCTCAGAATATATGATAACGTGATATTTTGGAAAATCCATCAGCAAAGCAATGTAACAGAATGTTCAACTGTTTTGGAATACACAGCATTGTGACAAGTGGTCAACAATTATTGTTTATCTAAAATCTAGTGAATGGAATGTTTAATGTAAATTTTAATAAGCGTATTAATACATATGAAGATAATTTAGGTGCGGCTGTGACAGCAAATTTTGGTAATTCACAAAAAATTCGAAATGCAGTATTATTATATCAGGGATAGGTAAATTTGGGCAAGAGGTATTTATGACACGTAACGTGTAATTTATGTCATTTATGTAATAATATTTTTTTCTAATGTTACCTAAAAGGGCACCAGGTCATATAGCCTGACTTGAATCACTTTTTGCTGTCTAGTAGTACAAATTCTGAGTACTTTTTTGCATGTCTACACACCCTCTTTGCGAGAACAACGCAATACATGTCGTAAATGCACCAAGTGTTATAAATTGATTTGTTATGCTACGTCGTAAATAAAATATCTTACTTGTCATAAATTGAATTTGTGATACACATAAATGACACGCCTATTCCTGCCATATTTTAATAAAGAGCTTGAAAGAGTATTTTTAATTTTCACACATGCAAAAAACCAAAGAAACGGAATTAAATAAAGATAGGTTTGCTTGACGCGAATTGTTTTATTCGCAATTATCTTTCAGTTTGCAACATTAATGCGTTGAATTTTCCCAATGAATATCTTGAACTATTTGATTTTAGAATTTATTTATCTGAGAAAGCTATTAATTGAAAAATTAAAATTTCAGGCAAATTATAAAAAATTCCAGTTGTTTCTAATTTCCATTATTTTTGCCTAAGTATAATTCATATAATCTTTTTAACAAATTCAAGTCGAAAGAATATTTGTGATAGCAAGAAGACTTCTTAGTTTTGTATTAAACAATTTGATAATAAAGTGTACTTGTAAAAAAGTTTTAATTAATGATAATAATTCTAAAGAACACATTAGATTAATGTGACTAAGTGAGTATTTAACATGTAAAAAAAGATATTTCGTTATATTATTTGTATGTTTTCATATTAATCTTTAAACAGTTTATATTATATCTTATAAAACAATTTTCTATAAGATAATTTAGACTCTGATTTACAAACTGTATTTATGTTCATATTTTTAACCTTAAAAAAATGTTTATTTCGAAAAAATACATTCAAAGCGTATGAGATAAGATACTTGAATAATGGTTCTTTCTTTGTTAATTAAAACGCATCAATTGGAAGAATTTATAATAATAATAATCCTTTTTTTGATTTGCTTACTATTTTTTAAACTGATTCCAACATTTTATTTGTCGAATAGGCCTACTGGGAATACCATTAAATGGAAAAATTTGCAGGAATAATTTATATTCTTTTCTCATTTATTACTTTCGCTCTCTATT